>CM040244.1:96489641-96612778 GCA_022545495.1 Chrysanthemum lavandulifolium
CTTACCCAAGATCTATCCGAATACGCTCGGATGATTTGGTAATCTTGTTCAATCGAATACAACGAAAACATAATATTAACTTATGAAATGACTTGATCCATATTCATAGTTAATGTAGTATTAGTAACAAAAGGATAAGTGAAAATGATGAATCATTAAATGGTTTTTTCCAGGAGACCATACTCGATTTGATCTGGGGGCGTTGGCGTGTGAAAGCTAGACTAACCAATGTCATTACTATATTAAGTAATATCCAAGTGGGAGCTGAAAGGTTTATGGATAATTATTAATATTAGTATGACCGGATTCGAACTCGAGACTTCGGGATTGCACACATTACGTATGAGAGTTGATGTTAATAATTAATATATAAAATGTTATTATTAATTATTAGTCACGAAATAAAACATAACGATAGTTAAATATTTAACGAGGTTTGGCTAACGGTCGTTAAATGTAAACTACAAGGACTAAGAATGAAATTAGTGGACAAGAAGGATCTAGAAACCCCTTGGGAGGGTGTGGCCGGTCATGGGCTATCAAACCCAAGGAGGTGGGATTTCTTGGTCACCAAGTTTTGAGAAACTATAAATACAAACCCTTGTATTCATTATTCTCCTAACCTTGGATCACCAATATACCTAATTTCTCCTCTTCTTCCCTCTTTCTTTTGTGGCCGGTCGAACACCCCTCACCATAAGGGTTTCGATTTTGCTTAACTAAAGAAACAAGTGTTTGGTTTTATTTGTGATTCAAGGAACTAGATTTTCACATCAAATCGCTATTAGTACGTGTGTACAAGAACGAAGGACAAGCACGCTTGAGCTTGTGTATTCCTTGGTGGTCGATTCTATTGGGTCGAATTTAATAAACCCTAAAGTTAGGGTTTTGGGTTTTTGTTCTTGTTCTAATCATCGTTTGATTCTTGAATTGCTAAAAGGTACGCACTTTCTTATTCGGTTAATTACTTACATGTATTATTCCTAATTACTTCCGCTGCATGCTTTGATGATGTTATTTGATTTTATATAATTGTTATGAGTATTAAATCCCAACAATAGTTATAAGCTATGAGCACAACAACTTAACTCCTTACATCAGGTTCAACTAGATAACTCAAGTCTTTGTCATTCGTAAAGGTTAAAGCTCGAACAAGGATCTCGAAGAATCATGCATCCAACCAACCCCGATATCTTCAGATACTAAGTACACGTATCCGTGATATCCCACTTCAACCTCAAATAAATAATAAATAATTAACTCCGTAGTCACATCTTGCGGTTACATGCTCAAAACTAGCCTTCATTCGGTTTAAATGAACTTTGATAATAGTTTCCCGATCTTGTCAAAAATGTATCCCCGTGAAAATTGTAATACCAAAATACCATTTTCTTAAAACAAAAAATTCAGCTAAATTGTAAAAACATTTACAATATGCGCTCAAAGTTTTCATTTTGCATATGTATTCCATCAGTCCAACAAGTAAGGAATAATCCATCCATGACCCAATCTTTATGTTAAAGACCAGTCCAAGTTTGAGTAAACCTCAAAAGCCCATATCCATTCCATACATAAATTGTCATACCCGGTTCTAGCCCATATTCACGTGAGATAGAGCATATTACCAGTATCACACGCAATTAATTCATTTGACACATGTGACCTAAACCTAAAATACACTCATCACATTATATCCGCCTACCACTTATCTTTTCCTCTCACCAAAACAGTCAACACATCCAAATCACATCTCTCCAACAAACTGATATCATCAATCACTCTTCACATACCCATTCATATCAGATTTATCTCATCATCAAACACATCCCACATACCAAACCGAATCAACAAACACAAGAACTTGATGACATATTTATTCAATTCGAATCAAGACAGATTCTTTGGAGAATCTCAGGTAGGTTCACGTTTTGTATTTTCGTTTTGATGTCATGAACGAAACAAGATAAAGGGAATAACAAAGTTGTTATTATCTCTTATCCTTTATTCGTATAATAACGAAGCAAAGCTTCAACACGGATCAGTGATGATGATTGTTTCAATTAAAAACAATCTATAAAAGATTGGAAAAAAATGAAACTAATTTGAGATCTTTCTTGTTATTTCGTTTGAGTCTTGGATATGAATGAGAGATTGGGAGTGATAGTGATGGTACTTTGAAGTGAGTCTAGATGTAGGATAAGTTGGTTTTGGTTTTTCGGATTGATGAGGTTATGGCTGAGGTCGAAATGGGTTTTGGTAAATGGTATACGGTATGTTTGTGGTCGTGGTTATGTTTATGCATAACTTCCTTTTCCATTTGTACTCGTAAAAAAACAATTTCTTACGCGTAATCTTTCATAGCTCGAAACCTTATGCGTAACATCTTGGTCTTAACCATATGCGTAGCCTTACGCGTAAAAGAGTCTTAGGCGTAACCCATTCTTACGCGTAAGCCTAGGCTTATGCGTAAGAGCATATGCGTAACTTTTCATACGCGTAACTTCACAGCTACGCGTAACACCTTTGTAGATTCCCCTTATGCGTAAGTTTAGGGTTTTGACTTTTTGGCCACTTTTTCCGACGAGTTTTCCGACTGAAAAATCCGACCATCTTCAGAAAATACCCAGAAATGCATAAAAAGTGCTTCTTGAATGCCCAGTTTGACCACTATTTGACCACAAAAGTTTTCACATATTTGGTATTAAAAAAAATCATAAAAGAACTGTTTGGACAATATGACACCAAAAACAGTCTTTGTTGACAAGACTTTTGACCAAAAAATACAATAAAAATCGTATATAGAAAACTGTTAAACACTAGATATATCAAAAAGTTAAAACCTTTGTTAAAACAGATTTCTAAAAAACGGTTTTGACAAGAAAACATCACCAAAAATCAACCAATGATACAAAACGGACCTTGCTCTTGATACCAATGTTAGGATCGTTTCTATGGTTGATATGGTGAATCGGGAGGTCTTGGAAGATGGAAGAAACCCATCTTCAAGTTGGAGAGAGAAACAAGAGATAAGGGAGACAACTAGTGTGTGTTTTATTAATGAAAGGGAAAGTTACACTAATGATGCTCACCCCTCCATGGAAGTATGGAGGGGTTTATATACCCAAACACATACATCTATGGGTAATTGACATAACAAGCCCATGTGTTTGAGGTAACAAAGATAGAAATAGTAATATCGTCAATGTTGTTCCATTTACGAGTTAGGAGCGATTCCAACAAAAATGATGAAAAAGTTTCCCCACAGGGAGGCCGCCTGCAATTAGCGAACCACAGGGACGATTTTGCAATTTACTCTATATATATATATATATATATATATATATATATATATATATATATATATATATATATATATATATATATATATATATATATATATATATATGTATATATATATATATATATATATATATATATATATATATGTCGAAAGTATATCGAAATGCCTGTCTACCGAAAGATAAAAAAGTACTCGCCACGATAGTGTATTTTTTTCACTTAACGATTTACAATTTACAAGATATTTTATTTTTAAAAAAGAGATGTAACATAGGTTTTTTATTTATTTTGATAAAAGAAATGGTTGACTAAGATTGGTTAATTGAATCTTTAAATAATTTTGATTCTATATTAATGTCAACTCTACACAACTAAAGTGAATGACCTAACATCTTTGTCTAAAAATCACTTTGTCGCTTAGGCTGGATGCAGTAAGGGCATACGATCGATTCACACGATCGATTTCTACTCGATCTCGTTACTGTGGCTAATCGATCGAGTGAGTTTTGGAAACCAACTTGGTCATCAACACGATCGACTAAAATTTCTACTTTTTTGAATATAACCGTTGCATGCATAACGGTTAAAAAAATGAACCTTTATAAATACACAATACAAACACACTTCAATCCACAAATCTATTTCACACAATTCAAACTCAAACTACTTCTCAACACAAGATTTATTATGGCTTGTCGTCTCCCCATTCCGTTGAAGATATGAAAATGTACGTTAACAAACAATGCGAAGAAGATGATGTGGCTCGAAAAAACGCTATTATAGACGTTATCCATCTGTTTGATCAGGCAAAGGCAGAGAAGCAACACAAATCGCATCGAGGAATTTGCCGGTTATCGGACTCCCTCATATGATTCTGCATGCGGGGAGCATTCAGATTAGGATTTATGATTTATGATTTCGTATTGTTTTTATATTTAATATATTGTTGTTTTTATTTAGTATTATAACATTTTAATTATTAATAAAATTTTAGTTTATGTTAAAAATGTTTTTTTTTTTTAATAAAAAAATAAATTGATCATGGTCGCTTTTACTGGGGCACTCAATTGCATGAAGATCGCTATAGAGAGAAAGCTGACGTGACAGAAAAAATAAGAGGGATTGAGTGCCCTAAGCTTGCTTGCGCTTGGGCTGTTTCGCTGTGGCTTGGGGTATAATGGTTCGGAGAGATTGAGGGCAGCCTTATCAACACAGTCACAATATGAGTTTCATTCTAATACTAACTTGCAATGATATTGTCTACACACCTGACTTCTAAGAGGTTGTTCTTCCCCTTTTATCCAATTTCTGTATAAACGTTTTTTCAACTTATTATTTTAATATCTTAGCATTTTTAAATCTATTTCAACTTTTGCACTAAAAATGCTTTAAACGAGATGGACAATTTGGTCATTTCGTGAGCCGTAGGTGAGTGCTAGTGGATAATACCTTTTTTTGTTATATTATTAGTTTATTTCAAATCGTAAGTTTCAAGGAATGGGGGTTCATAGGAAATAATTGAGCATATAGATTATGAGTTGTTTGCACTTTGCAGCATTATCATCATAAAATATCATTAAAGAAAGCTTTTAGGTTTGTGTTTGTCAACTCTTTGGATACACAAAGCAACAGGAAATATAAAAACCAAGGTTACTCATTTGGGGTTAGAACATCCAAATTTAGGTAAGGTATTAAAATATATAATTTTTCTAACCTTTCCATATGATACTCAATTGAGAATAAGAGCCAAGGTTACTCATTTGGGGTTACCATATCATTATAACAAACCTCCACAACTAATTTTTTACTCACAACTAATCTCAACTCACTTATTTGGGTCGCACCACTTACAACTTTATTTTTTTTTCATATTCTAAATAAACTAAATTCATTTATTAAAATAAAAATACAATACAACATATTTAAAAAAAAGTTATAAATTAAACATTAAAAAAAATAAAAATAAATAAAAATAAATAAATAAAAACCCTTGAATGTTAAGAAAACGTTATCACAACCCCAGCCCAGCTTCCAACCGCAATTTAACCCCACTAAAAAAACAAAAAACCTTGCGTCTTCTTCACCAATCCTCACACACACTACACACACTTGAAATCAAAAAACGAATAAAAGAAAAAACAAATCACCACTGAGACAAAGGACGGTTGTTTCCTTCGTCGTGCAGACGACGAGCTTAACATTGGCGAGATCCACCGGTGTCGTGGCGAGCTTGCCATGTCACCACGGTGAGGCACAACGACAATCTATATATATATATATATATATATATATATATATATATATATATATATATATATATATATATATATATATATATATATATATATATATATATATATATATATATATATATATATATATATATATATATCGATATACTATTTCAAAATTCACAATCATTTTGAAAGTACGGATGGGGTTTGGTGGCATATCAACTGTTTGTTTAACGGTATAAATTTAAAAGTATGGATTAATCAAACTGTTGGGGTTCACAATTTTTACTTATTTTTATTTTTTTAACAGTATAATTATATTAAAAAAAAGCTACTAACAAGACATTAGAAGCTAAAAACTACAAATATAATTTAAAAGTAAACAAAGCTACACTATCTAGATTTCTCTCAATGATTTAACTGCAAGGACTGCAAAAATGATGAAAAAACTCTTGCCAATTACAGAAAATCGAGACAAGAGAAAAATCCTCACCCACGGAGGCCTAGCCAACGATTTTCACTCCGGAATATTTTTTATGCAGACTCATACAAGCCTTAGGAAAAAGATAGAGGAAATTACAAAATAATGTTGCCCAATTGAGTTCAGAGTTACAACGAGAAGAACACCAATTAAAAGAAAGTTGAACAAATTCATAAAAAAGAAGCTCCCTATGCGAATATTATCACCAAAAAGCAATCGATTCCTGAAACGCCAAATTAACCACTACTTCACATAGCAAACGCCTTCCAAAATATCCTTCAACCGCTTTAAAAAATGAGAGTTATTTAACCAAAGAAGCCAATCATCGTAAGAGGCTAAATCAATGACTTCAAGCTCCCACCAACGGATAACTTTCCTCCACAATTGACAAGCCATAAGGCACGCAAAGAAGAGATGAAAAGCGGATTCCACTAAGTTGTTGCAAAGAGGACATATAATCGAAGAAATATCCAAACCTCTAAGGGAAATATTCAACTAGGTAGGCAACTTATCCAAATGGACTCTCCAAGCAAACACGTTCATCTTGATGGACATGACATTAACCCACCGAGTAGCGACATCCTTATTTGGCAAAAAGGGATCATCAATAAGACTTTGAACAGATTTAACCAAAGGCAACCATATTTCTTGGAAGCTAAGACCTTGTTCCAACTAATCTATGCCATTTTTGTATCCAACCTTTCCACACCGTTAAAAAAATTCTTCTAATCGATTCCAAAAGCTTTAACATTCCCATAGGTACTTTGAATATAGACATATGTTATAAAGGGATGGAGGTTAGAACCGATTTTATTAGAGTGAGTCGGCCACCTATAGAAAGAGTTTTAAGATTTCATTTAGATAACTGAGAGGATACTTTAGATACAACATCGTCTCAAAAAATAATTCTTGACATAGTGCATCCAACCTTAACTCCAAGATGAACAAAAGGGGAAGAAAAAGTCGTGCAACCCATGGTGCTAGTTGTAGCTTCGACCTCTTCGGAACGAGTGCCAATTCCCATAATTTTACTTTTATGGAAATTAATTTTGAGACCTGAAGCCATGTGGAAACACTTTAATACGTTAACAATGGTGTTTATATTCGAAGAGTCTGATTTACCAACAAAAATAGCATCATCCGCAAAGAAATGGTGAGAAATTGTCAAAGAGTTATCAATAGGAATATCCGAGAACAAACATGCATTCATAATTTCGTTGAAAGAGAAATGCAAACTTTCCATTACCAAGATGAATAAAAAGGGAGAGAGTGAATCTCCTTATTTTAAACCCTTGTGAAATTGAAATTTCGGGGTAAGGCTTCCATTAACAAGGACCGAACATGTGGAAGATTTGAGACAACCATTAATCCAACCACACCATTTGTCACCAAACCCAAATATCCTTAAGACATCATTTAGGTAATCCCATCTTATTGAATCAAAAGCCTTTTCAAAGTCGACCTTAAAGATCATAGCTTTAAACTTCTTATGCTTGCACCACGATAGAAGTTCATTAAGGATAAACGGACCATAAAGAATTTGGCGGCAGGAAACAAAAGCCGATTGAACATCACTAATAAGATCCGAGATAACAAATCTTGGTCTATTAGCCAATATTTTGGCAATGATTTTATACAGGGTTCCAATTAAGCTAATAAGATGAAAATATTTAATGACAAAAGTATCATGAGTCTTAGGGATTAAAGCAATGAAAGAAGAGTTACAGCCTCGAGGAAAAGTACCTGATGTGAAGAACTCAACAACAACAGCCACGATATCCTACTCAAGAAATTTCTAATATCTACGGAAAAAACTCAAAAGTGAAGCCATCAAGACCCGAAGACTTATTCATACCACAATCTCAAACAGCCCTCTTAATCTTGTCTAGAGAAATGATTCGTTCAAGGTCTTCTTGTTGCTCCAAAGACAATGTATTAGTGAACTGATTATTGCAAATTTGCAATACACTAGTTTTACAATCCTCCTAGGCAGAGTACCTAATAGTTGTAGTGTAATATAGGCAAGACTCGGGGGGGTTGATGGTTCTCTAAGGGAATAGTGAGGTAGGTTCGAAGTGTATAACTGATTAAGCCTAAAGGTTGAGGGAAGATTGTTTTTTATTGTTTTTAAGTTTTATTTGAAAGCAATTAAATCTCAGGTATTGAAGGAGCTTGATTTTAAATTACAGTTTAAAACTACAATGCAATAAAATTAAATAACAAGAAAAGTAAATTTGTAAACTACTTATAAGAGGAAAAACGTGTTTACTTAGAATTACACTACTCCTTAGTTATTTCTTACTACGTTGTCGAATTGTCACGTCTTTGCTAATGAAATGTGAAGTATTCCTAATTTCTTGTGGTTGATTGGTCAATCCTCACGTCTATAGACTATTCTAGGTGAACGACGCTTATATGATTTGTCAAGCTTACCCTACGACTAGCCTACGCAATAAATACCTTTCGCAAATTAATGACCTAAGACATAAGTCTTAATAGGACACGTTTTAGTAGACGTTCAAGCTAGTCTAATTTTCCCTAGCCAGTTTTTCATCTCCTAACGTGCACATCATTAAGCAAGAGACGATAAATAAAGTAATTAATAACTAGGTTTTATACGATCCTAAGCAAACAATAATCAATTTAACCTAGCAGAGTAATGTAAAAGGAAGTAATTAAATAAATCAAACAATAACACATAAGCATTATTTAATGATTAAATAAATAACTTATCTTATCAATACATAGGTTCTTCAACGGCCGAAAAGGCTGATAAAAATGCCCTAGGTTCGGTGGTGAAAGTTCCTCCAAAGTTGCGCACCCAATAATGAAACAATGCGATTATATTAATAGATTTCTAGTTGTGACGGTGTCACGTTGAGGTTGTGATGTCGTCAGCTAGCCGGCCATTAGGGTTTCATTCTTGAACCAACTTAGATGTGACGACGTCTCTTAGAATTTGTGACGCTGTCAGCCTTGATTAATTTGTTCTTGACTTCGTCATGGTAAACCATCTCTAGCCATTGTATGGTCAGCACCCCCAGGTGACGGCGACAGGTTCTAGTTGTGACGCTGTCATGAGTCCTTCTAATGACGTCTTTAGCGTTTTCTTCGTTTTTACATCCAATCAAGCTCAAAATGCGTATTTTCTAGCAAATGTATTCCAAGTACCTAAAACTCAAATATAAAAAATTTAGGGCAATAAATGATCAAATATATATGAATTTAGAGGCTAAATGACCACTTAAAAGCGTATGAAATTACACCTCATCAAATATCCCTACACTTGAGATTTGTTTGTCCTCAAGCAAATGTGCTTTTATCCTAATAAAATTACAAGTTCAGGGGAATTTAGCATTAGTTATAGTTTATAGCATAACTTGTTCAAAAATAATTCTAACAAACACGAAAATTATATTCTAGCACATCACATAAGTGTTTGGATTCTCTCATCTCTTGGGTGTATAAGTGATATAACAATATGAAAATGGGAAGATAAACACTCACTACCTGTCATAGCACATAAATTACCATATATTTGATAAATGATCAAACCTCCACCGCTTTGGCGTAAGCACCTATGATAAACTATCAAAGAAATATTGATAAAAGGTTGTAACGTTATATATAAGGGTAAGGAAAAACATGGTTATAGGGATATGAGGAAAATTTAAACTGGTGGCAAACTAATTATCTAAGTTAATTACATGTAAAATGTTGCATTACTAAGCCAAGACTCGATAAACAAACTCTAAATTTCTTTCGTTGGTTTTTTTTTTACATTTTCTTGACTTAAACAAAAGCATGATGGCAGTCCGTATGTTTTTTTCTTTCTTAATTTTTTTTTCATACACTTTTGCCCTGCCATCTTTTGATTTACTATAAAATAAATAACTTGGGATTTATAATTGCATCCCTCCGCTTGCATTTTTACATAATAATAGACTAATTAATGACCCAAATTACGAGGATCAAAACACGTGAAGTACTTAAACCTTCGTACATATAGGGGTAATAATTTGACGTTCTTCCCATTACTCCATAATTAAAAATACAACCATGAGTCCCAATCATCTCAAAACCGTATTTACAAGATATGACTCGACTTATAAACCATATAACCAACTAGACAATTAACTAAGGGTTTAACATATGGTTTCACAATAATGCACCAAAAATGTGTGCATATAAAGGGGCTAAGGCGATTTGGGTGTAATATTTTAGTGGGGGTGTAAACAATGCTCATCATTAATATTTTGAAATCCATTGAAATATCACGAGAACTGCAAAAAGATAGGCTTAGAGGGGTACATTAGGGGTATCTTGTACTAAAAATGATTATCAGGTTTTTAGGGACTTCAACATTCAGAGTCACAACATGCTTTTAGGGACATACTTATTTTTAGGGTATCAGCTCAGACTTCAACATTCAGATTGCCCTTCTTTATAGTTTTCAAAATCCATTTTGATCGAAAAAATTTTAAAATAAAATTTACTTTAATTTTTTTTGAAAACCTTGCTCTTGATGCCAATTGTGGAAAACTAGAAGGGGTTGAATAGTTTTACTGATTTAAATTTAGATTTTAAATGTTTAGATTCAAGCTTATGTGAAATCTTGTGGATAAATTGTAGCAACCCGTAATTTTTCATAAGGTAAAATGACTATTTTACCCTTTGACTTCTTAAAAGTTGACTTTGACTTTTACCGTAACGTAAAAGTAAATACTGTAACTGGTAGTAACCAGTAATTTCCCAAGTTAAATAATTCAATCTGTTTCGAATTATTACACTCTGAATATTTTTGTTCACTTTTGGCTATAAATAATTATTTAAAGTTGTAACTTTAATAATTACGAAAGTTTAATCGTGTAAACTTTCCTCGCAGTCAACACAAGACTACGATAATTCTAGGTGTTCAAAATACTCTATTTTCACCAATAGTCATATTTTATATGAACTATTGCCACTTTATTATTTATACGTAAACATTATACTTTTTACGTAATACGCGTGCTCAAACCTACGTTATTAGGTTTTAACAACATAAACGCACCCCATTAGACTTATCACACATTTAATATACCTAGTTAGAGTATATTGATAAGTTTAGACATTTTTGTAAGTATTACATTTTTATTGCCCGGTTTTAAGTTTCATGACTTAAGGGCTTAACATTAGTAATTATCGAGATCAAACTATACCCTCTATACCCTAAATTATCTATATATCACAAGATAAGTATACAACTTCCCCTTTTACTCTTGTATGCCACGCCTACATACACCTCCAAACACATGTCATTTTTATGGATTTTACAAAGTGCTGAATCACTAATTTAATGTCTAACTTATCATTTTACATACAAAGTGTTACAAAAGATTTTTCCTTCTATCTTGTTGCTCTCTCTTTGACCGTACATACCACAACAGATAATCAAAATCATCCTTTAATTTCTACAACAAAAACTTGGGTTCAAATTGAAGGCCTAGTTAGTTTACTAGTTACTTGGTTCTTTTGGTACCATAATCTCTTCCATCTCAAGAGTTTGATCAAGGTTTAGGGGCTGAAGTAAAAGTGTTCTTGGGTTCTTAGAACAAGGTTATAATAAGGGTTTTATAAGGTTGAAGTCAAGTTGGGTTGAAGATTGAAGAAAGGGTTAAAGACAAGAAGGGTTAAGCTTGATTTGTAGTTGTAATTCTTGTGATATTCCAACCAAATCCTTGTAAGATTTGTGTTTACTTTTCATTATTATTCAATATGGTTGTAAAAATATCTATAATATTTATTGGATGTAATTTGATATAAGTAGTATATGTAATATGGCATGATTGATGTTGTACATGAAGTTTGTGACATGAAAATAAGCTAAAACAAGCCGTAGGTGTGTTTTATGAGTTTAAATTCTGCAACAGTCCTAAAGATTGATTAAACTGATCATCTCAGTAAACTTTGAGGTTAATTAAATAAGATAGACTTGTAGAGCTATGTCTTATGGTCGTTTCGCCGGGTGGCGCACCTCATAACTCATCCCGATGAGTAAATGAGAGCCAAAATGGTAAAACATGTCAAAATCTGCACACCAGATTTCATTTAAGAAAAGCCCATGGTTCTGGTCATTTCTGGAAGTCGACTCAGTTTTATGAAATGTAGAAAAGACCTAAACTTGAAGTTTGGCGAAATCCACGTGTCAAAACAAGTTGTAGAATTCAACTTATGGTCATTTTGGCAGGACTGAATGTGCAACCAAACTTTCTGCAATGAAATATAAGTAATTACTTGTTATTAGACGATTGATATAAGTAAACTTTGGACTTTAGACTTGATTAAGCTTGAGAAGTTGTTAGAGAAAGTAAAAACTAAAACTTGGGCTTTTGAATCACTCAAAAAGGACTTGTGGTTAAAAAGTTATGGCTAAATGAAGATGACTAGAGGTAAATATGTTGTTGGATCAAAAAGTTGCTGATATGATTTTAAAACGCAATTTAAACCCTTTTCTGGTCCGAATCAGCAAAAGTGTGAAACACGAAAGTTGCTCGGAATGATGTTTTCTACAATAACTCAGGAGCACATAAGCTGAAAGTGAATGAAAAGTCTTAAAAACAGCAAAAACTAAATGGACCTGTTGTTGACTAGAAAACAACCATGGCTAAAAAACCTTAGTGTATTTTGATCCTTTGAGGCCGAAACAAAGCCAATGTTAAGCTGAGGCTGTTGTATTAAGGTCTTTAAACTTAGACATAACCATAGGAATGACCTTTAATATCATCTCAAGTTGTTTAAACATAATTTAGCCGCACGACTAGTTTGGACTTAATGGTCGATTCTTGTTTTTAAAACTTGGTTCATTGGATTAGACTTTGATAGACTTTGACAAACTAAGTAATGACCATATGGCATGTTAAACCACTTCACAACATACAAATTATATCATCATATCGTCACACAAGTCAATCAATAGTCTTTGACGAAACACGACACATGTTTTATATAACATTTGTCTCGTCAAATACTTCACTTATAAATGACAAGTACAACAATAGTAAGGAATTTCATTATCATAAGAGGCCTCTTCGGAGTGTCGTATTGACGAGTTGTGGATTTACGAATTAAAGTGTCCTGGATCCTCATACGTTCACTACACGACCTCTTGATTTTGATAGCCCGAACGATGGTTCGAGGTTATTTATAAAAGGGCTATAAGCCAAACAACACTTAAGGGATACTTTAACTTAAGGATTCTTGTACAACATCATATTGAAAGCCAACATACTACATATACTTGTACACTTATATCGTACACTATACTAAAACGCGATTACTATGCTTTCGTAGGTAATATATATATATATATCTATACATTATATATAAGAGGAGGCATGCCACATAAAATGCCACTTGTCATCCCATAATGCCATGTCATATTTCCATGTCATCATTGAATACATGTGGCATTTTTTTTAATTTGTTTTGATTTTAGCGTTTTTATAATTTTAAATTTATAAAATTCGGATATTTTATAGTGTTTTTATAATTTTAAATGTATAAAATTCGGTTTTATTTAAAAAAAGACATGCATTGAAAGAATCGAACCTGGGTCTGTTAGTCCACAAACAAACATGATAACCACTAGACCAACACATTTTTTGAAATATATTTTGCAACTCCAAATCTATAAACCTATACAACAATCTTCTACAATAATAATCCCATACAAAACATATTATCCATTATTAAAAATAAACATACGTATATTTTTCCACAAAAAAAAAACCCTAATCATCAAAACTCTCTCCATGAAGAAAACTCCATCACGGTTTTTAGGATTTTAATGATTTTTAATGTATTTTTATGAAGCTTTGTTATTGTCATGCATAAACTTAAATTGACACACGTATCAATTTTATATGTATCTGTAGTTTACTACGTGATCCCTTTCATAAGCTTTGTTATTGCTGCTATTAAATATAAGCATGAGCAATATCCTAAAAAGTAACATCCATCTTAACAGAAACTAATGGTTATTTTGAAGTGGCGGTTCTACAACAAAGGCCATAGCCTTTGAAAAGGAGGTTGAGAATGGTTCCTGGAAAAGCATTTGCAGAAATACTTGGTTTCTATATACGTTTTTTGATTTTTTTAATAAATTATATCTGGCTATAATACCTTTGTTGGGGCTCCTATGTTATATTACATCATTTGCATTTGTACGTTATCATTCATTATCAGTTATTTTTTTGTGTAATTTATTTCAGGTGCCATTAGTTTCTGTTACTCCCTTTGCACTTATGAATGAATCAACTCGGTATGTCCATTGCTTACTTTCACATTGTTTCAAGGGTCATATATTAGATGAACTGTTCTATTTCGTAATGAATAATTCTAATATGTTGTTTTAATTTGTGAAGGAATGTTTCGTTGTTGTTAGATCAAGGTTTCAGAAAAGGAGACGCTGTAACTCCATAAGTAATTTTACAATGATTAGGACTGTAGTTTATGTGAACGAAATCGTATGTTGGGCGGTTCAAGGTTGTGTTCGGGTGTGGGTTCGGGGGTGGTTAAGGGGTGTCTTCAGGGTGGGTTCGGGGGTGTCTTGAGGGGTGGGTTCAATGTTATGGTCCATCGACAGTTCGACGTTTAACTACTCTTTTCTTAAATTAATGGTCATGGAAGACCTCTTGGAATAACATTGGCCCCAATTGTTGGTGGGGTAGCTTGAACCCTATTGAGTTTAGACAAAAATACCACAAACGTGGAGCAAGTTATCGGCCGAATCAATGGTATTGCACCTCGGTTCATAATAGGGAGGTATATATATTCATAAAAGTCATTTTACATTCCACTTTCATCTATTCAAGACTTCATATGCATATATTTGAATCGATTTTATGTATTTGATGGGTATTGAATTCGGGATGAGAAGTCGGTGGATCCACCACGGTCGGTGCAAAGAGGTGTGGTGAACTTGTCAAATCGCTCTTTTGCCAAGAAACTTATGCATGATGGACCCAACTTGGCACTCATGGTTTTAATTTTGTACATACGCAACTAATAATTATTGTTAGAGGTTTTCTTACTCGACTCCATTATGATTGGTTACTTGGGATTTAGATCATCATATTTTGCATACACATGTATAAAAGCTAAGCTAAAAAAATGAACAGGTTGCATCAATATTTGTGTCGCTTCTTAAATTTTATTTTCAAAGAATTTAGAAAGCTGCAATTTCAGGTACTAATTCTTCTCGAATAAACTTAAAATTAGTTAAATATGTTGTTCTTAGCATTGACTTTTTCTTTGTCCTGCAGCGATGCCTGAGTTACATCGTTTAGCAAAATTAGCCGTACAGAAGGGCTGTTCCAAGGTCGCAATGAGTCCTATGTAAAAGCAATTGTCTGACTATATCATACCAGCTCTAATAGAGGCGTTACACAAGGTTAATTTTGTCATATTCCCTCTCCTTACTTCTGGGTGTTTCCATTATTTACTACATTTTTGCTTATTGAAACCCGAGACTTAAATATGCGCAAGTATGCTGCATGCAATCAACGAGTGTGTTCACGTGCACATCATCTATTTCTCCAATTATACACACTGCAAGAAACTCAATGACTAATAAGTATGAGCCATATAAAATGTTGTTTTGATTTTATGGTTCTACTTTTGCTCGATTTTCCATAAATATAATGTAACTTGAACTTTAATTGTTATTTTATGTTTGACTTTTGTAGCTAGAGTAGTAAAAGATATGCCATTAGTTTCAAAAGGGTTTATATTTGTGTGATATTCTTGAATGGGCTCTTCTTGGTATAAAGGGCATGTTACATTGCCAAAATGGATTGGTTTGGTTTGGTTAAAAGCAAAGATTGCAGGGCCCTTCAATCAGACGAGATTATATGGCGGTGAGCATGACCTTGAGTTTAGAATTTGAATATGACCATTGTTTGTTGTTTGGGTGTTTACATATTAAGGTTTACCTTGAAGTTAGAATTTAAAGGTTTTGCAGGCCTTTAACTTACTCTCTAAAAAAGAAGCAAAGCTTTCTGTCAGTACCACCGGCTCCCATCACCATACCTCTCTTAAATGAAAGCTCTGCATCTCCCCAACATTAGTCAGGTTTTGATTAAACTTGCTAATTATCAAAGTGTTACAACAAGATGGTTGATGAGTGTGTAAATACTCATCATTTTTGTACAATATAAACTGCAAAATCATCTGAAAACACTCAGAAACACATCAAAATGATCAAAATATCACAAATCAGAGTTTTATGTGTTTTAAATGCAAAAATATCAAAATCGATGAAAACATATCAAATTTGCAAAATTGCGTTTGATCCCCAAGTTTCTAAAATTGTCAAAAATAGTCCACGAGCCAAAATTTCAAAAGAAAAATCACCAAAGGTCCTTTTTAAATCATAACTTGTCAAATTTAGTCCTTTGGTGAAAAATATCAAAAGTTTGAGAAAATTACAAGAATGGTCCTCCAACTTTAAAAATTGGCAGAAATGGTCCCTGGAAAATGTGAAAATATCAACTTTGGTCCTTGAACTATTGATACTTGTCAATTTCAGTCCTTGGAGCATCTTTGCAGATGTGGCAGCCTAGGTCCCTACAGTTTCAGAAATTACAAGACAAGTCCCTATGTTATTAAAACCTTTAAACAACATCTTGGACTTGTCAAATTGCAAATGACCCCTTGTCACTAATACTTTTGGACCCCCTTTATATTAAATCCCCAGTCAAATGAAGTTTGACCCTGTCCTCTTCCCTCCCTCACGTGCAACCACCTCCATCATCACCTCCTGCACACGCATGCCTGCAAGCCTCCCCCCTCCTCCACCATCATACACCTAAACCTACCCTCCACCTCACACTCAAAGCCAAGGTGCATTTAATGCACCCTTGTACCTACTTCTATCATCTCCAGCTGTTAAACAAGATTTGGCGCCAAATATACTTTAAACGGCCAAGATCAATTGCAGACATCCAAGGGTTGAGATTGTTGGTGGGAACTATTCAGAAAGAGGAGAGAGACACTTTTGGTGTATAAAAAGGTGAAGAGAAGCAACAGGGAGAAGACTTAGTTTTATTTTTCTTAAATATATGTCGTTTTTAGCTTATTATGCTTTAAAATAGCTTTCAGTTGTAATTCTTCAAGTCTTTTGTATCAAATTAACTGGTGTAAGCATATTGCAACTCTGTTTAATCATCAATTCCAAGTTTAGTTCAAATTCCATTTTATGTGTCAACTGTTGAAATTTTAAGTTTCAAACCCATTTGTTAAAGCTTTAAGCAGCTCAATCTCAATCTCATCTAAGCTTATATAAGCTCTCAATAGCTTTTTGTAAGCTTAGAATCAATTTTCAAGCATATTAGAAATTTGGGTCAAAGAAAGTCAATATGGAGCAGATTTGGTGCAGAAATGGGAAAGGGTTGATGCAGGCATGGAAATGGGTTGAGTTATAGCTTATTGGGTTGGATTTGATAGGTTAGTGGTCTTTGTTTCACAGTTTGCTAGCCATAGTGGCTTTGGACTATTGTAAGTGATTTACAAGTTTTTATGTACAATCTGCAATTGTAGTTTAAATCTGTTAAAACCTGTTCTAGTAGTAGTAATTTAGTTATATTAAGTTAGTTGGATCATAAAAATAAGTTGAATCATTGTTTAGATCTGTTTTGTTGCAAATCAGTGTCCTTAAGAGGTGTTTGGTTTTACTGATCTATCTGTCTTAAAGACTTGTTCAGTGATTGCTTATTGTTGTTCATGTGTCTTAAGCTCATTTGAGTACATTTCATTCATAGTTTGGTGCCTGCTACCACAAAAGTCAACATTTCACTGAATCTGCCTTAACTGCTCATCTGTGTGGATTTGGATTTGCTAATTTCTTGTTTTGTGTTTAGAAGTGTTAAATATTGATTGCATTAGGTTCATTACAATACATAACATCAATCTCAGTCACAAAATTGGATCCAAAGTTCATGTTAGTCAAAGTTTCACTTTTACTACAAAAGTCAAAATGGCAACAAATCTGTTTTGGGCTCATTTAGGAAGAATTGTTTTGAGTTCATTTCTGGGACTTACTCAGTGAGACTTGGTATTTTAGAAACTTCAACTGGTTCTCTTTCTTATCAGTATTTTTGTAAAATTTTGCAATTTATTTCAAGGCTTCAAATCAGCTCTTCTTTTAGGCAAAAATCCCCTGCACAGGGCTCAGTATACACTGAGAGTTTTCTCAGATATTGCAGCTTAGATACAGGGCTCATAAGAGCTTCCCAAGGTCTAGTTTTTGGTACATTTGCTCTCAACCAGGTCTTTTCTAAGTTCCAAGTGGTATTTTTCACATTGAGCTTATTTTGAAGCTTGTGCATAAGCTTAAAGTAGACACCTCAGAACTGTTTAGCTTATTAGTTCATATCATCAAAACTGATCCAACTTGCATTTCAGTAGTTATAGCCTGTTGTTTTAAGTTGCATTAGAGTGCTTTTAGCACATTAGAGCTTCTGTGTTTGTTTGGTGGCTTTTGGTACACTTTTGCTTATTCTAGTGCTTATTTCAATAAGCACTTGGTTAGCAGTTTCAAATTCCTCCACATAAGTGCTTGTTTTTCCATTTTTCCTAGCTTCCTCTTATAATTTTAGACTTTTCCTGAAATTTTCAGATTTTTCCAAGTTGTTTAGCTATTTTTCTTAATTTAAATTAGTTTTTAAGCATTTTTAATTAGCTTTTAATACAAAAAATTCAGAAAAGGTTCAAAAAAATAATCTTTCAATTTTCTTAAGTTTAGATAAATATAAAAAGTGAAAAAAGTAATTTTTCAGATTTTTCATAGTTTATTTGGTAATTTTAGTAATTTAATTAGTTTTAATAGTTTAAAATTCTTAGAAAATAGAAAATTAATCGAAAAATACAAAATAGTTTTGAAAATTCTAGTTTGATATTTTAGACTTTTCCATTTCATAATTTTATTTTTCTAGCTTTATTTCCTAATTTCTTGTATTTTAGGTAATTATTAAATAGTTAAAATAGTTTTAATTAATAATAATTAGATAATTAGTTATAAAAATAGTTTTCTTTTTCTAAAAGTTTCTTTTATCATTAGGATTGTAAAAATATCATTTCATATTTTTAGGGTTAATATTGCTTTAGCTTTCACGCTTTTATTTATGACGTCACGTAGATTTTAATTTCGCTTTATAAAACATAAAAACAAAAACATCATTTTAAATATAGTGATAGCGTTTATTTAATAGATTTTATCTTTTTAATTTCCTTTAATTTGCATTTAAGCCATTTTAATTTGTCGGCTTTTTCCGTAGTTATAATCATAATCTGATCCTTTTTCGTTCAAATTCCTCGATCACTAAACGTTTGATAATCCATTGCACAACTCGCTGGGACATAACGACCCGGGGAAACACTATACTCCTCAGATCTTCATTGCATTTGTGCTTAAGCAGTTTTAAGCTGGTTACGGTCCGCCATTCACAAGTGGCGGGCTTGTGTGATTTAGCTTGACTGTTTGGCACGCATCAATGGTACACGGCACCTGAGCAATGTGGATCTTCATTATGACTTTTGCATTGACTTGAGCACTACATGCTTGATGTAAGTTGATACTTACCTACAGTTTTTCATATGGCTAAGTACAACTTAAATAAATTCTTATTGTGTACTTTTAAGAACATCAATTACATCTCAGTCATCTTAAAATAATACCCTGTTTCATGAACATGAAAAACTATAAAGTTTACTGTTTTTCAATGGAGAAAGTATGGAAAGGACAGATTTGCAGGTAGAAATAATGATTACATGCTTCTAAGTATAGTACCATCCCATATACTTGCACACTATGGCCCATGGATGGTGTCTTGAGTCTAATCTGTCACCTGACTATCATGAGGATGCAGCTGTAATGCGTGTGGGAGCCTGAGGGCGTGAGCGCCATGGTGCAGGCCCCATAGGGTTTACTAGGAGCAATGCCCTTGGTTGGTGACATGTTGATATACTCATTTACAAAAAACTAACAAGGTTAATTGAGTCTCAACCCGTATATGATCTAGCCTTAATAATAAATGATGTTCAACTAAATGTTTAATGACATGTAGTAATGTATTAATTCATTTAATACAATCATGTTGTGCAGAACAAAGGAATTTTCCTACGAAGTGTGCAACATATGAAAACTTAAAAGGCATGATATTAGATGTCTTCCGTGAGTATTTGAAAAAGGCAAAGATCATCTTTCTAAAGTTGTAAATTAAAAGCATGATGATATTTGAAGTGTTGCATTGACTAATTTGATAAACGACATAAGCTTTAATCGTAAATGAAACAAAGTCTCATTAACCTTTTTATATACTCCTATCATTTGATAACATTGAAAGTTGTACGTGTTTTATGATTTTTGGATTTTCATTTGTAGTTGAATCATTATTTGAAAATAGGAAATGGTGTAGATGCTCATGGATCAATGTGACCGCACCTTATTATAATGTTTTGCAAGGATTTGCTACAAGGTATCCAATATAGTAATCTTGGTGCGAGATAATAGTTTTGCGTCCTCTCTACTAGAAGAGTTTAAGAGCAATAAAACTAAGTCCTTTGAACTTGCTGAAATTGTTGGTCACATCATTGAGTTTAGGTGCGTGGCAAAATTTATATTTTTGTTTTTTTAATTGTTTTAGCATTTAAAACTTAATGGTGATTGTGGTTATCATTGCGGACAAGTATGGTAGTCGTTTCATTCAATAGAAACTTATAACTGCAGGTACAGAGGATAAAAACATGGTTTTCAAGGAGATTCTTCCTCAAGCTGTTACTTTGATGACTGATGTCTTTGGAAAAATCATGTGATTTACAAGCTTTGACGTGAACAACTTCTCTTCATTTATCTAACTTTAAATTAAAAATCACTTTTCTTCTCTTTGAAATTCTTGAATTTTCTGATTTATTATTTTAATTATAGTTCTTTGAGCATGGATTATCGCCTCAAAGAAGAGAATTGACTGGAAAGTTGTTGGGTCATGTTTTAACACTTAGTCTTCAAATGTACAGCTGCCGAGTTATCCAGAAGGTAATAACAGAGTTATTATTTATTTTGTTTAGTCATTTATACTTAATTTTTTTTCATTTTCTTTGATATGCTGCGAGGAGAAAAATGGTTACTGGGTTCTATTTGCCTTATGGGTCCCCAGATTGAGTAAATTTCCTAATAATGATTCTATTTTAGGTGATTGAGGTTGTTGACATGGACCAAAAGATCAAGATGGTGGGAGAGCTCGATGGTCATATCATGCGTTGTGTACGTGATCAAAATTGAAACCATGTTATTCAGAAGTGTATTGAATGCGTCCCTGAAGAGCATATTCAGTTCATTATTACAACTTTCTTTGATCAAGTTGTGACCCTTTAGACCCATCCATATAGTTGTCGCGTTATACAGGTAATCTAATAAAAAAAATGTTTCATATTTTGAGTGAGGTTTGAGTTTTTACAGGATAAATGGAGTATTTCTTTTTTGAGAAATTAATTAACTAATTTTACATTTATCATACTTCAGGGGAGGCTTGAGCACTGTGAGGATCTGAAAACTCAGAGTAAGGTGATGGATGAAATCCTTGCATGTGTAAGCATGCTAGCACAAGATCAGTATGGAAATTTTGTTATTCAGGTTTGTACGTCATCTATACCCCTGTGAGCTTTTGTTCAATAAAATTCACATTCAGATATCATTTACGAAATAATTTTGCCATATGTAACTAAATATCATACAATGTTATAGAAATGGTGCTTTCGAGATATTATGACTTTAGTGGATCTCTCATATGACCAAGAATCTACCTTAATGTGAAGGTCGTCGAATTTTCCTCTGTTGAGACCACTGCAAATAGAATTAGATTTAGGTGAGGAAGAATTTACGGCTATATCATTAGTGATAAACTATCTCATCTTGAAAAATATACCTCCATTATAATTTAGTATTACAATCGCTTCCTTCGAAGCTCAAATGCTAAACCAAGTGTTTAACCGAGGTTAAGTCGATTACCAAATTGAAGTCGACTTGGGAAAAGTTATCTTTATCGTGCGAGAGGAATTTGTTTCACCGAAAAGGAAAGAATATGAGTTGTCCCATAAAAGTAGCTATTTGGAAGTTAATACGGTAAGCTGATGGAACAGCTTGGCAAAGCAAAGAAACAATTGAGATGTTGAATTCAGAGATCGGAAAGCTCAATCGGGAAGTTGAATTACAGAAGAAACGGGCTGCTAATACCAAAGAAAAGCTTAACTTGGCTGTGACCAAAGGTAAGTCATTAGTTCAGCAACGTGACTCACTAAAGCAAGTGATTGTTGAGAAAAAAAAATAAGTTAGATAAATGTTTGATTAAACTGCAAAAAAGTCAACTGCCCTAGCTGCTAATTCATTGAAAGAAGCCCTATTGCAAAGGGACGTGGTGCTCAAAAAGTGTGAAGAAGTTTTGACATTTAGTGGTGTTGGAGAGTAACTTCAGTCATCCGATATTGCTGATAAGGTCACGCGGCTTGCAAATGAATCTATCAGGCTACATGATGAAATAGATAGAACAAAAGAGGCTGCACATGCTGAGATTGATCACCTTACGGTGTCATTGGTGGTGAGCTCAGGAGAAGAACTATCTTGCAGAGATATATTGGAGCTGGATAAGTGCTCGAATAAGATAGGAAATATATCTGAAGAACTAAGTGTGGTGAAAGATCAAAATGGGTCTTTCCAAGTTGATCTTTAATTATCTGAGGATAAAGCTGTCCTATTAAGGGAGAAGTTGTCTATGGCGGTTAAGAAGTGCAAAGGTTTGGTTCAAGAGCGTGATAGCTTGAAACAACAAATGGCTGAAAAAAAATGCTTATATTGACCATATTACATACATCAAGAAGAAAGAGATGGGGCGAAAAGCGGAATCGATCTTGAGTGTTTTATAAAGAAAGGTATCGAGAAACATATTACGAGGAAGCGGTGAAATTGCTATTCTAATTGAT
The DNA here is from genome assembly GCA_022545495.1 of Chrysanthemum lavandulifolium. NCBI lineage: Eukaryota > Viridiplantae > Streptophyta > Magnoliopsida > Asterales > Asteraceae > Chrysanthemum > Chrysanthemum lavandulifolium. Next base: position 96,512,670 of record CM040244.1, read on the forward strand.
GTAACAGATCGAGTTTAAACGCTATGCAACAGACATTTGGGGACAATACAAAAGATATTCGGCATATTTTACTAACCAATGAAAGAAAAACCCTGCCGAACCATTATGAGGTTCGCTATCACCTTATTCCAGTTTAAATAGTTCTAAAAGTTGGCATTTTCGCCTTATTTTTATTTATGGGTGGGTTGATTCTGGGTTTATCTCAGACAAGTAAAATAATAAAATCTAGCTAAAAAGGAGCGGGCAAAGTCTTTGCGGTCAAACCAACATGACACGGGTCATTTTAACCCGAACTCATTTTGACCCTTTACATGACCCACATATCTTTGCCACCTTTATTAGTTTTTGTACCATTACTAAGTTGACTAACTTTTCATTGTAGGAAGAAAGATGTCGGTGATGACGAATCGCTAATCTCCGCCATCAGCTGAAGGATCCATCTCAAAATAGTTCGCGGGACCAAACAAGCACTTCTACAAAACCCTCCGATACCTTCACACCCCTTATAACAAAGGTCATATCAATGCTCACAAGATCAATGCTATCTCCAAAGTCCTCAAATATGTTTGCTCTTCCGCCTCATTATTCTAGCCACCAACCATCGGTGGTTCAACCCACAATGTCTTTGCAAGCACCCCATTGCAAAGATCCTTTACATATTAGTAGCATGCCTCGGATGCCACTTCAACCTCCACTACCATCACGGCCTAGACCACCTTCTATGCCACCTTAACCTCATCAAAATTACTCTCACAAGGGACCCAATGCGGTTATCATGCCCCGGTGCACCGCAACTACACCATTACTCTCACCGTTAATTGATGTGGTTTGACTTTTTATGAAATGCTTTATATCCGAATTTATTTTGAAGATTGAAAAAAAAAATTGTTTTGTATAATGGAATACAAGAAAGTCATGAAATTGTTGTTAAATGCAGAAGGTATTGAATGTCACACATATATTTTAGATGTCAATCCTGATATTTTCATTTAATCGCTTCTTTTTGTTTTGTGGTTCATGAATTAGGGTTAATGAGAGATCAATCATGCTGATGACACACCGATTTATCCGTAATCAGGTATGTTTGATATCCAGTAAGTGTTTTTGTTTAGATTATAAATGTGCCGACGTTTCTTCCTCCGAAACCAATTACATTAGGTTGCAATTAAATCGGCCTGTGCATATATTATAGAAAGATAGCATCATGTAAAGAAGTTGTAGCATAGATATAAAGAGAAAATACGATTCGCAGTATTTTTTTAGCCTTTTTGTCTCAAGACACAGAAGTAGAGAATACTATAAACATGATACGATTAGCTGATTTAGGTGAAGTAAACCCGCAAAACTATGAGGTTCTACTTGCGTTAGCCTTTGTTGAGAGCATAACCAATGTTGTAACTACTAGAACAACACTATTTACATTAACCATATCGAGTATGTGGTATATTTCAATGTAGAATATCATGTTTATATACAAATGGGTCAAATGGGTCTTGCGTTGTGTAGTGTGTTTGTTTTTATATGTGTTTGGTAGGATATCTATGTCGTTAGCTTTGAATGTTGTAAAAGCTTCCAAAATAATAAGTGTTTATCATAGGGAGGTTGTATTTAGAATGGTGTTATCTTGTAAACATTGATAATCTAGATGCTTTACATCTATAATCCTAGATACCCAAGCGCACAAAATACTCATGTTTTGCCGAGTCACATTATCAGGACAATAAGCGTATTTAAGGCTTGATGGTATTATTTACCACCAATTAGTACTCGATCTGATAATGTCAAAATGGTATTATTTATGAGATGCTATGTTTCACAACATGTATGTTCAGATGTTATTTTGTTGCTAAAACTACTTATGATGGCTATTTAGCTTCATTCTTTCACCCTTTTTAGTTTTTATATATTTTCTGTAAGAATGTGTTTGTCAAAAGCATATTTAAGGCTTGATGATATCTATGTTAGCATGAAAAGATGTGTTAGATTTTAGCCTTTTCCTCTAAAAATTGAGCCAGAATTCATGTCGTTTTTCTATAGAATTTTACTATAAAAACATAAGTTTAAGTATCAGTTACGGAGTATATCTATATAAGATATTAACAGTAGTCAAGTAATTTAAGCTTAATTATTCTAGAGATAAGTTGAACTCCTTTTCATATCTAAATCTAGCTTGCTCATGAACTGTATTTAACAATAGCACAACTCAATTATAGACTTAATTATAGTAAACGTATATTGTTGAATGTGGTGTCTTCTACTGGTCAAACAGGTTTGAAGTTGCCAAAAGTCTGTTGAATAGCCTTAAAGCTAATAAATAATACACTTGGTCATATGGTTCGAAACAGATATATTAATTCTTTTACACCTTTACACAATGATATATTGCACAATGATATGTAACCGATACTTAACTGAGTAATCTGTTAGAAAACTGGTAATTTCAGTATCTTCATCCTAGATTGGTCAAATAATGGAAATAATGATCATTTCGGATCAACAACAACCCACTAATACCATCTACTTTCATTCTTAAAGTTAGCATATTTTGATCTTTTTCATGTAGGCCACCCGAGCTTCATTTGTATGGAGATACGCTTGAATAGCCGATGGCCCTAAAAGGCTAAAAATGCAATCTTAAATTTGTTGGCTCTCTCTGAAAGAATCCACTATGGTAAGTTTGAAGCAATAGAAAAGTAACGAGCTTAACCAAAGGATTATGAAGCTGCAATTAAATCACATGTATATATTCTCTCATTATTCCTTCGTTTTTGTTTATACTCTTCATCTTCTAATGAATTTTCAATTGGGGTTTTGTGTGCAAGATAGGGGAATGCTAATGGCTCTGTAGACATATCCGGTTGTGGAGGAAATGATACAAATACTAATGGTCAAGTGGTCGATGTGGGTTCTGTGGAACAAGCAATGTTAGCCAAAAGTTGGTCTCATTATATGCTTATAGGTCTGTCTACTTATTAATGGATCAAATCAGGTGATGTTTTATCTTTAAATGCATAAAACATTCTCAAACGTCTATAAAATAAGATATTAATTCTTAATAATATAATATAAATTAACAGGATCTGATAAGCTATTCATTTCTAAAAAATTTAAAATAATTGGATTTTCAGAGCTTTGAGGTTGAAGCAGACCATGTGGATGATCGTTGATTGTTCAGTTGATGACCTTTTGTCATTTGTTAATGGAGAAAATAGAGGTACCTCAGTCTAATTTGTTGGCTTTTAGTTACGAGTTACTGGAATTAATACCATATATTGTGCAAATGCTACTAAAGGACCAACAGTCTCATCAGCAAATGATGCTTGAACAGTTATTCAAAATCAGATGTTAGATGGGCGTGGGAGATCACGTAATGATGACGTGAGGTCCAATTACAGGCTTGATGAAATTCTTCTCAAGCATCAATTTTTTACTGAACTGCAACATCGTTCACAACTTCAGCAAAGACATGTTGATCCATCACAAGCCAAATATGGCCAAATACCTCATCAAGGACAGAAAAATTAACCACCGGGCTGAACCACCTTTGAGAAAAGAGGTTGTGGAGTTTATGCTTGATACGGGATCACACATGTGGAGTATGCGAAGAAGTAAAGCTAATTTCTTCAGAATCATGGACGCTTTGGGTGGTTTGATCGCAGTTGGTAAATGGTTTGATGAGATATGTAACCGAAAGAATCCCATGACAACCATGTTCATCTGTATCTGTTTTGTGTATCTGGACTTGTATCCCCAGATAATTCTGCCCATTATTTTCCTATGTCTCTTTTTATATGGATTATTGAGCTACAGATGGAGACCAAAGAACCCACCCTATATGGATACTCGTATCTCCTGTGCAGATAACGCACTCCGATGAACTTGATGAAGAATTGACACATTTCCAACTTCTCGTCCTGCGATATCATAAGGATGAGATATGATCGTTGAGGAGTATTTCGGTAGGATTCGATTGTTCTTGGCGATTTAGCAATACAATGTGAGAGACTTCAATCTTTACTCACCGGAGAGACCCCGAGCTACTGTGGTCATTTGTGATTTTCTGTTTGATTGCGGCTATTGTTGCTTTGTCACACCTCTTAAGATTGTAGTATTTCTGACTGGCTTATATGTGTTAAGACACCCGTTGTTGCAATGCAAGCTGCCTCCTGTTCCACTCAATTTCTTTAGAAGAATGCCAACAAGGACTGACTGCATGCTTTGAGAAAACCTATGCAGCTTTCGGCGTCATTCATTAAAAAATTTCTTCAATTAGGAGATAGTCCAGTTTCTGCTAGCTATATTGGTTTCTTGATGACCATCTTAATCATTTGGTTTAGTTATTATCTCGGATTTGTGGATACCTACAAATATTACAGACTCGAAAGTTAGGAGTTCATGTGAAACTTAGTAATTCTATATTTTGGGACAAAAGTTCCAAATATTTTGTGAAATATTACCTTTGAAATGGTTAAATATATTGCAAATGAAATAGCCAAAAGAGGTAGGTTGAGTTTCAAGACTACGAAACTAAGAGTTGAGAGTAACCACATATGCTATGTGCCTTATAGTCTAAGTACACTTTTATTATTTTTGTAACGTAAGCGACTCTTCTTCAAGGATTTGATAGATCGAATATGAACCTAACAAAATGTGTATATATTGCTTCCTTTTAGTTAAACTCCAAGTTTAATGACCACTTAATCTAAACCTAGATATCCCTCATTTTCTTTTTGGCCACTCATCATTTTTTGGTTGGGTTTGAGTTGGTAAATATGATACTCGCTCCGTGAGCACGGTTATTACTTTTTCACTAAACCTACTCAACACGTTAAACTCGTGAAACTCATGATCGATTGATCGTAAGTTAGAGATAAAAACTTGATATCATAAAATTGCCATGACAAATCATCATTTTAGTTTTACATAATCTATGACATTTCATAAAATAAATGCTACACACAACCATAGTCCTAAAAGTAAGTCACGAGGTTGGGACATAGTCGAGGTTATTATTCTCACGGTCACATCCGTACTTATTAGGATCAAAACTATAATTTTATCGAAGTCATCCTTATGGCCGTGGTTTTGGTTAAAAAGAACTAATACATGGCATACATGCTCCACAAGTAAACAAAACCCAACCACAAATAAGCTCATAAATTATTGAGGATATTATAGATGGACAATTTTGTCTAAATGTAACGCAATACAATCAAAGAATAATCACAAGTCATACATATTCTCATCACAACGAACATTAAACCAAACCATAAATCCATTCACAGATATTTCAAATTCGTCAACATCATCTAAATTTGATAAAAAAAATCAGCTCGAATCACCTATATACAATAAGTAAATAAACATAGTTAACAAAAACAAAATAATAATAATAAATGTTAATAATATTATCAAATGTAACAAATGTTCATGATTAATATTGTTTAGAACAAAATGTTAGAAAGTATCTACCTCCTTTTAGCCGTTTTATAGATTATGTAAACATCAATTATAGTTCTTAAGCGTTTAATTTAACTTTTAATTACTTTTTAGTATATATTTGTTCTACTAAATCCTAAAAATAAAAACAACAAATCAAAGTACTTACCTGCTTTTAGCCGTTTTATGGATTATGGTAACATCAATTATAATTCTTAACCGTTTCATTTAACTTTTAATAACTTTTTAATAAATAGTTCAACTTAACCCTAAAAATAAAAACCAAAAATTAAAATACTTACCTGCTTTAGCCATTTTATGGATTATGGTGACATCAATTATAGATATTAACCATTTCATTTAACTTTTAATTACTTTTTAGTACATATTTGTTCTACTAAATCCTAAAAATAAAAACCACATGTCATACCCATCCATCGGACGGTTTTGACACTATATATATATATATATATATATATATATATATATATATATATATATATATATATATATATATATATATATCCGATATATATATACAACATATATATATCGTGAGTGCCATGAGCTTAGAGCAATAATAACTTTCAAGAAGATAATTGTACACATTGCAATTATATTACAAACTATATTGTCCACTACTGTTTTCAAACCTATGCGGTTTATATCGTTTGTATTGACCGGTTAGACAATCAAACACACATTGGGCGTATAACAACGTAGCCCACTACTTTGATAAACTTGATATTTTGCTCTGTTGTAAAAATTGGTCCAGGCGGCCGATTAATCCCCGCATAATCGCTGATCGCTCACTAAGCGCCTTGATTTATCATAATCGGCATATTTAATCGGTTTGGTCAAAGATCGCTTAAAAATCGGTCAACAAACCGATTAATCGGACAAAATCGGTCTAATCGGACAAAATCGCTTAAAAATCGGTCAACAAAATTGCTTAAAAATTGGACAAAATCGCTTAAAAATGGGTCAACAAACCGATTAATCAGACAAAATCGGTCAAATATCACTTAAAAATGGTCAACAAACCGAATAATATCTATGTTTGACCTTAAACTATGAAGAATTATGTATTATGTTTATATTTGAATACTTGAAATGTTTGAACTTTGATGCCCTATGCTTATCTCATATATATAATATAATATAATATCTATAATTACAATTTTGTGTATAAATATTTCAATCCGATTAATCCCTGATTAATCCCCGCCTAACCGATTAATCGCTAGGCCCTACCCAACCGCCTCACTAGCGCCTAGCGATTTTTACAACCTTGATATTTTGTGATCAACTGTTTTGCTTACAAACCTATGAACTCACTCAACCTTTGTGTTGACACCTTTTAGCATGTTATCTCAGGTTCGAAAAGAATTAGCTGGCATGGCATGTGAAGGCGCACGGAAAAACATTTTGAAGACAATGCATATATTATCATTCGAAAAACATTACAACTTTTATGTTGTATTTTTTATGATTGTACAAACTTGTGGGACCGGTTTGTAAACTCTGATATTTTAATCGAATGATAATTTATTTCAAAACGTCTCATTTAGAGTCGTTTTCTGTAACTTGTGCTGTGAACTATGAAGTAATACCCCAGTGACACAATCTTCCGCTGCGATAATTTTGGGGGTGTTACATAAATAGATAGTACCAAATAATAAATAAAGTAAATAAAGAATGCAAGTAAAGTAAGAGATAGAAAGTATCGACACAAGTGATTATAGTGGTTCGGCTACAAGGACACCTTTCTTGCGCTTACTCTACTCCCCGAGTACCCCACTCGAGAGTTCAAGCACTATGTCAACAAGCTCCTGCAAATCGGCGGAGAAGCCTCACAATGTCGCTTACACTTTTTTCGGTACGAAGCTAAATACCGAGTTTTTCCACGATGTAGAACCAAACATTTACACAACTAATATGTGAAATAAGGAATACAAGATAAGCTACTGAAATCTTGTGAATGGGCAAATCAATCAAGGACCCTTTGCTTGGATGACTTGTATGAGTATCATGATCTCGCCTTCGTGAATGACCTAAAAGAGAATCACAACAAAAGAGAGAAGAACTACAAGAATGATCAAGTGATCTGAGGTTAGAAGAGTGAGATAATATATGAGAGATTTGTAAGAATAAGGGTGAAAAACAATGAAGAAATGGCTCACTATTTATAGACATTATGTCTACAGTTATCCCGGATCCGGCGGATCCCTCACCAAAAGGATCCAACTAGTGTAATCCGAGGGATCCGGCCTCTAGGTCAGTTAAGTACGGATTTTGGATACCAAGCCGGGTTATGGGTTATGGGTTATGGACCATGGGTCATGGACTTTGGATCATGAATACCCAACAAGATACATTGTACCTAGTCAATGGGTCATGGGTATTGGGTCATTGGTCATGGACTTTGGGTCATGGATCATGGATAATACCCAACATGATTTCATGCATGATGTCATCCAATGGGTCATGGGTTATGAATCAAGCTCTATGGGTATGGTATGGGTCATGGGTCATGGTTTTTACCCAACCTATTACATGCTTTATTACAACACATTTTTATTACAACATAAATGTAAATAATCAAATGTATATATTTTGCAAAACAACATGTATTATTAGAATTATACTTATAATAACTTTATATTTGTTATCAACAAAACTTAACAAGATCGCTAAATATAAACAAACGTTTTTACAGTTTATTTGTATTAACAACAAGTATATTGAAGTATCCGTTTATTGAAAGCTAATAAAATTTCTTGTCGTGATGGCGTATTTTCTGTCGCTTAACGATTTACCGTTTGCAAAATATTTTATTTTTTTAATAAAGGTAAAAAGTGGGTTTATATTAGATTGAAAAATGATTGGCTAGGATTGGCCCATTTGATCTGATTTTTAGTGATCTTTGTTGATGTAACAACCCCAAAATATCACAGCAGAAGATTGTGTCACTAGGGTTTTACTTCTTAGTTCACAACACAAGTTATAGAAAACGAACTCTAAATGAGACGTTTTGAATAATTACCATCTGATAAATAATATCAGAGTTATAACAAGAGGTCCCAAAGTATAGTATTACATAGATGTTTTACAAAAATAATATCGAATGGTAAAGTATAATGCATACACGTCTTCAAATCATGTCATGCGACTCTAATGCTCCAAGCCAATGTTAATGCCTTACGAACCCGAGATAAACATGCTTAAAGTGTCAACACGAAGGTTGAGTGAATTCATATTTTTAAGTACGTAAAAGTGGTGATCACAAGATTTCAAGTTTAAGAGATAATGGGTTACGTTGTTATACACCCATAATTCGAAAACAATTTTATAATTTGAAGCACATAATTCCAAGTATCAATAATGTTAATACAAATAAGCCGTAAAAAAGTTTATTTATATTTTACGATCTTCTAATGTTTTGTCGATAACAAACGTAAAATCATTTTAACGAAACAAATAGAATACGTAAATAGTTTCCTAACACACTTACGCTTTCACATAAAACAATAAAACATGTATAAGTGATTTTATGATAGATACATATGTACAACAACTAGTGTTTATATATTGGGTTAACATATACTTAAACTAAGTATACTAAAATGGGTAAAAACAAGTATATACTAAAATGGGTAAAAACAAGTATATACTAAATGGGTAAAAACTAGCAAATGGTATTGACCCATAACCCATAGTTTTATATATACCACTTACCCAAGTTCATTGTATCCTTGAGATACATTGTATCTAGAAAGAAAACCATGGATCAACCCATAACCCATGACCCATAACCAAAAATACCCATGGGCAAGAGGAGCGTCCCACGGATCCCTAGCTTTGTGCTAGCGGATCCTTGTGGGAGGATCCGCGGGATCCGGGAACGATGAAAATCTCCTCTATAAATAGAGAGCCATTTCTTCCTTTCTACTCATCACTTTACACACATACTTCCCCAAGTATTATATCCCTCTAACCTCGTATCCAAGTGATCTATGTAGTTTGTCTTTTGTTTTTGTGTGATTCTCTAGGTTCCTCTTAAAGGCGAGATCACCACTTCTAGAAGACGAGCAAGCTCAAGTCTGTTAATACAAATAAACCGTAAAAACGTTTATTAATATTTTGCGATCTCAATATAATGTTATCTTAACTATAATTATAAGGATACATGCTATTTTTGTAAAGCATTTACATATAGCCATTTAAATACAAAAATGTAGTAATTAAGCATTTGTTGTAATAGTTTATTAGGATGGGTAAAAACCATAACCCATGGATCATAACCCATACCCAAGTTGGCTAGATACAATGTATACTTAGATACATTGAATCTAAAGAAAACTCATGGACCAACTCATAACCCATGACCCATAACCAAAAACCCATGGGCAAAGAGGAGCGTCCACGGATCCCTAGGATTACACTAGACGGATCCCAGTGGGAGGATCCGTGGAAGAGGAGAAATTTTCCTATAAATGAGAGCCATTTCTTCATTCTAACTCACCCTCTTCTTACTAAATCTCTCAAACACTCTCATTCTCTTCTAACATATAGATCACTTGATCTAGAGAGTTGTTCTTCTTTCTTTCTATTGTGATTCTCATATAGGTCCTTCTCTAAGGCGAGATCACGAGCATTCTACAAGTCATCCAAGCAAGGGGTCCTTGATTGATTTGTCACTCCGCAAGATTTCTGTAGCAAAGATCTTGTATTTGATATTTCACATATTTGTTGTGTAATAGTCGTGTTGGTTTGGTCCACCGTGCTACGGACTCGGTATCTAGCTTTGTACCGGAAAATGTGTAAGCAACGTTGTGAAGGCTTCTCCACCAAGTGAAGGAGTTTGTTGACATAGTTCTTGAACTCTCGAGTAGGTGACTCGGAGAGTGGAGTAGGCAAGGAAGGTGTCCTTGTAGCCGAACCACTATACATCGGTTGTGTCTTTTCTTTCCCTTCGCTTTACTTTATTTACTTGCTTTATCATTAGATCTATACTTTCTCTACATCCATAAGATCTCACATATTAACGAATCTAAAGTTTTTTGAAACTAACTTAAAATCGGCAAAACTATTCAACCCCCCTTCTAGTTTTCCACACTTGGCATTAAGAGCTAAGTTTATAAAAGTTTTAAAGTAAAATTGTATTTTAAAAACTTTTCGATCACTAAGGGTTCTGAAAATTATAAGGAAGGGCAATCTATGCAACGACCACCACTACTTGAAACTAATGGTTTTATATATTGGAAAAATAGATTCGAAACATATGTGAAATCTAAAAATATTGATCTTTGGTACATTATTCTTGAAGGCGATTTTGAGGATACCTCAAAAGATGATAAAGATACCTCATGATAAATTAAGTGATGAATTGAAGAAAAAGCTTTCTAAAAATAGTGAAGCAAAAATGGTTTTATATAATGCTTTACCGAAAAAGGAATTCAAAGAATTTCTATGCTTAAAACCTCTAAAGAAATTTGGACTTCTTTAGTTGTAACTCATCAAGACAACCAACAAGTTAAAAATAATAAAATTGATTTATTTGTTCAACAATATGAACAATTTTCAATATCGGATGAGGAAACTATAGATCATTCATTTACTAACTTTAATACTATTATTACATCTTTACAAGCACTTGATGAATCTTTTTCTAGCCGTAACCATGTTAGGAGATATCTAAGGGCACTTCCATCGAAGTGGAAATCCAAGGTGACGGCGATCGAAGAGTCAAAAGATTTGACAATCCTCACCCTCGATGAACTCATAGGCAACCTAAAAGTCTACGAGCTTGTCCTTGCTAAAGACTCTGAAGCCTCAAAGGTAAAAGAGAAACACAAATCTCTTGCCCTTAAAGCCAAAAAGGCTTCAAGCGATGAAGAGAACTCCTCTTCGAGTAGTGAAGACGAGGAGTACGCTATGGCGGTAAGGGACTTTAAAAATTTCTTTAGAAGAAAGGGAAGACACGTCAAACAACCATATGACGATAAGAAAGGCTTTCGGAAAAGCAAAGAGGACGAGAAGCCAAAAGATTATCGTACTTGCTTTAAATGTGGGGACCCAAACCACTTTATTAGTAAGTGTCCCAAACGGGATGATGAAAAGGCGTTCGTGAGTTGCACGTGGGGAATGAGCGACGAGGAGGACAAAGAAATTTGTCTCATGGAAAATGACGAGGTATGTCAGGAATACTATAGTAGTTCATCACTTGATGACGACTCATTGCATAATGAATATGACAAACTATGAAATATTAGCTTAAAACTAGTTAACAAAAACAAGCTTTTAAAGAGTCAAAACCAACGTTTAGATAAAGAAGTCATAGAATTAAAAGCAAAACTAAAACGCTTAGAAAAGGGTAAAATAGCAAGTGGTGAATGTGAACTTTGCGTTCAACTTCAAACACTAGTTGATCATCTAGATTCTAAAATTGCTAGAATGAGTACGAACACTTTAGATACGATATTAGATGGTGTTAAAACCGGTAACAACCAAAAAGGTTTAGGTGTTCAACAACTTGATCCATCAACTAGTGAAACTAAAGAAAAAAAATTTGTTAATGCACTAGAAAAACCAGCCACTGTTGTGGCGGATCCCACGGATCCCTTGATAAGGGAACCGACTAGTGTACAGCCAGGGATCAGTGGATCTGCTGTAGCAAACAGTAGCAATAACGTAGCTTCTTAATCTAGAACTGAGTTTGTTATAGTTAATAGGAAGAAACCAACTCATGTCACCACTAGACAACCACCTCCAAAATATAATCCTACTTTTGCAAGAAACAAAGCTCCATCTGTCTCAAAACATAATCCATCTAGGAGACCTAATAACGTTTATCCAAGAAGTAACCATCAAATGGGATGGAACCCAAATATGCAAAATGGTTTTCCTTTTCAAAACTTTTCTCCATGGAATGCATACTCATCTCATCCATACATGTCTAACATGAATGGAATGTTTAACACTAATGGACCTATGAACAAATGGGGACCAAACTTTTGAGTTTATTATTGTCTTAGGTATGCTTAAAAGTCGACCAAGACCCGGATGAATGGGTCAAGGATAGCGGGTGCACGAGGCACATGACCGGCAATAGAAATCTATTTTCCACATATGAATCCTTCATTGGAGGTAATGTGGTGTTTGGAAATAGCAAAAGTAGAATCATCGGTAAAGGTACGATTTCTAACAAATCTCTAACCATTAACGATGTGTGTCACGCAAAACCTAAACTTTAACCTCTTAAGTATAGGACAAATATGTGATAAAAAGTGCAATGTACTTTTACCGAAACCGTAGTAAGATATTAAAAATGGCATAACCATAGGAAAAGGAATTAGGAAACATGGAGTCTATGTCATTAAAATCGGTAATGAACCTAAAGACAAACTATGTCTTACCTCTATGGATGATACTTCGACCTTATGGCATCGAAGATTGGGTCACGCCAACATGCGACTTCTTCAATCGCTATCATCCAAAGATCTAGTAAGAGATCTACCTAAGTTAAAATATGAACATCACTTTTGTGATGCTTGTAATGTAGGAAAACAACCCCATTCTAGTCATAAAGCTAAAAACATGGTGTCTACAACTAGGTGTCTAGAATTACTACATATGGATTTATTTGGTCCATCCGCTATCCAAAGTTATGGAGGAAACTACTACACTTTGGTCATAGTGGATGATTGATTACTCTAGGTATACATGGACAAAATTCTTAAAGAACAAAATGGAAACTTTTAATTATTTTGAAATATTAAGCAAAAAGATCCAAAGGCAACTAGGAAGTCCTATAGTGTCTATTAGGACGGATCATGGTAGGGAATTCGATAATGAAGTGCAATTCGGAGCCTTTTGTGACGCTAATGGTATTACTCACAACTTCTCGGCTCCACGCACTCCACAATCGAATGGGGTAGTAGAAAGAAAGAATAGAACCCTACAAGAAATGAGTCGAACCATGCTTAATGAACAATCCATACCTCAAAAGTTTTGGTGTAATGTCGTTGATACTTCAATGTACATAGTCAATCGAGTATTAATTAGACCAATCTTAGGTAAAACTCCATATGAGTTACTCCGAGGCAAAAAGCCTACGTTAAATCACTTTAGAGTCTTTGGAAGTAAATGTTTCATTCTTAACACTAAAGATTACCTCACAAAATTTGATCCTAAATCAACCGAATGTATCTTTCTAGGTTACTCTCCAAATAGCAAATCTTACGTCATATTAAACAAAGAAACAATGAAGGTAGAAGAGTCATTAAATATAAAATTTGATGAAAGTCCACCCAAACCCTCTCCACCTCTTGTCGATGACGAGATTATAGAAAGTGAAGCTATAGTAATAAAGAAAAAGATAAATGAAGAAGAACCTTTAAATGATGAAGTCATAAACATTAAAGAGTCCAAAGATCACCCGTAGATAAGGTCATAGGAAAGCTAAACGAAAGAACATTAAGATCACAAGTTCAAAACCAAAGTAGCTTGTTTTGTTTCGTTTCAACCATAGAACCTAAGAATACACAAGAAGCCATAAAAGATGAGAGTTGGGTAATGGCTATGCAAGAAGAATTGAATCAATTTGTTTCTAATGATGTTTGGACACTTGTCCCTCCACCTAGTAATCAAACCATAATAGGAACCAAATGGGTTTATAAAAACAAATTAGATGCAAACGGAGTAGTGTCTAGGAACAAGGCTAGACTCGTTGCCCAAGGGTATAACCAACAAGAAGGAATAGACTTTGATGAGACCTATGCCCCCGTGGCTAGATTAGAGTCTATAAGAATACTTCTTGCGTATGCTTGTGCTAATGATCTAAAGCTTTATCAAATGGATGTCAAAATCGCTTTTCTAAATGGTTTCATTAATGAAGAAGTATATGTAGCTCAACCTCCGGGCTTCATCGATTTTGAAAACCCAAACATGAGTATAAATTAAAGAAAGCCCTTTACAGGTCTTAAACAAGCTCCAAAAGCTTGGTATGATAGACTCAAGTCATTTTAATTAAACACAACTATACCATGGGGTTAGTTGACAACACACTTTACTAAGAAAAGAGAGTCACATATAATCATAGTGCAAATATATTTAGATGATATTATATTCGGATCCACTTGTCAAGACATGTGTGATGATTTCTCTAAAATCATGCATGACGAGTTCGAGATGAGTATGATGGGAGAACTTAGTTTCTTTCTTGGTCTACAAATCAAACAAGTAGAAGATGGTATCTTCTTCAATCAATCTAAATACATAAAGGAGATGTTAAAGAAATTCGGTCTAGAAGAGTCGAAACCAATTAGGACTCCAATGTCATCCGACACCAAACTCACAAAAGATGAAGACGGCGAATCCGTAGATAATAGTAAATATCGTGGCATGATAGGTAGTCTTCTCTACCTCACGGCAAGTAGGCCGGATATCATGTTTAGTGTTTGCTTATGTGCTAGGTTTCAAGAAGACCCTAAAACATCATACCTAGAAGCCGTAAAAGGATATTTAGATACATTAAGGTACAACACAATTAGGATTATGGTATCCTAAGGGCACGGAGTAGAAACAATTGTATATGCGATTCGACCATGCGGTGATTACGTTGATAGAAAAAGTACAAGTGGGGTATGTACATTCGTGGGATGTTGTTTAACATCTTGGTTTTCTAAGAAACAAACGGCACTAGCAATATCAACAACCGAAGCCGAGTACGTCTCTGCCGGCAAAGCATGCCAACAAGCACTATGGATGAAACAAGCGTTAGTTGACTACGACATTCATCTAAGAGACATAGCCATCCTATGTGACAACAAAGGTGCCATCGACTTAAGCAAGAATCCGGTATTGCATTCTCGCACAAAGCATATAGAGATTCGTCATCACTTCTTATGAGACAATGTTCAAAAGGGGAACATCTCTATTGAGAAGGTAGCATCCGAAGACAACATAGCCGATGTCCTCACCAAACCATTGAAGCGGGAACAATTCAACCTACTTCGTCTTGGTCTTGGTCTAATGGAATAGACGTCGTAACTTATTTGACTCTACAAGGTATGTAAACACTAGACTTCTTCTTTCTGAGTCTAGGATCTCTATTTCATGCACAACTCACAAACAATACGGGAATTTTCAAAACCCAAGATAAGCTTTCTACTTATAGCTTTCTTATTTTTTTTAGAAGTTGCAAACACATAACTACATACACATTTTCAAAGAAAACCTCTTTTCAAAATGTTTTCTAAAAGGATGATACCTTCCCGTATCAATTTCACAAAAGCAATTTCTCACGTCTAGGACAAATCGCTTTTCATTATTAATACATAGTAAAACCCGTTTTCATTGCATCTCATATCTTTTGAATGCTAAAGGGACACATAACTAATATGTGTTTTCGGTACATTCATTTAAGCAACAATGAATTAGGAGCATTGATAACACTAAATTACGTACTTATGTACTAAATATGTGTTTTCGGGTTATCTCAATAGGATGTTTTCTACTTCTAGTTTATTTTTCTTTTTCTTTTTAGGGTCGAGATAACCGTAACTCCAAATAGTTTGCATATAGGCACACACTAGGCAAAAATATTTCCAAAAGGAAAATTTTGTCTTTCGAATCACTGGACCCACGGATCCCAAATTTCATGCCGGCGGATCCTCAAGAGAAGGATCCGTGGGATCCGTGAGACAAAAGCTGTTTTTACCTTCTATTTTTCTCACTTTGGATGAAAAATCCACATTTATTTTATTTTTGGGAGTTTGCTCTTTAATGCTTGTGTTCTCATGATCACATGCCTTAAATTCATATCTAATCATTAGATTTTAATCCACATTTTGGGTCAAGCATTCATTACAATGCTTTGTTTTTTTTTTCTATATATAGAACTCCCAAAATGCTTGCATAATCCATCTCATCCTCACAAACACAATACACCATGTCATCCACAAACCCTTTAGATGAATCACCTAGTACAAACAATCATCTCCATGAAACTCAAAGCTTTGTACTTCCACCTTCCAAAATACCAAAATCAAACTCTAGGATATCCGCACGGATTAACATCCGATCTTGTTGCTTAGGAAAACCATCATATGGCTCATCACCATCAACTAACTCACCACAAAATGCTTCCATTATAGCACCTCCCTCATCACCAACGAGTACACCAACGAGTACACCAAATCATTCATCACCTAAAATCACTCTTTTGGAACTCCTTACGACTCCATCAAGATCTCCACAACCAAAGCACAAAGAATTAGCCTTTTTGACACCTCCAACTTCTCCAAACACAATATTCAATGATCTTGAAACATCACCACCTTTAGCTCCCATTAAACTACAAGAACATCTAGGTTCTTTTCCACCACCACTTCCAATCATTCCGGACTTTGATCCGTATTTTCCTATTTTTCCACCACAACTTCCGCAACTCACAAATCAAAACAAACCGGAAGATTTCCGTACTCATTACCCACATCACCTACATTGTGAACATTGCCAATCCACTAGGGAAATTGCAATAAAAAGTTAGGGAAGAAATGCGATTCATACTCAACTTCATCCTTGATCGCATCAATACCATTACTCATCCAAACCTCCATCCATAACCTTATGCAAGCATGGAAGGAATTACTACTACTATTTTCTATTTTTAGTACTTTATCTTTTGAAGTCATTTTCAAGAACAAGTCTTGTTCTTATTTTTACATGCTTGTAGATGGCATAAATACCACTTCAATTTGTTGTTTTATTACAAGGCCTTGTTTACATACCTTGGCTCTCAATCTTGATTCTCGGCAATCACAAGATTATTTAAGCATGTTACTAAGCCTTCTTTTTGTAGGATTTTTTTTATTTTTCTTCAATTGACGCCCCAAACTAGGGGGAGCTACCGTCAAGGGGGAGTTAGCGATACGTGGACTAATTTTTCCACACTTTTATGTTTATTTCTTCCAAGAGTTAACTTTTTGTTTCGACAAAAAGGGGGAGAAGAAGTAAAACTTAGGGGCTTTCAAAACTTACATCTATTCTTAAGTTTTACTCATCATAACATTATGTTTTGTCATCAACAAAAAGGGGGAGATTGTTAATACAAATAAACCGTAAAAACGTTTATTAATATTTTGCGTTCTCTTTGTGTTTTGTTGATAACAAATATGATGTTATCTTAAGTATAATTATAAGGATACATGTTATTTTTGTAAAGCATTTACATATAGCCATTTAAATACAAAAATATAGTAATTAAGCATTTGTTGTAATAGTTTATTAGGATGGGTAAAACCATAACCCATGGACCATAACCCATGGATCATAACCCATACCTGTTGGCTAGATACAATGTATACTTAGATACATTGAATCTAAAGAAAACTCATGGACCAACTCATAACCCATGACCCATAACCAAAAAACCCATGGGCAAAGAGGAGCGTCCCACGGATCCCTAGGATTACACTAGACGGATCCCAAGTGGGAGGGATCCGTGGAACAGAGGAGAAATTTTCCTATAAATAGAGAGCCATTTCTTCATTCTAACTCACCCCTCTTCTTACTAAATCTCTCAAACACTCTCATTCTCTTCTAACATATAGATCACTTGATCTAGAGAGTTGTTCTTCTTTCTTTCTATTGTGATTCTCATACAGGTCCTTCTCTAAGGCGAGATCACGAGCATTCTACAAGTCATCCAAGCAAGGGGTCCTTGATTGATTTGTCACTCCGCAAGATTTCTGTAGCAAAGATCTTGCATTTGATATTTCACATATTTGTTGTGTAATAGTCGTGTTGGTTTGGTCCATCGTGCTACGGACTCGGTATCTAGCTTTGTACCGGAAAAAGTGTAAGCAACGTTGTGAAGGCTTCTCCGCCAAGTGAAGGAGTTTGTTGACATAGTGCTTGAACTCTCGAGTAGGTGACTCGGGGAGTGGAGTAGGGCAAGGAAGGTGTCCTTGTAGCCAAAACACTATACATCGGTTGTGTCTTTTCTTTCCCTTCGCTTTACTTTATTTACTTGCTTTATCATTAGATCTATATTTTCTCTACATCCATAAGATCTCACATATTAACGAATCTAAAGTTTTTTGAAACTAACTTAAAATCGGCAAAACTATTCAACCCCCCCTTCTAGTTTTCCACAAAGTCCATGAGTTGCCATGCTTCGTCATCACCAAGACAACTAAGGTTCTCTTGTTGATAGTTCTTTCTTCCTCCGTAGATGTTGGGTTAAAGGCATTAGTGAAGGATTCCGAAAGTGTCAAGACGAAGGCATTAGTGAAAGGTGCTTATCGTCCGTGTCAAAGCATTAGTAAAGAATGCTAAAGGTGTCAAGACGAAGGCATTAGTGAAAGGTGCCAAGCGTTGTGTCAAAGGCATTAGTGAAGGATGCCTAAAGATCAAATCAAGTGGCATTTGGGAAGAATGCCTAGGTCGTATAATCGATGAGGTGCATCGTTATACATATAAGTATTTGTTTATTTCCAAGGATGGTGATATCCTTGATGGTGTTGTAACAAGGAGTGGATCTCCTTGACATTAGGTGTTGTGTTGTGAAGGGTAGTAGTTCCTCCATAGTAATGGAACTAGGTGCTTAGCCTAGTACCTAATAAAGGGTAGGCGACGTTGTGATAGGATTAGTTCTCCTTGGTGTGAAAGAACTCGGTGCTTAGCCTAGCACCGTATAAAGGGTAGGCGACGTTGTGTTAGGTGTGGTTCGCCTTGGTGTGAAGGAACTCGGTATTTAGCTTTGTACCGGAAAAAGGTTAAGCGATGTTGTGAAGGATTCTCCGCCATAAGGAGTTGGTGTAGTGTTTACGAACTCTCGAGTAGGTGACTCGGGGAGTAGAGTAGGGCAAGGAAGGTGTCCTTGTAGCCGAACCACTATAAATACTTGTGTCGTGGTGATGTGCTTCTTACTCTTTATCTTTCATTACACGTTT
Organism: Chrysanthemum lavandulifolium; assembly: GCA_022545495.1. Lineage (NCBI taxonomy): Eukaryota > Viridiplantae > Streptophyta > Magnoliopsida > Asterales > Asteraceae > Chrysanthemum > Chrysanthemum lavandulifolium. The sequence continues at coordinate 96,532,070 of CM040244.1, forward strand.
ATATATCTATCTATCAACGTCCAACATAAACAACCAAATAGATTGATAAAAGTCGATCTAAATATTTAAAAGGAAGTTTTAAATTGGTAAAACTATTCAACCCCCCCCCCTTCTAGTTTTCCACAAATAATAATTTTGATATAGCACATAATTTCAAGTACACAATTCTAAGTATCAATAAAGATATATATAACACATAGTTTCAAGCACATAATTCCAAGTACGTAATTTCAAGTATCAATAAAAATTGATATAGCACATAGTTCACATAATTCCAAGTATTAATAAAAATTGATATAACACATAATTCCAAGTACATAGTTTCAGGTATTAATAAAAATTAGACTAAAATACACCGTTGGTCCCTAAACTTGTCACTGCGCATCGTAATGGGACAAACCTTGCATTTATCATCGTGGGAAGTCCAAAACTTGGGTTTTATACTCTAGACAAGTCCCTTGACCAATTTTCTGTTAGACAACGTCTGTTAATTTCCCTATGTGCCTTGCACATGAGGGCAAAATGGTCATTTCATTGTGTTGGTTAATTACCCTTTATCTTCATCTTCCTCATGTTTAAACCCAGATTCCGGCGACGTTAAATCCAGAATCCGACGACCAAGAATTATATCATGTGATGATGATGAAAATGAAGAAAAAAATAAGATAAATAGTGTGGTAATTTTGTTTTGACATACTTGTGTCAAAACTAGCTCACAGTAGCTATTTTCATATTAGAAAATTTGTTTAACAAAGAAGCGAGACTAGTTACCGTTGTGCCATCATCCACAAAGATCCCTTTTAAGAAAAGTCTGAAAAGTTGTTCTTGGGTTTCATAAGATAGAGGGGATATCGCTTGATCTACAATCTTGATAATTTCTTGTATATCTACTTTCATTTCAAGATATAAAGAATAATTATGTCCTGTTTTTAGTTCATTGGTAACACTTAAAAATAAGATCTAAACTTGTAACGAGAAAAGTGAAAACATACTTGTTGTTCGAGTGAAATCTCAAGTTCTTTCAGGACCTCATCCATGGTTGGTCGTTCTTCACGAGCTTTGCTAACACATCGATAAGCTTTGTGTGAAAACGTACTAAAAGAACCCGATTCCATTTGTTCTTTTAAACCACGTAAGATAATCTCATCTAATCTGTTCTCCTCATAGCATCTTCTCCACTTATGCACTAAAATCTCAGCCAAGTATCCATTATGGCATTCATAACATAATCTCCCACACATGACTTCAAACAACACCACCCCAAACGAGTACACGTCAGACTCTTTAGATAGAAAAACCTGTCTCAAAATACAATGGATCACAATACCCAGGGGTATCAACCGCATGTCTTGGTCGCCGAATTCTGGGTTTAAGGTCGCCGGAATCTGGGTTTAAACATGAGGAAATAAACAATCCTTTGCCTGTGAGAAGCAGAGTAAATAAATAATCCTTTGCAATGATGCAAATACAAGTACCAACCTCTGATGCAGTCTGAATAATAAAAACATTTAACCAAATAAAAACGATGCAAGAAGACAATTATACTGAATGCCCTCAACAAGGTCAATCAGGACCTTCAATGGTGTTCCTTCACTTCAAAGAGACCATCAGGTCCTGAAAAACGAGAAGGCCAATATTCATGACGTTTATTTATATTACAAAACCAACACAAAGAATAAACCCTTTCATGGATCACATTACTGAACTTAACATAGGCCATCAAAACACACATCACAATGTAAAACATTAGAATGAATAATAAGCAACAAGAATCTTGTGTGGTAATGTTTAGTTCCATGGTTACGTACTAAAAGAGATGCAAATGATAAATTACGACAGCATGAGGATATCTCTTGTGTCTTTGTTAAAAACATAATGATAGATAATGCTTAGGTCCAAATGTCTAACAAAAACACTACCAGCTTTCCCATGTAAGATTCTAATCCCAATATGTTTCAAGATCTCTATCACATATTCGTATCACTAAATCCATAATCCAACAACCAATGCAAAAAATAGACTATGGAATTTGAAACTTAGAGATCTACTAATAGAGATGAAGGGAAGTACATTCCTAGATATGAATGCAACGGAGCCAAAGTTTCATCTAGTAGATACATAACTATATCACAATTCTACATATGTTTATGTCAAACCGTAACCTGATTATACCACGTCACATAATTAGTTAATCACCTCAAAAAGCGATTGAAGTATTTTATGGTCATACTATCTTTAATCAGCAACTCGTTCTTCCAGGATCTAGTCATCTAATGAAATGACCATTTTACCCTCATGTGCAAGGCACATGGGGAAATTAACAGACGTTAACTAACATAAAATTGGTCAAGAGACTTGTCTAGAGTATAAAACCCAAGTTTTGGACTTCCCACGATGATAAATGCAAGGTTTGTCCCATTATGATGCGCAGTGACAAGTTTAAGGACCAACGGTGTATTTTAGTCTAAAAATTAATATAGTACATAATACAATTTTCAAGCAATTGTGATCGTATAAAAAATAGCATGTATCTAACCCCAAGTAGTTTATAAAATAGTCAAAACGAGTAAAAATAAGTAAAGTGGTGAGCGATGTGCAAATAAGGTGATGAATGTGCTGAGAATGTCCTACGAGCAACCTAAAAATATATGTTGCATCTTAGGTTCTAAATAATATTTATATTTATACAAACATGCTTTATATAGTTATTATATTAATTATGCTTGGGTACTTAATGTTTATAAAGTAAAACAAGCATTTAAGTTTAGTTTTTACACGTTGAAACTAGTTACGGTTTCTAATTTACAAGTTATTCGGAAATTGAGTTTTATTTCATATTTATGTGTCCATAAGTCCGAATTTTTCGTTTCAGTGTCAATTAGTCTACGAAAGAGTAATCAAGTACGTTTTTCTGATAGTGGGTCCTACCACTTTGGTTTGTAAGAAAATTTTGTCAAGTTATACTAAACATTACGTTTAGAGTTTTTATTTATTTTAGTTCTCGCGTATTAGTTTACACGTTATTTCTAAACCGTTAAGGGTTATGATTTGGCTCTTATGTCATTGGAAAGGTTTTTGAATGAACTTTACAGATTTGTGGGTCCCATAGTCTCAAAATTTAATTAACTAAACTGAAATTACCAATTTATCCTTAGATATACATGCTAATTTCAATCAGTAGCTTACGGTCTCACGGTTTTAGTCATTACTTGAGTTCTACAACTTCGTTTTACGTCCAGATTTTGGATACGTTCAATTTAGGATGTTAAATACAACTTTTCTTCTTTGAACAATAGGTTGTTATATCCAAATTTTATGAGTTTTACGCGTTTGAAAATTGTTACTCAAATTTTGACACTTCTCGTGTAAACATTTTTAGTTTAATCATCAGGTGTCTTTATTAGGTGTTCTACCCATTGAAATGACTGAAAGACATATAAATAATTCCCTATATTTTTATCTAAGGTTCTAGGTCCACTGATTTTTGCCCAGTAATTCCATTTATACCATCCTATCTAGAAATTGTTTTGCAAACAAGGTCCTTTCGTTGTTTCTAGTGATTTACTCCAATTTACCAAACATAATCAAGTATAATAAGTATAAAAAATATATAAAATACATGAAATATAATTATTTACAGAAATGAAACAAAGATGTAGAGGTTTATCCTACAATACTTGTGAAGAAATTAACAAGAAACCAAGAACAATGATTACTAAACTTAAAGTTTCAACCAAATCCCTAGCTTCCAATACTTTAACCCAAGATTATTCAACCTTCTATAACCCTTTTAATCGCCTTCTTTTCTCAACCCTTTTACCTTGTATAGCTTCCAATTCAACCAAAGGATCTCCAAGTAAACACAAGAACTAGGTAGAGGTTACCTAAACCTTCAACTCTTATGTGTAACTTGTAGGATAATAATCAAAGATGGATGGTGTATGGGATTGTTTAATGGACGGCAAAAAGAGGGGAGAAGAGGAGGGTAGAGAGGTTTTTCTTTCTTATCTTGACTAATTTATGACAAATAATAAGAATATATAGATATTTGTAAGATAAATGAAGTCTTAATCTTTAAGTTAAGCTAGGTCTTACCATGAGTCATTACCAAGACATAAATGTATTGGTGATTCACTACAAATTTCGACCATATAACATATGAGGTGATATTTGATGATTTTTGTGATATAACTGAGTTACGGAGTGTCGTTTGATCCCGGTAATTATTAACGTTAAATCCTTAGGTCACGAAACTTAAAACCGGGTATTATAAAATAATAAACTTATAAAAATCTTAAAAATTATCAATATGCTATATCTTAGCATATTAAATGAGTGATAAGTTGAACGGAGAGCGTAAACGTTGTTAAAACCTAGAAATGTAAGTTTAAATACGCGTAACATAAATCGTATAAGCTTTTCATAAAAATGGAAAAGTAAAAATATAACTCGTAAATTATTTACGTAAGGAAATTAATTACATAAATCATGTTGACTAAAAGTAGTCAAGGGTTTGGTTACGAGTTGAGTGTGCGTTTATCATCGTACGCGATTAAACTACTACAATTTCTCATAAAAGTAAATTTACGTGAAATAAAAAATATTAAATGACATAATAGGTCGAATAATGACATTATAAATTTAGAAAGGTTACAGTTTAACTCACCCCGTTGAATGTATATAGTATATACTTAACCTGTTACTTGGTTGTTGCAACTTAAGGAAAACTTGTTAAACATGATTATTTTAATTTGTTAATCGTAGGCCAAAACTAGGAGGTATCTAAAAAGGAAAATTTCACCCAATAACGATAATGATACTATTAGCGAAGAATCTACAAGAGGAAACAAAACAAATGATACTCCGCAAGGACCTCAACCTACAACCGATATTCTTTCGGCTTTAATATCGATTACAATTGCTTTAGATTCTCATCCTTCGGATCTCGCCTACAGACCTGGAATTTTTTATTATTATTTGAACCGAAGAGAAGAAATAAGGTGACTATATTGGGATAGAGGATTTTGTCAACCAACTTGCTCAAAATATGGTTGATAAGAAAAATAATACATATCATCCTTTGGTTTATTGGTTGTTGAAGTTGCTTTAGTCTTGCCTATTGCTATGGCTACGGTTGAAAGATGTTTTTTATAAAATGAATATCGTTAAAATTGATTTGTGTAATTAGATGGGGATGATTATTTTAACATCGATTTAATTTGTATAAAGAAAAAAGAACTTGTTAATGTTGAAAATAGGGTGTACGTAAGCGTTTTTTGCTATAAAAGATTGTAGGATCCCATATTAGAAGGTAAAATGTTCATTTATTTATCGTTTAATGAAATCTTCATTTCAACTCAATTTTTTACTGTATTATATCATGTTTCTATTTTTTTTACGCATATGGTCAACTTTTTGTCATGGTTCCATCCTGCCACTATAACTAGTACAATACCCGTGCGTTTCCTGGGTATAGCGATTCAATAATTTAAAAAAATATTTAAAAGCTATGAGTATATTTTATAAAAAAAAAATACATACACATTAACACAAGTGGAAACACAATATCTTAAAGTACAATACCCTTGAATACATACTCATGAGTTGCTCAAATATAACAATTCAATAATTCAAAAAAAATAATAATAATGTTTTGAACGTATTTTGTAAAATACATACTTTACAAACAATTAAATAATTTACTGACAATATTGTCCAGTAATAAAAACCCCACCCACCTCCATTCTACTAAATAACATTTATTGGGCTTTCTTATGAATAATAACATGGGTTTTTTATTTTTTCCCGGACCCCTTGGGTTTTTTGCTTTAGCCTACCCGAACCGTTGGCTATTCATCCTCACTCACAACATACGCTTACATTTTAGATCCGATCGGGTGTGCCTCCAGAAAATTATCCGGCGATTTTTTGCTCCGAAGGAAGTGAATTTAAATGGTTGGTACAGTAGGATTGTAAAGGCTACTGATCGTCGTACCATCAATCCTTTTTTTATATGGATTTTGTGGATGGCCTTTTGCCATTTGTACTGTGCTACAGGTGAGTCCTTTGTTTGCTCCACATATTTTTTTCTGGCTTCATATATTGTATAAGTTTCTTGATTGAAGTTAGGTGAATCAATTATTTGTGATCCAAATAAGATTCGACAGCTTTGCTGTTTGGAAGATTAGATACTAGGTTGCATGTTTTTTCCCTTTTGTTGTTGCCTAGGTTCGTTATTCTTGGTGTTTATCTTTAGTTTCTCAGGTTAAATGGTTTGTATTAATTAGGGTTTGGGTTTACTTTAGGTTTTTTGTTTTGAGAAATTAGTTTGGGTGTTTTACACTTTTTGGTGTTTATGTTTGATTCCTAAGGTTAAATGGTTTATACTAACGATGGTTTAGATTTGGTTTAGGGTTTTTAATTTTGTGAAATTAGTTTGGCCGTTTTGCATTTTTAAGTTTCTGTATTAATTTAGTGATTGTAATATTAACTCCTCTTTTGATAATTATTTTCGATTTACTTTAAGTTAAAAAAAACTTGGCTATCTGCTTATGTCAGTAGAATCAGTTCTTATATCTCATGTTTAAATAGTTTTTGTAAATTAGATTTTACTGAAATATTATAACATATGAAAATGTTTGTGGGTTTCCCATGTTTTTAGGTGATGTTGTGGCGGGGTAGGCTTGCTGAGTTGGTAGCCATAGCAGTGACCTGTATCTTGGTGGCCTATAATGTAACCACCCGCATTTTCAGGTTACTTTTCATTTTTGAAAATTTACTATTCACTATTCATCCCGTAATTTTTTTTAATTTTACTATCATGACAAGATAAATAAAACTCGACAAGTCGTCCTGACGACGTACGTTCAATCCACTCAGAACCGTTTTCACAAAACCGTGTCCGAGAACTACTTTAGGGTTTACACGTCATTCGGGCATCCCGATATGTCCATAAAACACTATAAACATTAAAAATATGAAATTCTACCATTTTACGACAATTCCACAAGTTTTGGAATTTTACGTTTTCCAGTTCTGCGTTTTACGCGAATTACGCGTTTTTTACCCGCGTTTCCAGCTTTAATCAGCGTTTTTGCACCCAATGAGACTTATCACTCATTTTATATTTTTATATGGAGTATAATGATGAGTTTCATCATTCCTGCAAGTTTCGTATTTTTACGATACCTGGTTTTATGTTTTATGGCTTAACAACTTACGGTTGGCGTTTAACGGAACCAAAACACATTCTAGAACCAAGATAAGACCATGACTCACCATCCTAGCCACCTATGCTTATTGTGACAGCCTCTTGGGGGGTGATGCACCCTTCATGTGTCTTGATCTCATGCTTTGGAGTCTAGGATGTTTACATGTGTTAAACTTACTAAGGAAGCTTTGAAAAGTCAAGAGTAACTAACCTCCTCAAAACCATATAAATACCCCCTCCTCTCCTAAGAACATCCATACCTACACACATTTACATCTTCAAAGTTTATCTTCTCTACTCTAAGTATACTTCCAAGGAAAAGGGCACAAGTACTTCCTTCAACTCCTTTGCAAAAGACTTGGTAATTTTTCTTGAGTTTGAATCCACTCAAGTTACCAAGACATCATCAAAGCTCTTGTCAAGCCATAGCTTAAGTGCTCTATCAAGGTCCTAAGTGCTCAATCAAAGTCCTAAGTGCTCTATCAAGGCCCTAAGTGCTCAATCAAAGTCCTATCCTTACTAGTTACTCCTTTCGTTAGAAAGCCAAAAGTTGTAAGCAAACTAATCACCACCATCATCTCATGTTTATTAATTCATAATCTTGTCAATTTCATGCTATATATATGGTTACTATGTTGATTCATGATGTACATATACTCAATCATATGTTTTAATTCACATATTGTCGTAAAGTAACAAACTAAGTAAACTAGTCATATTTTACGCGCTGAGACCATTAAAACCAGTTACATATAGACTTTGTAACTTACATATTATAGTAGACAAGATAAAAGGAAACATAGCAACTTGAATCACACGAAGCGGACAAACGAGTCAAACGTTATAGTAAAGTTAGCGAAAACCTAGAAGCATAAAAATACTTACTACCGGTGCGTCCAAAAACATAAGTGATACTTCTGGTCCGAATCATCAAAAAGTTAAAACACGAAAGTTGTCTGGAACGATGTTTTATGGCTATCATTTTTGGCCTAAAAATTTGTAAAACAGTTTTTACCGGCAAAAGTTGGATTTTCATAAGTTGAGAAAATAGAAACCATGTTATTTTCATAGCTAGTTACATATGAAGTTAACAAAACTTCATTCAACCTTCGGAATAGTATTATCGCAAGCAACGGAAAAATGACCATTTTACCCTTTTCTGCCGATTTTAACCAAACTTCGTCTTTGACCATGTTAATAAGTTATGATCACTAGTAATCGACGAGAACTTGTAAGAACTAGATATTTACTAAAAACATGATAAACTTTATGATATAATAATCTTCATTCAAAACATATGTTTTATCTACTAAGTGCTACAATAGTAGGGAGCTTCATGTGAGGGGTTTCATTTGAGTAAAACGTATCGACTAGTTGCTGGATTTACAATTTAAAGTGTCCTAGCTCCTCGAACGTTTACTACATGACCTCTGAATTATGATGGCCCAAACGGTAGTACGATATCTATAAACTAAATACGTTTTCACATACTAAACGGTTACTATAAGCAACAAACTATAAATGACTACATCATGATCAACATAGAGACGTATATAGGATGGTTTATGTTTTCCTAAACATTATTCCAAACCTAAGTTGCAACATTCCATTTTAGGTTGCACGTAGATATTTCTCGGCTTATCCATCACATCCGTTAAAGCACTTAACATCATCAACTCTCGGTGAGTTCATAGCCCCACTTTCGATTACTTAGATGTTTTACAAACCCTTGGGGGGAGATACATGCTTTATTTTAAACCGAACACATTTCTTTCAAAATGTATGCTTATCTGATTGTTTTATTAGCACTAAGTTACCGCATTTGCCAAACTTAAGTCCCTAAATCATGAATCATTAATCCTTTGGAGAGAGTGGCGCGAATATTGTGAATAGATCTATTGGGATTGACGAATCCCGTTTGTGTTGACCGGGAAGGCAAACAAACACACTATATTTGAGTAACATTAGGTAAAAATGGCAATTTTACCTATTAGGGCTGGTACCAACAATTTTACCAATTAATTTTGGAACACGTTAATGCCTTGGTTGCATGATGCTTAGTCTAATAATAACTGTTTTGTTTTCAAACCATTGGTGTGAGTCTATAGCTCACACTACCAACATAATGTGTTCAACCATCAAACAAACTTTATGAATTTCACTCAACCTTTGTGTTGACAGTTTTAAGCATGTATTTCAGGTCCATAATGTCGGAAGCTGGCACGGAGGGGCAAGGACAAGATCAAGAAGGCTATAATTATTTTATCATTCAAGAAAGACATCAAAAGACTTTATATTGATGCATTTTGTAAACAATGGAACCAACTGGGACCTATTTTGAAACTCTGATATATTTGAATGATAAATCTATTTTTAAAACGACTCCTTTAGAGATCGTTTTCTATTATCATGACTGTTGTGCCATCGAGTAACACCCAGTTTGAATTCCGCTACACATCATGAAATTGGGGGTGTTGCATGTAATGGCCACTTCTGCTGAATAATGTTGTTGCAGACAGTCGTATGCTTTTTTGTGTTCATCCTGGTGAAGTGTGATAGTCGGAAACATGCATTTCATCATTGTGGGTTACAAATACAAAGAAGGCTCAATGAATGTTACTTTATTATGATAAATGGTTGGCGTTTGTGTTCCCTTTTTGAGGTTGTGATGAATTGGGGTTTCTTCGGTAAATATGAGATGTCCCGTATCTTGGCAGGGTAACATTGAATTGTTGCAGCCATGGCGGGTCTATCCTTTTTTTGCTGAATATTCGCCCATCTGAGCAACCTGTCCAGCGACATCCCCACTTTTTTGGTGAAACCCATCGTCGCCTCTTGACCGTTGAGGTTTATTAGCTGCACTTGCCAAGGATAAAATTGTTGTTGGCTAGGTTCGTTATTCTTGCTGTTTATGTTTAATTAGTGATGTTAAATGGTTTATAGTAATCAGGGTTTTGGTTTACTTCATTTATTTTTGTTTTGCGAAATTACTTTGGGTGTTTTACACTTTTTTGTCTTTGTGTTTAATTTTTGAGGTTAAATGTTTTATACTAATCAGGGTTTGCATTTGGTTTAGGGTTTTAGATTTCTGAAGTTATTTTTTCCCTTTTCCATTTTAAAGTTTCTCTATTAATTTAATGATGGTGATATTAGCTCCTCTTTTGATACTTATTGCCGATTCAGTCTATGTAAAAAAATCTAGGCCAGAGGCTGATGTGGGTGGAATTAGTTCTTATACCTCAGGCTTAAACTTTTTTTGTGAATCAGATTTTACTGAAATATTATAACATCTGCAAATGTTTGTGGGTTTGCCATGTTTTCGTGTGTTGTGTGGCGGGTAGGCTTCTTGAATGGCGACCATAGCAATGACATGTATCTTGGTGGCCTGTAATGGCTGCTTTTGCTGAATAATGCCGTTGCAGGCAGTGGTCTGTTTTTTTTTACATTCATCCTGGTGAAATGCGGTTGTCAGAAACATGCATTTCATCATTGTGGGCTACAAATACAAAGAAAGCCCAATGAATGTTACTTTATCTTGATCGATGGTTGCCCTTTGTGTTACTTTATCCTGATCGATGGTTTCTGTTACTGATCATGTATGTGGTGTGAATGATTTGATTAAGGCTGTTAAATACCCAGTTAAAATTGTTAATGCAAAAAATCGAGCTAAGAAGGCTAGAAAGCAATGGCGGAAGAAGGTTAGAAAACATTGGAAACCCACAGGAAGAAAATTTAGTAACATAGGTTATCAGTGGATACCTACTGACCGCAAATTCAATCTTAATGAAATATGTCCTAAATTAACTAAGTCAATGCCCATTAGGAAGTGGATGCCTACTGGTAGAACTATCACTTTAAGAAGTGAACATTCGTTGAATAGGTCTAATGCGCTCTCTAGTACAACATATATACCTAATGATTTCATTGACTCTGCTTCTGATGTTGGTGTTCCAATCACTGTTACTAACCAAATGGAACCCATTCTTGCATGGGGATCCCAATTATCCAGTTATCCATTTTTGTCTGTGTTCAACTGCAGATCGTTCAAATCGTTTTGTGGTACACGGACTCAGTATTCCAAGCATATATTGGAGATCGCTCGCGGCTCATGAACTTCGTGAGTAAATTTATCGGGACAGTTAGATTCGGGAACGACCATTTTGGTGCAATTATGGGTTATGGAGATTTTGTTGTTGGTGACAGTGTAATCTCCAGGGTATATTATGTTGAAGGTCTTGGTCATAACCTGTTCTCTGTTGGTCAATTCTGTGATTCCGATCTAGAGGTGGCCTTTAGAAAACATACTTGTTTCATGAGAGAACTTGATCTTGTGGAATTGTTAAGAGGAACACGTGGTTCAAACTTATACGCCATCTCTATCGAAGACATGATGAAATCTTCTCCAATCTACTTGTTGTCAAAGGCTTCGAAAACAAAGTCATGGTTATGGCATCGTCGTCTCAATCACTTGAACTTTGGCACCATTAATGATCTTTACAGAAAGGACCTTGTAAGAGGCTTACCCAGATTAAAGTATGAAAAATATCATCTTTGTTCAGCATGCCAATTGGGAAAAAGCAGGAAATATGCCCACAAACCCAAACCTGCAAACTCAGTTATGGAAGTTCTTCATACCCTTCATATGGACTTATGCGGACCAATGAGGTGCAAGCGATAAATGGGAAGAAATATATTTTAGTCATTGTTGATGACTACTCTCGATTCGTGGGTAAAGTTTTTGAGGACAAAGGATGAAACTCCGGATGTCATCATCAAACTTATCAAACGACTTCGAGTTCGACTTAACAAGACTGTTAGAATTATTCAAACATACAATGGCACCGAGTTTGTTAACAAAGACTTAAGTCAATTTTATGAAAGCATTGGAATCGGTCATCGAAGAAGTGTTCCACGCCTCAGCGAAATGGTGTAGTTGAGAGGCAATCGAACCCTTGTTGAAGCCGCAAGAACTATGCTAATTTATTCAAAGGTTCTAATGTTTCTTTGAAATGAAGCCATTGCCACTTGCTTGCTACACCCAAAATCGTTCCTCATACACATCTCATGGAAAAACTCCATACGAACTTGTCCATAAACAAAACTGATCTCTCCTACCTTCGTGTGTTTGGTGCTTTGTGCTATCCAACGAATGACGGTCAAGATTTAGGTAAATTAAGAGCTAAAGCGGACATTGGAGTTTTGTAGGTTATGCATCAAACAAGAAGGGTTACCGAATCTACAACAAAAGAACTCGAGATATCATGGAAACTATTCACGTCACGTTTGATGAGTGTCAGGAAAATGGCTCGGGACAATAAAGTTCGGACCCGCATCACAACCTTCATTAAGTAGTCCCATTAGTTCTTCTCTTGTACAAAATCTCTCACCAAGAACTCCTTATGTACCTCCTTGAAGATGATTTGAAGAAATTGTTTGATCCAATGTTTGATGAACACTATGAGCCAATTGCTAATGATCATCAAATCCATCAGCAGGCGCTACTATCCCTATCAATGTAGATAACCCTTCGGTTTCTATGTCATTGAGTCAAAGCTCTGCTATTGATCACTCATCTCATCATCAAACCCTCAATCATCGAGTGTACATCATGGAATTGTTTCGCACCTATGATGGAGATAATCCCTTTGCTACTCTCGAAGATGCTCCCTTTGAGAACATATTTGCTCTGAACCATCATCGAACCATCTTCATCGGGAGAAAACAACTCGCTACTTCAGTTCCTCAACAACAACCACATGAACACCTTAGAAAATGGACACATGACCATCAATTGGACAACATCATTGGAAACCCCTCTCGTCCAGTATCCACTCGTAAACAACTTGCAACTGATGCCTTATTGTGCTTCTTCAACTCCGTACTCTCTAAGATCGAACCAAAAGACGTTAAAACTGTCATGAATGAAGACAGCTGGTTCACTGCCATGCAAGAAGAAATTCATGAGTTTGATCGACTAGATGTGTGGGAATTAGTACCTGCTCGTGACTGAGCTATGATCATTGCTCTAAAGTGGATCTTCAAAGTAAAACTTGATGAGCATGGTGATGTACTAAAGAACAAGGCTCGATTGGTTGCAAAAGGATACCGTCAAGAGGAGGGTATTGACTTTGAAGAATCATTTGCTCGGTTGCGCGTGTCGAGGCAATCAAAATCTTCACGGCTAATCTTGCAAGTAAGAATATGGTAGTCTATCATATGGATGTAAAGGCGGCTTTTCTTAACGGAGATCTTAAAGAAGTCGTATCGTCGACCAACTGAAGGTTTTGTGAATCGAGCATCCTACTCATGTTTATCGCTTGAAGAAGGGCTCTTTACGGTTTAAAGCAAGCTCCAAGGGCATGCTATGATCTGTTGTCAAAGTTTCTTCTATCTCTGGATTCAAAGAAAGGAGCGATTGATCCGACATTGTTCACCGTAAAGTCGAGCAAACATTTAATTCACGTTCAAATCTATGTTGATGATATTATTTTGCATCGGTGACCCCAATGAATGTGACCGTTTTCTAAGGAGATGGGCTCCAAATTTCAAATGTCAATGATGGGACAAATGTCATTTTCTTGGGATTACAAATTTCACAAAGTCCGGAGGCATTTTATCAATCAATCTAAATATGCAAATGAGATTTTAAAGAAATTTGGATTTGATTATTGTGACTCTGTTGACACTCCCATGATAGGCGTACTAAAGCGGATGAGGACCACTCGGGGATCATGGTAGATCAAACGAAATATCATAGTATGATTAGATCCTCGATGTACCTCACAACCGATGAACTGATATTATGTTCGTTGTATGCATGTGTGCTAGATACCGTGCTAAGCCTACCAAAAGCACCTTGAAGTGGTTAAGCGGGTCTTCGGTATCTCAAGGAACCATCAATATGGGACTTTGGTACCAAGGACACCGATATGTCACTAACGACCTATGCAAATCTTGACCATGTAGGATGTCAAGATATACGTCGAAACACGTCGGAGGTGCTCGGTTTTGGGTGATAAGCTTGTGAGTGGTCTTCAAAGAAACAAATGAGTACATCTATATCCTCTGAGGCGAATACATAGCCATGTCATCTTGTTGTGCTCAAATCCTATGGATGAGATCCCAATTATCGACTATGGCTTTGAATTCAACAAAATCCTCTGTATTGTGATAACAAAAGTGCCATTGCTCTCTCATGCAACAACGTTTAACATTCAAGAGCAAAGCATATCGACATTCGACAACATTTCATCGAGGAGCAAGTGGAGAGCGGGTGGTGGAACTTTATTTTGTGAGGACTGAATACCAATTAGCAGACATCTTCACCAAAGCTCTTCCTAAAGAACGTTTTGAGTTTATCCTCCCACGACTTGGTCTAAAGAGTCTACAACCAGAAACACTCAAACGTCTTCAAGAGGAAGACGAGGAGTAAAATTTTTTCTTCATCCTTCTCTTGTAAATAGTTATTCAAAAAGCAAAATACAAAATCACAAAAACCAACAAAAAGCAAATAGAAAAATATTAAAACTTTCAAAAATCCATAAAAATTTGAGAAACTAAAAAAAAAATCAAAAAATATTGTCATTTTGTCATGTTTTTCTTGATTCGATAACATCACGGTCTTTGTGTTATCATTCAAAGAGTGACACGGGTCTTTAGATGTTGTTCGAATGTACATAAATCTCTTAAAAAAAATAAAAAAAAAATGAGAGAAAGTAAAAACAAAAGGCTTATAGTTATTTCTGTCTATAACCCGTTTTTAAAGAAAGAACAGAGCCATGCTTTATCTCATTTTTCAAATCTCACACTCTGATTCTAAAAACAAATGTTTGTCACTAAAAAGACAAATGTTTCCCTCACAAATATTTTTCCTTCTATAAATTCTTCTGAAAAATATTTGTTATCTAAATGAATACTAATAAAAATAACTTGGACTCAATTTTTGAAAATCATCTGAACTTGACATTTGTCAAAATCTCTATCTCTCAATCAACAACTTATGTCATTGATTGAGGGGGAGAATGATTTCATTTAAATCAAAAGGTTATTTGTCATACAATTGGTTGAGACCAAGGTCTATGTCATATTTTCAAAAGATATTCAAGCATGTTTAATCTTTGGAGTTTAAAGTCTCAAATTTTATCCTTATCGGTTATATGTTTTCATAAGCAAGTCACAATTCTCCTCAAAAGCTTTCAAAATCAATTTAAATCTACAGAGATCACAAATCTCAAATGATTTAAAAATTGTGATCGGGGGAGAATTTGTGATTTAAATTGGATTTAAACTGATAATTCGATAAATGGTTTTATAAGTGTTTAGCAAGCTCTCCTCTCTTCACGTGCCAAACGATTTTAAATTTTTCCATGCACAGGTTAAGGGGGAGCATCTATTTCAAAACAAAAAGGATTGAAACGTGATTGATTTGTTCCAAAGTGCAGGTTTTCCCTAAAATGTGCAAAACACTTCCAAATCTCGATGCACATATTGAGGGGGAGCAACTTTTTGAAAACCACATCCTTTCCCAAAAATACCCTTAACAAAGTATGAAAAATACTAATTTTGATCAGGAAAGTGATGTTGATATCTTTTAGAAAATGGTAATCAAAGAAGTGAATCCTTCATCTTGCCTCCATGTGTCAAAACGATTTCAAATATACGATGCACATGTTGAGGGGGAGCTTTTTCTAAAATATCAAAAACGATTCAGGTACAAAATGCTTTGATAATATATCGCAAGTATCTGGATTGATTTTCAAATGGTTTTCAGTTGGTTCAAATGGCAGATGAACAATACCAAAAAGACCGACCAAATTTACTTTATGGTGATATAAGGATGGTTAGGTTATGTATTCGTTCCCACAATCCCGCCCGAGTCGGAGGGATCTACCCAGGGACAATCTACTAGATAGTGTAAAAGTCCTTAGGTATGATGAAAAAAGGAGAAAAGTGAGAAACGGGAAGAGTGCGGACTGAGGCTGAGCTAGTACTGGAATAAACCCAACAAGGTTCTAGTTATAAAGTCTCGGTAAGCTCTGAAGGGGTTGAAGAATGAAAAATAATTGAATGAGAAAAGGGTGAAAAGAAATAGCCCTCCATTATTTCAACCTTAGGGCAGAAACCGGGTTCAATACATATGCTACTGGTGGTTACTAAGGTAACATTGGTATTGAAGACAAGACGTCATGGACCCTGTGACGCACTGCACTACAACTTCCCAAGCCACTCAAGTTCCTCTTAAAAGGACTTGTTTCATTCTCACTGGGAACCTACATAATCTATCGACTTTCTATTAGAGTTTGTTGATATTGAAGAAGGAAACCCTCTCCCTTGTCTCCGGCATAGGAACCAAATGTGCTCTATTGAGTCTAGAGCAACGAGATCATCTAATAAATCTCATAAGGACACTCTCAATGAAGACTCTCTATTTCACACAATGTGGAAAGATAGAATATATGTTAAGAGTCCTACGCATTATCCTTGTGGTATTGCCAGAACATCTGAGTGATATGCAAACATATTCACAATGAAGATGGAAAGCCTTCTAGAGCCAACATCAAACAAGCTCTTGGTAAGTGGCATGTGAGATCTATCCAATAGATCAACCATGTGACAACTGAACAGAAACAATGGGGCGATTCATAATTATGAATCAATCTGGTTCGAGTTATGGATTGACGGTACCTTTGAAAAACCGGTCGTTGTGCTTAAAATTATTTTCTCTAGCACATCGACCGGGTATTAATATTTTAAAAATAAAAGGTGTTTATGATTGATAATTGATTTTCTCAAAACCTTCGTTGTATTACAAAAACACTTTATTGAAGCGATGCACGATTGTTTTTCAAATCTCTTTTCATCAATCGGTGAATCTCAAATTATTTGGTTCACTCACTCCGTGTTGTCTTCTTTGAGGCGTTCGGTTTGAGAACGGCTAGAGCATTGCGAAACCCCGTCAAGGAGATTCTTGAATTATAACAGCGAGACTTGTATTGATCAACGGGGAACCATGGGCCGTGTACCTCGATTCGACAAAAGTGATCAAAGACACTTTTCGTGCGCTTTATTGCTAACTTGTGTGTGTGGGTACACCCGACGTTTGCGGTGATCGAATGGAAAGGTCAATCCATAGCCGCATGCTCACACAACACATTCATCTCTAAAGAAATCATGATAAAAGCATCAACGACTCGATATTTTCACTCCATGCTTCGCTACGCTGCTGCAAATATCATGAATCATCTAAAGCTTCCGCTACTCTGAAGAGAAGAAATCATGATCCAGAATGTGAGCATGTCGGTCCAAAAGTCACAACATCACATAATGTCAACACTACAAAGGAAGAGTCAGAGATATATAGTAGCTGATGATCTCAAAACTGGCTCAAAACTCATTATCATGTGGATCAGTTAAAGACCTCCACTCGGATTAACCAAACATGCAAAACATGAAGAATCAAAGACTACGGGCTACAGAGTAAAGAATTTTAACAAGAATCCAAGAACAATCTTAATGCAATATCTGTTTGTATTCATTGAAATTTGAGGTGACCTCCCTTAGGGGGAGATTGTTAGGATTTAGTAAATCCAGTTATTAAAGTGTCGGTCACCTCAAGTGTATGTAATCGTTAGAAAGCTCGTAGTCGTAGTTATTTAATGTTAGGTAGCATTTAGTTATGTAACTCCGTGGAGGACGGACGGGTCTTTACCCACTGTATGCCTGATCTACAGCCCGTAGGTGGCGTTTATGTATGATACTATAAATACCCTCTACCTCCCAAGGTAGAGGGTTCGAGCTCATAATAATACTTTTACTTTCTCTCACTAAGTTCCCAACCTCTAAACTTTCTCTCTCTAAAAACCTAGTGTGTATGCCTACTTACAATCATGGTTTGATGTGTTTGTGAAATCCAATATCTAACACTTTGGTATCTGTTTCAGGTTGCAACTAGTGTGATTATAACCTGTTTTTTCACGCTGTTGCTGCAACTATTTTCGGATCAAAATATGGCCGGATAATTTTCTGGAGGCGCACCTGATTGGATCTAAAAGGTAAACGTATGTTGCCAGTGAAGATGAATAGCCAACGGTTCTGGTAGGCTAAAGCAGAAAACCCAAGGGGCCCGGGAAAAAATTAAAAAAACCCACGTTACTATTCATAAGAGGGCAAGATGAATGGGATGGGTATGGTATTCTAAACACATGTGGGTATCTCGTGGTGTAAACAAATACGGTAAATATGGGTATCGTGTGAATCTTTCGTTTGCATCATCTGTCAATATTGGTATCTTGGCAGGGCAGCTTGGAACTGTAGCCATGGCTGGTATTTTATTTCAGGTTTTAAATGTGAAAATCTGAGCATTACAGATATTTGGTCAAACATATGCTCACATCAAATATATGTATTCATTGGGTCTTCTTATGAATAGTCTCGGTGGGGTTTTTTTTTTTTAAAAAAAATGGCCACTTTGGGTCAATCTTTTGTTTGCATCATCTGTCGATACTGGTATCTTGGTAGGGCAGTTTGGAACTGCAGCCATGGCTGGTATTTTGTTTCACGTTTTAAATGTGAAAATCTCACGATTACAAATCTTTGGTCAAACATATGATCACATCAAATGCATGTATTCATTGGGCCTTCTTATGAATAGTCTCGGTGGGTTTTTTTTTTTAAAACGGCCACTTTGGTTGGACTAGATGAGAATGTTCTTGCCGTTCTTAGTCCTAATTTTCCAGGAGAGATAGCTATGAAACTGTTTGGCAAACACGGGTCAAAAGAGACCGGGGGGAAAACGAGGTGTTAGCCATCAATCATGTATGTTGGTGGTTTCTCTGTGCGTTGAATGGCCTCCAATAAAACTGGTGTAAAGCAATTTTCATTTCACCTTTTTTGGTCTCCAAACTTTTTTTCCCTGCTTTCTGATTTCAAGTTTATAAATCAGTTTGACGATCATAAAATTAAGTGCTCTTTTCATAATTGGTGTTGATTTATTCTGTTTAAAAAAAAGTCCGGGTATTTGCTCATATTGGTGAAATGGGATTTTGCATCTTATGCTTAATCAGTTTATGTCAATTAGATTATGGTGAAATATTAGAACTTCTGCAGGTGTTTGTGAGACTGCCATGTTTTCAGGTGCTGCTTTGGCGAGGTAACCTTGCTAAGCTTGCAGCCATGGCAGTGCCCTGTATCTTGGCAGGCCATACCAATGTCATGTTTGCAGCCATGCTTGGTTGTACTCGATTTTGGTTCTATAATCAGCCGTTGGTAGTATTGGTTGTCGTGGGTGAGGATAGCTTTGAAGAAGATGAGATTATCCACACCTTGGCAGGGTAACCCATTATGGTTGCAGCCATGGTGGATACATCCTTCTTCTTGCAGCATGCATCCTTGTAATCTTATGACTTTCACCGTTGCTATCTTCGACAAAATATGTGACTTGCTAGCATCGGTTAATGCAAGCAGCAAGTATGTGTAGACCAAGTTGTATACGTAAACTGCTTGCATCAGTTAGTGTGTAAGCTTCTTGCATCATTTGACATGTGAATGTAGAAACACCTTAACTATCTATGTATGTTTACATCCATGGTTCATAGAACACACCGCGTTTGTATTCCTTTTTCTGAGGCTGTGATGAATTGGGATTTCTTTGGCAAACATGGACATAACTCTATCCCAGTTTGTCACCATAGCTTGACGACTCAGTAGCATGAATGTAAAAGTTAAAATGAATAAAATAAGGGAGGCCAGAGATATGTGAAAGTAGTCTGTGTTGCAGTTTGCAGCAATAGCAAATACACCCGGTAATTACAAGTTTCTGCAGCCATCTTAATATTGGTATTACACTTATATTTTTGGCCTGTAAGTAACACCGTTATGGTTGGAAAATCTAATTTACAATTCTAAATTTGTCTTCAGATTTTGGTTTGTTTTCGTCACAACTTCATACAACAATCGGAGATCATCTAGGAAAGGAAAACGTCGTTGAGGCTGCAATTCAGGTAATCATAATAGTAGTAGGGAATTGTAGAAGCTTTTGTGCCACCACCATTCATATATGGCAGATTTTTTTTATGAAATAAGAATCTATAGTTTACTGTTTTTTTCTTCAGACATGGACTGCACATCTGTGCATATTCCAATGTTAAAATCTGCTAATACAAAAAGCTGAAATAAAAGGTGTATGTTCTCTACTTTAATGACAGCAACAGTCTATGCATTGACTGCTTTAATCAACTATTCAGGTTTTGAAACCTGCACATTGCCTGCACATATTCCACTCATAAACCACATGTTCATTTCAAATTCCAGCTATAAAAAACATCTCCACCAAACATTGATTCACCAAACAATAATCTAAAAGAAACCACAACATGGATTGTGGCAAGAAAAAAGGTTTCTCTTTTCATCTCGAATCTTGATATCAAAAGACACGATGATTCGTGCCAAACAATCAGCTAAATCACTCAATGACCACTTGTGAATGGCCGACCGTAAAAGCTTAAACCGCCTAAGCACGAATGCAATGAAGATCGGGGAGTATAGTGTTTCCCGGTCGTTATGTCCCAAATGAGCTATGCAATGGATCACCCGACGAATAGTGATCGAGAGATTTGAACGAAAAAAGGATTTGAATGATATTATAACTACAGGAAAAGCCAACAAATTACAACGGCTTAAATGCAAATTAAAGGAAATTAAAAAGATAAAAAATATTAAATAAACGCTATCACTATTTTTAAAATGATGAACGTTTAAAACTTAAAACTTAAAACTTACGTTTAAATAAAATTACGTAAACGTACAAAATAAAAAGTGAAACTTATACAATATAAATCCTAAAAATATGAAAAATACATTTTTACAATCCTAATGATAAAAGAAAATATTTAGAAAAATAAAATTATTTTTATAACTATTTAATTAATTATTAATTAAAAACTATTTTTAACTATTAAATATTAACCTAAAATACAAGAAAATATGAAACAAAGCTAGAAAAATAAAATTAAGACTTAGAAAAATCTAAAATATCAAAAGAGAATTTTCAAAACTATTTTTGTAATTTTCTGATTATTTTTCTATTTTCTAGGAATTTTAAACTATTAAAAACTAATTAAATTATTTAAAAATACAAATTTAACTAAGAAAAATCTAGAAAAATACTTTTTTGGCTTTTTATATTTATCTTAACTTAAGAAAAATGAAAAATTAATTTTTTGAACCTTTTCTTAATTTTTTGTATTAAATGCTATTTAAAAATGCTTAAAAACTAATTTAAATTAAGAAAAATAGCAAACAAGCTAGGAAAAATCTGAAAATTTCAGGAAAAGTCTAAAATAATATTAGGAAGCTAGGAAAAATGGAAAAATGGGTGCTTGTTTGGAGGAAATAGAAACTGAAGGCACAAGTGCTTAAAAATAATCACTTGGGATAAGCTAATGAGACAAAACAAGTACCACACTGAAAACAAAAGCTTAAATAAGCTTAAAGAACCAAAATGCAACAGATTACAACAATCCCTAACCACTGGAATAGCAAATAGCACAGATTTGATGAAATGAACTTTAAGCTAAAAACAGTGAGAGGGGGTCTACTTGCAGCTAGGAAATAAGCACTAAAATAAGCTGGAAACTGAAAAGCAAAAGAAGGGACCTAGAGAGGACCTGGCTAGGAACATGCAAACCAAAGCTCAGACCTGGACAAGCTCAATTGAGCTTATGGCAAGGGTGCAAAATACTTTCGCCAAGCCTGTGCGATCTCGGTTCCTACACAGGCACATAAGCCCTCATTCACAAGTCCTTTTGAGGCTTCTAGAAATTTAATAAAATTCAAAAAAAATGACAGTAAGAAAGGGGACCAACTGAAGTTTTAAAAGCCACAAGTTACACAGAAATTGGCCAAGAGATGAGCTCATGAAAATTCCTTCTAAATGGGCTCAAAACAGGTTTTTATGATTTTGACTTTTGAAGTAGTTGTGAAATGTTAACTAACTTGAACTTTGATCATGATTTATGGATTGATTATGATATATATTGATGAACTAAGACTACTGCAATCTAGGTTATGGTATTTTAAACACAAAATCAGATTTTGTTTTGACAAAATCTCAACAGTAAAGCTGCTAAGATGGTTTTAAAGAGAATTTTGACTTTGAGCTTATACAGGTGCAAATGGTGACTGAATTGAGCTCAAATGAGTTGAACAATCATGAAACAACAGGAACTTAACACTGAATAACCCTAAACCTTAGTTTAAACATCAAATCCAAACACCATTTTTTTCACTGATAAGCACTTTTAATGAAGCTAACTAATGAACAGGCCAGAGTTGTTGATCAAACTGAGCTTACATGACCATAATACAACTAAATTAACAGGTTTACACTAATGGTTATCACAGATGCACAGACAAGCATAATATGCAATACTGAAGAAAAAAAAATGAGAATAGAACTCACAATGCCCCAGCTGGTATGCAGGCTAAAACTAAACCAAATCCTACACTAGATGAAACTATTCCAACCCAATTTCACCACTGCATCAACCCAAATCAAATTTCTTCTCCACTTTGACCAGGTTTGACTTTTGTTGACCATGGACTAAATTTACTTGAAAATGAATTCCCAGCTTATTGAAAGTTACAATGAGCTTAAGTAAGCTTAGGTGAATAAGAAAATAAGCTATGGGAAGCTTTAATATAAGAGCATGAATCTAAAATTCTTAACAGTGAACACAATAACAAGAACTTGAGTAAAACTTGGATTGATATTTAACAATACATTAAAATGATAGTTTAACTTAAAAGTGATACAAAGAAACTGAGATTACAATATTTTGATTATACTAAGACATTAATTAAAAAAAACGACATAAAGAAAATTTTATAAAACTAACTACTCCCTTGCTTGCTTCTTTCTTCCTTCTTTTATACCCCAAATGCTTTCTCTTTCATCTCTGATTAAATCCCACTTGAAATGATAGCCATTGGATGGCTAAAAGTGATCATGGCCATTCAATTGATTTTTGGCGCCAAAACTCTTATCTGCCAATTGGGGTTGAGTGAGGAGGGGGGAGGTGCATTAAATGAAGTTTGGAGTTGTGTGGAGGTGGGGGGAACAAGGAAGAGATAAGGGGATGGGAGGTTGTGTGTAGCAGGTGTTGCAGGCATCAAGTGGGGGAGGAGAAGAAATTGGCGCCAATGGGGAATTTTGACCAGATGGGTTGACCAGATATTAGTAATAAGGGGGGTTCAAAATGCTTATATGGCAGGGGTCCAAGAGGTTCAAGGTCCAAAAATGTGTAAAATGTTATTAACAAGGACTTAATGTGTAATTCTGAAAATTGCAAGGACCATAACTGCCAATATCTCAAAGTTGATCAAAGGGCTGAAAATGACAAGCTTCAAAAGTACAGGGACCAAACTTGACAATTTCCAATTTCCAGGGGCCATTTCTGCCAAATTTCAAACTTGAAGGACCAATTTTGTAATTTTCTCAAACTTTTGATATTTTTCACCAAAGGACTAATTTTGACAAGTTATGATTTAAAAAGGACCTTTGGTGATTTTACTTTTGAAATTTTGACTCAGGGACTATATTTGACAATTTTAGAAACTTGGGGGTGAAACGCCAATTATGCAAACTTTGCTCATTTTTCATCCGATTTTAAACATTTTGCATCCGAAACATATAAAATGCAATTTTGAGATATTTTCGATATTTTGATGCATTCGAGCATTTTAGACGTTTTGCTCAGATGATTGACCCAAAATGATGAGTATTTACACACTCATCAATCCCCACACTAAACTATTGCTAGTCCCTAGCAATCTTTTGAGAAAAACTTAATGGATTTGAATCTCTTTACCAAAAGCCATTACTTCGGAGTAGCCAAATGTTTTAGTTCAAGTAAGAACCATGGTACACCGATAACCATGTGATTTTGAGCAAACCACCGCCTTCAACGGATTTGATTTGTCTTTACCGAAGCCGTTTGCTCGGACTAGCCAACTCTTAGATAAATTATCAATATTATCTTTGGTGAGTGATTACCAATTATGGTTTTTCCACGCCTTTACCACAAGCAATAAACTTGCGGGCTAGCCAACTCTTCACTTTTTAGGATATGGCGAAATACCATACAATTTTGGGCAAATTGCAAGCCGTCAACGGATTTGAGATATCTTTACCAAGAGCCGTTTGCTCTGGATTAGCCAATCCTTTTGTTTATTAGACAAGGCGATCGATAACCAATTGAGTAAGTCAAAACACTTACTCCAAAAAAATTGGCCAAAAGCGGGAATTAGGCGGTATAATTACATGATAAAATTCGTGAGAATTCCCCACACTTAGAAATGAATATTGCCCTCAATATTCAAAGTACCGCGGTTATGCCGAAACAAAGAACGTAAAGGGAAATACTACGGCCATTATTTAGAAAAAGATTTTTTTTTTTTTTTTTTTTTTTTATGAAAACTTATATACATACATAACATGTGGGGCAACTCTCCCACACTAGGGTGGTACACAAGAATCAAAAATATCATGAATCCTGAATCCTTTGCATTTTATGAATCCTTTGCATTTTATGATGAAATGAAATTGTTTTTTTTGATTATAATGTAAATGCAATATCATGAATCCTTTGCATTTTATGATGAAATGAAATCGTTTCATTGGTGTTCTATTTATAATGATGTGCAAGGTTTCGTTTACCAATAGAATCAAATTTTTAGTTACGTAAATTTGAATATAAAATGTGAAGGTTGTTATGGATATTTTAGTTTGCACTTATCCATATTAAAAAATTCACACTTATCCTTTTATATTTATCTTGCACATGTTGTTATAATACCAATTTTACCTCTTAGTTTGTTAATATGGATAATTAATGAATTAGGATGGCCATGATTGAAAGTAGTTTTAATCCAACCGATGTGGGAAAGGTCCACATAAGTGCACCGACAACAATAGAATAGTAATTTTATTATGTTTAGCAAAAACCTAAGGTATAAATTTATCATTGGGTCTAAATATCTAAAAGACCCACAGCCTATTTATAAGTGACAACTCACGTACTCTTAAGGGTTGAGAGTTGTGCATAATTTAACATTCTAACCTCTTAAAGAAGAAAGATAAAGAATTTTGTGGGTCTCACAAATAAGAGGGAGTAGGAGTGTTTTGACATGTTTAGATGAAAAAGAATCATTAAAAGTGTTTGTGATACATTTTATGTGATTAATAACACTATTTTTATGTGATTCATTTTAATTATTTAAACATTGAACGTATCATAATATGTTGTGAAAGGTGCTAACTTTTCGAAAGATCTCTAGCCTTGAAAGACATTTATAAGCATGCCTTGTGCATAAAACATGTATGGGCCATACTTCCTTTTTTATGAAACATCACTTTAGGTGTACATTACTTTCCGGTGCTTATAGCATCTCTTTATAGTTGCTCGAGTAATCTGATAGTCATTTTGCTTTCTTTTTTATTCATGGACTTATTAGTCAGTTACACAGCTTTAATAATGCGCAGACGGGCTGTGTTTGGTTAAGCTAAAGGTAAATGACGGCTGAATGCAATTAACATGTAATTGAATGAAAATTGTAATTAAATGAGTTATTACTATTTCTATGTTATTTGGTTGTCACATTGTAATAGAACGACCCATTTGCTCATGTTGTTTGGTACACTGTAATGAATGTGCGAAATGAGTGACATAAGTGAAAATCATAAAATGTTATTCCATGTTGTAACGGAATAAAAAAAAGTGATGGCGGTAGTGGAATAAATATAGTGGTTATAGACGCTATGGAATGAATCAAGTAGCCTTTTGGTTTGAGTATATATGAATCAATCAATCACATTCATTCCTAATAAAATATTTGGTTGGAGACTTGATACCAAAAAATGATAGCGACAATGATAGATCCATAGTAGTATGAATTGGTGACTTTTCTCTACCCTTAAGGTGAGGTCCATGTACTTCTGTTATTTATTACTAACTTTATAACACTTAAAAAGTTATATTTTGTATTTTAATGATATATTTTATTTTATTTTTTGCTATTGAATGAGCCCTTTTAAAAGTGATACCTATACCTTCAACTTTATACCAAACAATAACAATGACAATGATACTTTTGATATGATATATCCTTGTAATCAAAATCATACCTATAGTGATTCCAGGTTACATACCAAACGCACCCAAGTAATAAACTATTCCATTCCAAAACTCAAAACATACAACAATTTCCAATTCTAGTGTAATGACTTATTCCGTTATGCCTTTGATCCTTATGTATCAAACACTACATATATATCACTGCATATATCATGTTTCATTCCAATACTTTGGCATAAGCAAAAGTGAGCTCTTTTTAGACGGATCTAAATTTTTGGGCTTTTGGCTAAATTTTTTATAATCCATACTTCCTAACTTAGTAAGAATAAATTCAATAACTCATATAAACAAAGTTTTATTGTCATTGCATCGCGATAAGAACAAATCAATATTATGTGCACAATTATAACTTTATAAGTGAAAATGTAAAATATAATTTGGTTAAGAATAAGGGTTAAAATTAGTTAAGCTTTACAAATTTTAGCAGAAATGAAAGTTATGGATAAATTTAAAAGGTTAAAAATGAAAAATCATATGAATCGTAATTTTTTGAAAATTGTTAAAAATGAAAAATCATATGAATATTAAATTTTGACTAAAATACACCGTTGGTCCCTAAACTTGGCAAGACGCATCGTTATGGGACAAAACTCGACCTTTTCATCGCCATAGGTCCAAACATTGGCCATTAAATGCCAGAATCGTCCCTTGACCAATAACGCCTATGTCAACGTGTTTTTTCTGTTAGTTATTGGAGGGTATTATAGTCCATACAAATTTATAACTCAACTTAGTTAATTCTGAGAAACGCTTTACCGTATACCATCTTGATCGTTTCCCTCCTGCCTCACACAACCCTCACACACACACTTTAACAATGGCAGACAAGGAGCTTAATTTTACAGATGTAACTGATGAGATGGTAAAATATGTGAAGGCAAAATATGGGGATACTTGGTTACAAGAAGATGAAATGTCTGATGAAATGTTTGATGATTTATGCAGGTTTGAAAAAGAAGCTGAAGTGATGAAAGGTTAGTCGGGTTTTTTGTATTTGTGTGATTGGCATTTTAAGGGAAGAGCATAAATAACTCTAATTTATTTGACAGAAATCCGAGCAGTGTCAGAATCTGTCAAAAAGAGGGATTATAGCAAGCTAAAGGTATCTGACGATATGATTGAGTATGCCATAGCTACTTATGGGAATAAGTGGGATATAGGAGATGACATTGCTGATGTGATACTTGAAGACTTGTGGGAAAAATATGGGAATAAGGAGTCTGAGAAAGGTTAGAGTTAATGTTTCCAAGCTAAGAAAGTTGTAAATGGGTGAACTCTGATTTCTTTCTATTTTGTCTATCTTTTCAGATACTAACGTGAAAGGAAATGAAGTTGATGTCATCATTATTTCAGACACATCCGATGATGAGTGTGGGAACATGTCTTCTAAGACCACTACTTTGAAAGGTTCCACTTCCCAAGCGTCCAAGGCTTCCGCTCCCAAGGTTGTACTTGGTCTTCTAGCGGTTGTGGGATGCTCCAGCACAAATAGGAATAAGTGGTATGTGCCTCCCCCTAAGGACCTCAAGTCTCCCCATGAATATCAAGCCTCCCATCAAAGTTCACTGTTATTTTTAGTTGTTGATGTAATGAAGATGTATATTTTTGGTGATGATGGTTCTTGAAACGATACTTGTTAACATGTATATTTTGCTTCATATGGTGTAATTAGGTGGTGGTGTAGGTATATTTTGGATATGTTGTTTTCATTTTGTAGTTTGCACTTGCATATCCAGTTTAGTTTGTTGCTTGGGAAAACCCATTTTGACTTATAAGGTCAACATAAACCAAATTATTAGAGGAACCACATCGAATTGTTAGTATTTAAAATCTCTTTTGTAACCAAAATTCAATTATTATAAACGTAGAAGCACACACATATCAGTTAAGCTACATTTAGACTGAAAGACAACATAGCATTTCTTGCTAGGAATTCACTACTTTAAATCACTAGTAGGTGATCCATTTGGTCTGTCAGTTGCAGTTGGTTGAAGTAGTGTTTGTCTTGGGCGTTCTCCATTTGGTATTTCAGTGGCAGGTGCTTCAAGTGGTGTTTGCCTACGGCGCTATCCACTTGGTGTTTCAGCTGTAGGTGGTTCACTTTCTTCTTCATCACTGCCCAAGGATGCACCAACACTCGTAGGTGCAGTAATATGTAGACCCATCACATATGCACCACTATCTCCTATGTTTGTGTTTTCCCTTGTAACACCATCTCTACCAGTATAAGATATGTTTCCCCTTCTGTCAAGGCACACTGGACAAACATACCACATGAAATCTCTATAAGGTGGACGCCTTGAAAAAAAGGTCAATCCAACCCTGTTTTCACTTTCAACCCAACAGTCAATGCATACCATTTGACAACCATTTTCTACATCCATGGTGATAAAATGTTGGTATGATAAACAATTGCTGACTTAAGATGTATTATATAAGTAGATGGGAGTTGTGGTTGTTGAAGAAGTAGATAAGGAGTAAAGACAACATAAATTCTTACAAACTAGTCAAATTATATAGTCAAACCCATAAAAACAAAAACATGTTCAAATATGATATTGTCGATATTACAAATGGCTACAAGAGTAGAAGCCTACAACCTTGACTATCTTTGGAATTTGTGCCATTCAGAGCGTGTATTTTATCCAGCACATATGGATGTCTTGGATATAACTCTTACACAGACACTCCATAGTAAGCTGCCTCATACTCTGCATCTTCAAGCCAATTTTTCCTCTCCCATTCCTCTTCAATTCTTTTGTACATTCTATCCTCTTCCAAAAACTGTTGGAATGCTTCTTCATCCAACTTGGACTGCTCTTCATCTTCCTCCAAATTTGTGTGTTCTTCTTCTTGCTCATAAAGAGCTTCATAAAACTCTTGTTCCATAGTCTTCCTTATATCGTCTTCATCCATCCACTACAAAAGTAATACATTTGCACATCAACTAGAATGTAAACACACAAGAACAATCGTTATGCAAATGACAGTTAAATGAATATTTGTTGCCTTCTGCCATCACAATGCCTTTTTCTACCTCGAACCTT
The DNA here is from genome assembly GCA_022545495.1 of Chrysanthemum lavandulifolium. NCBI lineage: Eukaryota > Viridiplantae > Streptophyta > Magnoliopsida > Asterales > Asteraceae > Chrysanthemum > Chrysanthemum lavandulifolium. The sequence goes on from CM040244.1 coordinate 96,561,517, forward strand.
AGTTTCCTTTGTTGGTTTTGGTACCTGATCCTTGTGACAGCTAGACTTATTATGTCTAACAGTTTGACAATTGGAGCATTTAATCTGTTTACGAGCTCTAGATTTACCCATTTTGACGCAATTTCTCTGAAATGGTTGGGTTTATGTATATGAATTCAAATTTGTGATAAAATATGAGAATGAAGTGCTTGCTATAAGTTAATGCAAATGTGAGGACAGGATAGGGGACTAAAACCTTAGTCCCCTATACTCTTAAACTGTTTGAGCAAGGACCATAGTTCTACCAACACCCAATACAATCAAAACCGATATAACAACTCTCTTAGACGAATACAACAATTAACAACATAATTAACAAATTAAAACACTAGAACATAACATATAGATTCATTAAATTCATATTAAACATTAAATATTCAGTACATATTTTTCCAAAAAAAAAGGGAAAACATAACCACTTCTTTTCCTTCTCAACACTTCCTAAGATCATCAAGGAAGTTGTTCCTGTCACACACCTGTGAGTGTGTCTGACATATCATCCTCCTTATCTCCAACGCCTTCAAGACATTAGCCTTTTTCTTGTTGTGAAGATCCTCGATAACCTTGCAGTTCATCACCGTAGTTTGAAAGCCTTCGATCTCAGAGATGTATTATTGGGTTTCCTTCATACCCCGAATCAAGTCAGTCAAAGTGTTTTGGAGTCCCTTAGCAATTTTGATGTCCTTATCGTTTTCTCTCTGATAAAAGAGAGAAATCGAGTCAAACATGTAGTCAGAGTTTGAAGCTTTGGCGAGTTCTTCAAGTAGTGGGAAGTCAGCCATTGGGAGGTTGTTGAGATTTTCTTAGGATATGTTTCTTTTGATTGTTGGTATGCAATTGGTATAGTCTATTAACCAATAAATACCAAAAACAACTGGACGTTCCAAATTCAGGGACTAATTGTGAAGTTAGTAAAAAGAGAAATAGTCAAGTTTGTGTGAGAAAAAATACACGGGAATTTTAAGTGCAAAAAACGGCTAACTGGCCAAATTGAGGGACCAAGTGTGACATTTTAAACCTATTACCCTGCAACTTGACTTTTGCCTTCCTTGATACGCTTATACACAATTAATGTGTTGGGAATCACCAAAAGAACCCAACTAACAATATCCGAAACAATAAACACAATCATAATAACCCGACCCAATTAACAAAACCCAATCAAAACGAAACCTAACATACATCCACACTCACGTACTGAACCACACATCTAGTCAAACCCATTCTTAAAAAAACAATAAAGTAACAATGAAGGACATAAGCATATTCGTCTCCACTTTTAAGGATGTGAAGGAAGAAGAGGAAGGTGAGGTCCTGTTCAGAATCAACTATAATGGGGTTTTTGATTATAGGTATGTACGAGGTTCATTAATTAATCTGTGTGCCTTTACCAGTGATAGGGATATATTTAGTTCAAGCCTTGATAATGTGTTATCAGAGATTAATGAACAAAAATGGGCGTTGTTTTTCTGTGATCCTAAACAATCCCTAGAAAATGGTTTGTATTTGATTCATCGATGTTGATGTTCATACTTTGTTTGGAATGGTTTGAAACAAATGAGTCGATTGATATCTTCGTAGCCCACAAGCCCCAAAAGTTAGCACAATTTTACTTAAAAACATCGGTTTGAAGTTGTGGGTTGGGTAGAGCGGGATGCTAACTTTAGGATGCTTAGTCAAACACCTTTTAGGACTAGGCGTCAATGGCGGGGATAGATAAGAAAAAATGCGGGGGTGGAACCGGGACACCAAGAGTGAAAGGTGGTGTTGTAATTAAAGACGAAGAAGGGGTTGTAGCTAAAAAAAGGGAGAAAATTAAAGGAAAAGGAAAAGGAAAGATGGTTGATGAAGAGGATGTTTTGCCCAGAAAAAAAGGGACAAAAGTTGTTCAAGAATTTAAGCGAGGTTTAGATGGGAAGGGGAAGGCCAAAATGGTTGAGTTTAAAGGGTTTGATGTTGAGAACTTGCCTGGTTTTGATGTGGAGGGGAAGGTGAAAGGGTTGGTGGTCTTCTGCGATGTTTCAAGCGGTGTTAAGACACCCTTTCGAGCAAAGAAAAGATTACAAAGCTGCGTCCTAGCCTTTGTTACCCAAAGGCGACCCTAGGTGATGTTTCGATGATGAATACCATGCCATGTGTTAAATTCCATTAAACATGTGATGACAGTTCATAACTTATATGTTTGTTGTTTGTATACTTGTTTTTGCGAGACAAGGTGGCATCAACATCATCAATTTAGGGTTCATGTTTTGTCGGTTCAGCAGTTTACGGATATCGATCGAGTTGTGTAGATCATTTGAAGATTCAAGATTGAACGTTTTGAAGTTGGGCCCAAATTCATCTTTTATATTTTGTAAAGTATCGATATATTAACATGTATCATACAATGACTCCGTAGTATCGCTTATGTTCGGTTTCATCAAACACGTATATAGTTGATCGTTATAAGTCAACTAGCTAAGTAGTTGATAATGTATAAATTTGTTTGTTAATCCTGGGTAAAATTCTGTGAGCTCATACTTTCTTTACCAATTGACTTTTGTGAAGTCATACTTAAGTGGTGAGGACTCATGTACACTGATATAATTTGTTCAAACAATAACCCCTTTTTGTTTTGGTGGAATAGTTCTTGAGTTAGAATTAACTAAGTTGAGTTATAAATGTGTATGGACTATAATACCCTCCAATAACTGACAGAAAAAAGACGTTGACATAGGCGTTATTGGTCAAGGGACGATTCTAGCATTTAAAGGCCAAGGTTTGGACCTGTGGCGATGAAAAGGCCGAGTTTTGTCCCATCACGATGCGTCCTGCCAAGTTTAGGGACCAACCGTGTATTTTAGTCTTAAATTTTTGAAAATTGATATAAAGGTAGATGGCCTTCCTAATTTTTCTAAAACATTTCGGTCTTCACAATAAGTATGTTCAAATTTCGCAACTAGCTATAATACAAAATAACACACCATCACATCATACATTCTACTCATATGTTCATGAATTAACAGTTGTATTCAATTTGTACAAACCTAACTTTTTTTACTATCGTTCTTGTTTGAAGTTTCATTACTATTATGAAGGTATGCAAGACGTGTGTGGTTATAGCGGCATTATCACTTTCTTTAACAATTAAAGAACTTATATAATCCGGGGTTGGCTTAGGCTTTTGCAAAAACACTTTTTTTTAAGAGACAATTGCTTCATTTACACTATAAGTGTGGTTGCTATAATATAAACTTACTTGACAAATTTATAGATGTTTTGATTTAAGAAAATGTGTATGCGTCTCACTTTTTTAAGTTATACAAGAGCTCACATGATTCAAGTAAAATTTATAATTATTACTTCGATGGTCACAACAAGTATGTTCAAATTCGGTCTTCACAACAAGTATGTTCAAATTCCGCAACTAGCTATAATACAAAATAAAACACAAATTCTTAAAACCAGCTTTTAAAAAGTTATAGAAATTATTTTTTACAAATTAACTGATAGATTTTAATTTTTTTTAGCAAAACTATTAAAATTTTATATTTTTCTTAACATACCCTTCATATAACTTACATATAAGTCCTCATAAAATATCTTACTACAAATACACCCCATCTTTCCCCCTCATCCATCAGACGCAACAAAACGAACCTTAAACCCTAATCGCTGTTGCCAGTAAGATTCAAACACAGCAGCAATAACTCAATTTGTTACTTATTTTACATTTTGAATCATCTTCTAGAAAGCTCTATTTTCGTTTTTAAGTGATCGATTCTAATTTTTATAACTTATTTTTCAGTTATGTCAGTTGCTAACTCATCGCCACCAGCATTGGAGATTTTAGGTATTTTTATTTCCTAACCGATTATTCATTGTATCGAGAGCTTTTATAAGCTTATTATTTTAAGTGCTAATTTGCGTATAGTGTTTTTCAAGTAGATAAGTAGTTTGGAGTGTTTGGATGTTGCTGATTATCTGTCGTATCGAGACGCAACAATAAGCTTAATAGCAGTTTTTAAGAGTGTTTGGTGTTTATATGCGTTTTTAGAAAGTAGATAAGTAGTTGACAGTGTTTGGATGTTAATTGATTAGAGGCGCAACAATGAGCTTAATAGCAGTTTTTGAGAGTGTTTGGTGTATATATGCGTTTTTCGAAAGTATATAAGTAGTTGAGAGTGTTTGGATAGGAATACTATGCACCGTCTTAGTTTTATTTGTATGTCTGATTCTATGAATCAAATTAGCTTTTAATTGGCTTCATGTATTTGTATTGAACTAAATGATAGTCGGTTTAAGTTTAATGAAGTTACTTGTGGTATGGTAGATAGATGATAAGTTTTGAGTTTAGGATTAGACTTTACGGTGACTAGAATGCATTTGACTATTTTGTATATAACTGAGAGGTGCCTGCGGTGGTGTGTAGGAAAATGTTATAACAGTATAAACAATTTTTGAATGCTTATTTGATCATCATTTTAAAAAACGTGTGTGTTTCATTTGTCAATATCGATGTGTGATGATTAGAGGTGGCAAAATGTGCCCAGAAGCAAAAAGATGGGCTAAATGGGCACATTTTTAAAAGATTTGGGCACATTTAGCCCCCTTCTTTTTTTGAAATGGGCACATATAGCCCATTGAAAAATTAAATGGGCACAAACGGGCACTTTTTTTTTTCTCAATTGTTGAACATTAAAGATCGTTTAAAGATTTTTTTATATAATATATTTATTTTTGTTAATATAAATAAGATATTACGTTTAAGGAATTTATTTAGTCGTTTTAGGTCTTTTATTAAGCGATTTGTATAACATGTGCCCGTTTGGCCCGTGCCCGTTTAGCCCGTGCCCGTTTAAGCCCGTGCCCATTCTAGCCCGTGCCCGTTTTAGCCCGTGCCCGTGCCCGCCCGGCCCGCCCATTTTGCCACCTCTAGTGATGATGACATATATAGCGAGTATTATGCAATGAACACTTATAATTATGTACTTCGTTTTGTTTATATGTTCGTTAAAGTCCTATATCGTATAAAAAAACTCTCGTTTGATTATGACTCTTTTTAAAAATGTGTATAAATTAATTGCACAACAAAATTACAAGTGCCATACTGCCATTGGAGTAGCCAAAGTGTCGAAAGACCATGGAAACATATAAACATTAAAAGCAAAATGTTTAATGTTTACAACCGCCACCGAGTTGACAAAACTGAACCATTAATGTTTTAGGATTAACTAAGCATAGGTGTTTAAAAATCAAAACAGAATAGCGGAGGTTGTAGAGGTGAAGATGATCGTGTCCTTAATGTATTGGACATATATGTCATGTCATCATCTTTTAAAATACTTTCAAGAAGGGTGTTTGCCACATTCTTGTATGCCCTAAGCTCTTTGAGAATGTCTACAACTTCCCTTTGAAATACACTATGTATTTGCAATTGTCTTGTATGGTTGTTTTATACTTGCATCTTTCGAAATGGTTACCATAATGATAGGCGCACCTTGATAGCATTCGGCTAGAGTTGGAATGTGAGAGTGTTGAAAAAGCGGTTTGAGTGGATTTAATATGAACGTTTTCTTGTGGTGTTCCAAAGTCCTCACATGGTTGACCACGTGGTAGATATTGTTTACTTGGATTTCCTTTTCAAGACTGCGTATAAGATAAGTTTGGATGACTAGCAACATCAAATTTTTTACATTATGGATACAAAATTTGAATGTTGATTTGTGCTCTAAGAACTGCAATTATCATTAAAATGGCAAGCCCTCATGTGAGTGGATCTACCGGTTGTCATCTCCACAATTTGTAGCCATGCAATGACTCAACACCGCTCGCTTGAATGTTTGTCACCTCAATGACGATTGCACTTCTTGGAACAAAATCATCATTTCAAATGTCTATTCATGAAGTGGCAACTCTGCCCCGCAAGTTTCTTATTACTGTCTTGAAAAGGCAATTTAAATAGATATTGCCTATGTCGTTGTCAACCGAATTAGTGGATGTTCAAACACTTAATGAAAACATTCGTTATTCCATCCTCTTACATTGTATTTTCTACACCCTTAGCATTGAATCCATTTAAGCCTTACACTATCGAGGCGTGCCTTTTAATGGGGTTATCCTTCATAATATGTAAATAAGAAAGAACCAAAGGCAAACACATGGTGCCTTTTCTTTATCGGCGTTATGAATAAGTATTTGAAGATGAAGTGTGCCTTGCCATCATCTAAAGGAAAGCTATGAACACATATACCCAGACCTTACTAGCTTAGGCTTTTACATAAAAAGAAAAAAAGAAAAAAAGAGACTAACACCAGTTTTATAGCATAACATAAGATGACGACCGACTTGTTCTAATACCTCCGGTGATAGTATTCTTTCTTGTTGCGTAAATGATTAAGTTTGACTTGTCCAAAAACCATTATGGATGTGTTTAACAACTTGTTGATTGGTATGCTGTAAAACAATTTTCTTTGAATGTTTTCATGTGTTTGTACACTTGCCTTGGGTATTCATTTAGAAAGGCACTTGGCTTAGACATTATATATGGATCTACTGCATTTTTATTTTTTCTTTAGATTCTACTAACCCCATTAGAAATTATATATATTGTTTATTGCGGCTCTTTGGCATTTTTTTGAATTGTGGATTCTCGAAAATACTATTGTTACGCTGCCTTTTCTTACTTATATAGTAAATTGCATAAATTTTCTCTCTGCGGGACACGTTGAGTTCATTTTCATCCCTGGCCAAAGTGCATTGTACCTTTTTTTTATTTGACTAAAATGAGATAAAGATGTAAGGGCTCGAATTTGCAAAAAATAGGTACATTATTATGAAAATTATTTGTATCGTATACGGTATATTTGTCATCATCATAAAAAGGAGATTGTTGATTCACAACTGATATTTTTTTTATCAAAAGATACACATCTAATTTAATAAAGTATTAAAGAACTCAAGAAACAACACATTTTCTGCACAAACGATAAAACATTTATCTAATATAATTGATGATCAGTGAAAAGAGGAAAACTACTGGTGTATATATAGTAGTTTGGATCTAAAGAAGTTACTCACTACTCAGACGTCAGCCATATTTTTCTCTTCCACTATACTTCAAGCACCTTGTAAAAGAGAACACTGAATATTGTGGTGGAGGTGACGAAATATAAGTAGATGTATTTCTTGCAAACTTAACTATCTGACATATAAGTATGCGATTTACTAAGCTTAAGGTCTTTCAAAGTTTTAGATTTTTTTGCCAAGCTTTACTATTGCTTTCTTGATCACCCTTGATTTGCAAATGAGACAGAGATTATTATTATGGTGATTTAAATGATATTTATGATGAGGTTTCGTGTAGTATTAGTTTTCAAATGTAACCAAGTGTCAGTTCATACTTAAAAATTGCAAAAACGAGTGTTTGGCCAACTCTCCGTTTTTCTCTTTCTCTAACTTATTTTGAAAAGCCTCTTTTGACCAGCTTAATCTGACTAAGTTAAAAAATATTCAGTGGCATTTTTTTTTCAGTTTATTAAGATCTATGTTTAGCTAATAAAGTGACTGTGCATGGTTCAAGAATGGATATTATCAAAAGCAAAAACCCTACATCATTTCACCAGAAATGCGATGAAGTCCCTAGAGTATTTTCGTGGTTGATTTGGACTCGTAATTTTTTTTGAAAACGAAGTTTATTAATTCTGATAGACTAAAACACATCCTCAAACTTCTTATTGGTTCACCAACTTGTCCCTCAAGTTAATATTCTGTATTTAACATTTGAGGGACTAAAACACATTTTCGATCTTGAAGGACTAGATCAACCACAAAAATACTTGAAGGACTAAACCACGTTTTCGGTGAATGTATTTTTTTTAACGATAACCCATCGATAAAATTTCATGTTGGCTTTTATCCATTCTGAGAAGATTCAAAGGCCCTTATTCTTCATTGTTTTTGTTTTTATAGAAACCTTTCAAGTAGTTGGTAGTTAATCAGTTATTGTTTCAAGTGATCATCGATTATATCTGATAGATGTTTGATGTTTTTTCATTTCTTAACAACATCTTCGTAAGTCTTGTTTCTTGAATTATATGAGACGCCTGTTTGGTTGCCAGTCTTGTTTTTGCATTTGATCGGTTTTGGCATAATACATCATTCCGTGCATGATTATCTATATTCATTGATATTTGCATACTGGGTAATTCATCATCATTTTGAGTCAGAGGCTTATCTTTTGTAAAACTATCAATGCTGCACTGACTTTGTCGTTACCCTTATTCCCAGTTAGGGAGCCCGGTGGTTTTGCTATATGGAACGGGCCACCTTTTACTAATAATCAGCCCAATATTAAGCTTGATAAAGTTCCTTGCACAAGTGCAAAATTTAGCGAAGATGGATCCAAACTCATGGTGATAAAGTCTGAATCTTCTATTAGCATCTACGACTGTAAAACCTATAAAGAAGTCAGATCTTTTGAATCACCCAACATTCTTGCTGCCTCTTTATCTCCACGTGGAACGTATCTTCAAACCTTCCAGAAAGCGTCATCACCACAAGAAAAAAACGTCACATTATGGAAGACGGAGACAGGGGAATCAGTTTATACTGTGTCTCAGAAGAATATGACTCTAGTAACTTGGTAAGAATTTAAGCATCTGGGTTTTCTAACTTCTTACGTTGCAAACGACTCTATTAGTAATTGACTTGTAATGCGTCAGGCCAACCATTAGATTTAGCTCAGATGAAGCAGTTGCGTCTCGTATGGCAACAAATGAACTACAGTTCTTTGATACGGGTGATTTTTCTAAAGGTGTTGTGCATAAGATAAGAATTCCTGGAGTAGCTTCAGCAGAGCTTTCTAAGAAACCAGGATCCCATGTTGCTGCATTTGTTCCGGAATCCAAGGTGTGTAAGTAGCAATACAAGGTTCAGACCAAATCCCATAGAATATTAGCATAATTTTGGAGATGGTCTAATTTGATAGTTATACTGTTGTTAGTCTTAAGCTAGTAATTGATGTTTTATAAACAGGCTAGTTGAAATTATAGTGTAAAAAAGTAATTACCAGGTAGGCCCAAAAAACATTAATTACTTTAATAAAAGTATCTAGTACAAGCGAAGAAACACTTCAAATACCAAAGTAGCTAACAGGATATAAAAAGGTATACAATTCACCAAATTGGACCACTTCTCCAAGTACCTAACTGTTTTGTTAAGTTTGCCCCAACTACAACAGGAGATGTGACAAGATGGGCATGTCCGACGGGTTCGGGTTATGGGTTGGATTGAAGTGCTCTAAAACACTTTCTTTTGCCTATTTTATGTAATTTACTAGTAGACACTGTCATCATACATATTTGAATAAAACGATTTAGGAGGTTGTATTCAATAAAAAATGGACTCTGACTGACTTTCAACGTGCTTGTCACTTCACTTGTTTGACACATCCTTCTTTTAGCTAGAATTTGAGCAGAAAAGGAAAATTGGCAATATTAAAATTGACATTCTAAGGGTGTGTTTAGTTGTTGGAATATGAGAAGTTTTCCAGAAAGGTTTTCTAAGAAACACAGGGAAAACAGAAAACATGTTCAAAATGAGTATTTTCTGAAATTTCTCTACTGAAAACGGAAAACCTGTTTTCTACTATTATAACTATGATTTAGAGAACTTGAACTTAGATTTCTCCACTTTTCAAAAGGTTCCCTGGAGAAAGAAGAGTTACTCCGTTCTCAATAAAACTAGAGAAAGAAAATTAAGAGAACTTTCCTGCAACTAAACGCACCCTAAGCTTCTGTGGATCAAGGGTTTCATTCCTGACGTTTCACCTTACATATCTTGATCTGTAGGGAATGCCAGGTAGCGTTCAAATATATGCTTGTGCGCCTGGTTCACAGAGTGAACCCGTTGCTAGAAGAAGTTTCTTCCGGTGTTCATCAGTGCAACAACATTGGAACCATGGGTCGACAGGGCTTCTGGTCGTGGTGCAGGCAGATGTCGATAAAACCAACCAGAGTTACTATGGAGAAACAAAATTGTATTACTTGACATTAGATGGCTCTCACGATGGGCTTGTATCCTTACGTAAGTTTGTATCCCTTATGCAGAATTTGACATCCTGTTTATGCTATGATGATGCCGAGAGCACCACTTCAGAAGCTACATGATTTATTAGGCAAATTGCATGTTTTCAGAAGTAGTTGATAGCTGGTTACATTTTTTGCAGGTAAAGAAGGGCCAGTACATGATGTTCAATGGTCGTGCTCCGGAAACGAATTTGCAGTTGTTTATGGGTGTATCCTTTTCTTTCGTTATAAAAACTTGTGAACTAACATCTAAGATTCTCGTTATAGAAAACTGTGTACTACATATACCTAATAATGGCGACAATTTTTAAGTTAAAGATTCTCTTTGTCGATATCAGTTTTCTGTTTACTTAACCTACGACAGTTATGCCTGCAATGGCGACAATTTTTGATAAGAAGTGCAAGCCTCTGCTGGAGCTTGGGACAGGCCCTTACAATACCATTCGCTGGAACCCAAAGGGAAGGTGTATCCTTAAAGATATATTTTGTTGCTTACAATCCACATGTTAAGATACTTAGAAGAATAAGTGGAAGTGATTACTCGGTGCATGTACTGGTTCTAGAGCGTTTTGTCTAGAGGTGGCAATTTGTGCCCAAAAAAAAAAAAAAGGCTAATTTAGGCTAATTTATAAAATATTTGGGCACATTTTCCCCTCATTTTTTCGAAATGGGCATGTATGGCCCATTGAAAAGTTAAATGGGCACTAACAGGCACATATTTTCTCTCAATTGTAGAACATTACAATCGTTTTTAAAGAAAAACATATAGATATACTATATTTAATTTTTTAAATATAAATGGGTGTTACGTTTAAGGAATTTATTTCGTCGTTTTGGGTCTTTTCTAAAGCGATTCGTATAACATGAGCCCGTTTGGCCCGTGCCGTTTGGACCGTTGCCCGTGCCCGCCCAGCCCACCTGTTTTGCCACCTCTAGTTTTGTCCTTAATTGTTTATTGTACAGTTATATTAGTGGCAGGCTATGGCAACCTACCGGGTGACATGGTATGTTCCAATAAGTCTTTTGATAGCTTAATTCTATCATAATATAATACAATATTGTATGATATTTTTTTGTTATATAATTCACCAAGTTACGATGAAATTTTCAGGCTTTCTGGGATTATGTCGAGAAAAAGCAACTTAGTTCCACCAAGTCTGAATGGTCAGTAACGAGTGAATGGTCCCCTGATGGACGTTATTTTTTGACCGCCACAACAGCTCCAAGGCTACAAGTTGACAACGGGTATGTTCTTGTTGAGCTATGTTCCATCACTACTGAAAACCATAGCTGTTGATTGGATGTTCTCTATCAAAAAGGACTAAACTTGTGATTTTCAATCAGTAAAATTGAACAGTTTGACCAACCTTTTTTGGCAGAAATTTTAAACTTGTTCTGTTTTAAGAAATGCAACTTTATATGTGATGAGTTTACTGGCAAGTTACTACCTCCATCTAGAAAATGGAGCTACATATAGACCTATTTTATTCAAATTAAGAGGGCATTTGTGGCATGGGCGGAGACAGTAGGAGGCAGGGGTGGGTATCTGCCCTTGTAGCAAAAAAAAAAAAAAATGTAGTGTAAAATTTCTATAATATATGGCTATCTTTGTAATTTGCCCCCTTACCAACAAGATCTAAGTGCAATCTCTAAAAAGTATCTTAGTATTCCCCCTCGACGATGACGATAACATTCAAGCTCTACCCATACTTTGTGTTGGCTTATTAGCTTATTTTGGAAAATTAAAGCTCGTTGTAGCGTTTGGATAAGCTTAGGCTTGTGGACATATTTGCTTATTTAGAAATATTAAGTTCATTGTAGTTTTTGGATAAGCTTAGGTTTATGGGCTTATCTAGGGGATTTTGATAAGTGCTGTTTACGTGGCTTATTTTGGAGGGCTTTAGCTTATTTTCTACGATAAGCTCCTTTTTGGTCATTTTACCACCATACGCTAATCCAAATACCTTATCAGCTTATTATCATAAGCTAGTCCAAACACCTTTCTTATCAGATTATTATCATAAGGTAATCCAAACACACTCAGCAAGAGCTAAGCTGCTCACTGAAACCAAGCTTAAGCCCATAAAATAAACTTAGACCATTTTTTTCTTGATCATCATATGTAGAAGATCTCAATTGTAGTGTTTATGCAAGATGGAAAAGATACATCACTATAATTACAGCATTCATTGACATTGCTTAAAAGTTTATGCTAATTTATAAGAAAGTTCATTTGCTAACACTTGTATTCTTGTAGGATTAAAATCTTCCATTACAATGGAAAATCGTGTTTTAAGAAGAAGTTTGAGAAATTGTATCAGGTACGTTTATTTGGTAGTCAGTCATATGCTACTTGTTTTTCTGTTTATTGTCCTGTGCTAACTCATTTCACAGGTCGATTGGAAAGCCGATTCACCTGACAACTTTGGTGACATTGAAGAACTTGTCAAGTCTGTTGGCTCGTTAAAAGTGGATAGCAAACAACAAGGTTCCGTATGCATCTATATAATTTGTTTCGGTCCAAAATTTTGGCATGTCAATTGTAGAACTGATATTTTATTGCTGTTGTTCAGGACAAGGGTCAAAGTCTTCCCAGGCTCCTGTGAAACCCATCAATCCTCCTCCTGTTCAGAAGAAACCTGCTGCATATAAACCACCTCATGCAAAGGCCGCAGCTGCCAAAGAGGCAGAGGTGCGACACAATACATTTCTCTTATATTCGTTGATACTTAACATCATGACCGTACAATTAACTGTTATAATATGTTCAAGGTGGCTGTTTTGACCCATTTACCTATGCATGGTTTAATTTGGGTTATGTTATACCTCTAACGGGTCAAACTAGTAAAAAATAACTAAAATGGTAACTGATCAAATGGGTCGAAATTCACTGAAAGCATATTTCTAATGCATAGATATGCAATATCATATGTGTTTAAAGCTGCAGATTATTTATTGAAATAATAATTGACCAACTAGTGAACTACCTGTTTATAAAGATGTAAAGATTAGGACAAAAAGTGATCCGGGTCAATCCAACCCGGTCTGATCAATACCAAAAGTTGCCCCTTTTGACCGGTTACCTGACCTGTCCATCTTAACTCCTAGCATGTAGAAACACAGCATATCAAAGTGCATATTAGGATGCATGAAAATAATGAAAATATGTACTTGTAGTGTTAATGGCTTGAGCATGATATATATTGTGCCCTTCTTCTTGTCTTTTGCGGTATTTCTGGCTTTGTTTCTGATTATCATTCTTAATGCAGCTCTTTGGAGGAACAACCTCATCAGCGTAAGCACTCTTACAATTATATTCTTCTTTCCATTATACAAATTGTCAAAAATAGATGTGTTTCCATGTGTATAATACTATAATAGTTTAAGTTGCCATATCATCCACTCTATATATGTTGCAGAGAAATGAGCAAGAACGCATTAAAAAACAAGAAAAAGAGGGAAAAACAGAGGGAGAAGAAGGCCGCTGAAGCTGGTTCTGCTGCTAACGGCGCAGATTAAAAATGGCATTAGAGGTCTTCTATCATTAATATGAGATATATTAGTCATATTATCATGGGGCTTTGGACAGAGTGGTCTGAAATCGCTTTTCTTGGGTCTTTGGACACACCGGTCTTAAATCGTGTTCAGTATTTGTTACATTAGGCTCTTCACGGTGAGGTACTTGTGAATCTGAACAGAGATGACCAAATTTTGCCAGAACTCATACTTGTGGACAAGTACTGGTTACATCTATATGATAGATCTTGTTCAGATTAAATACCTGAAATCGAGTGTTGTTTGGACTAATCATATACACTATTGCTGTTAGTGACTTGGTTCCTTGTAAAACATATAATCCATTCAAAATTTATTAGATCGGTCAGTCGGTAACAAACCTGGTCAATTTGCATCATTGGGTCTTACACACCCTTATTTGCTCTTTTATTATATACTAAAGTAAAAGAAGTGAAGCATCAAATGCTCTTAAGCACTTGAAAAATGGTTCCTTACCTAAAAAGGCATAGAACCTTCAGGACATGTCTTACACTCATAGTCGATGAATCTAGTGCCGTGTCATTAACTGAGAGGCAAAAGTTTCATATAGTTTTGATGGTGGAGTCAAGGGAGCGAACCTCCGGTTTAACCGGTGGAGGTAAAGCCAACGATGTTAAGAATATTGATCATAAATTGTATGGGATATAATTCCTCATGATATTCAAAAGTAGCAACATAAGCTTGGAGGGAATAGAAATATTTTCCATCTTGTAGAATCAAGAAGATGAAAGAGATCGAAAATGAAATCCAAAGAAGTGGGAATGAGTTAATGTGTATGCCATAGCCACAAGTAAAATATTCATATGCGAAAAAGAGTTGATAGAAACGTTGACATCGATTATGGCTCATTCTTTGTCAAGCTTTAGATTGTCTTTAAAGGTTAAACCAACATGTAGCTGGACCATTTCTTGTAATAGGATTAGTTGCGGAACAAAGGCTTAGATATTTTATAGATAGAAAAGCGAAAGTGCATATCATTTACCCTAAGCTTTTCTAGTGTTGAGAAATCAGAGCAAAATGAGTTTCATTACTCAACTCATTTTGGTCCGTGATTGGGAGGGGCGGGGTGGATTGATGTTACCGCAGCCCCCCTTGCCTATGTGGCACTCTTCTTGTTTGCTTCCCGCAACTTCTGCTGTAAGTGAGGAGGGTGTGGAGGGGAAAAGAGGCAAAAGGAATTTTTCCTTTATGGCAAACCCAATGCACTACTTTCGGGAAAATAAAAGCATAGGAAAAAAATGTCTTGTTCAGGACTTGTCTCGTGACAAGTTACCCATTGCATGAAGAGAGAATAATTATTGTATTTGTTGTGTGTGTATTATAAGTGGGTATTTTGTTTTTGATGATATTTTTAAATGATAAAAAGTAGAAAAAATTAATAGAAAAAAAAAAAAGTTAAAAAATTGTTTTGAAAAGAGAAAAGCAATGTGAATAGTCAGATACCCACCATACCTCCGATGGTTGAAATCAATAACCACTTATTTGTTAAATAAAAACATCACGCTGCTTTGAAGAAAAAAAATTAAGACGACTTCAAAGTGGCTAATGTTTCTGAACGACGCCTTTCCTTTCATTTGTCACTTGAAATCAGTAACCACTTATTTGCCTTCACCCTTCAAAACACACACTTATACTCTCCTATAAAACCATACCACCTTTTCTTCCAATAAACCACCACAAACAAGTGAACAACTAAACATTCTAAACAACCAATTGAACAACAACCTCATTTCCACCACAATGGAAGCTAATTCAGTCTTCTCAGCAACACCCATCACTCACTTTCACAAAAAGACTAACTTCACCACCTTTAGAACCATTAAATGCATGTCTCAATCACAAGATGACATCAAGCCACCAGCAGCCACCCCAACACCACCACCCCTCAACACCCCACCACCACCACCACCAGCCCCTAAAGTCAGCACTAAGTTCTCAGACGTGCTAGCATTCAGTGGGCCGGCACCAGAAAGAATCAACGGAAGGTTAGCCATGATCGGGTTTGTGTCAGCATTGGCTCTGGAGTTGACTATTGGCCAAGACTTGTCGACCCAAATATTCATATGCAAAAAAGAGTCGATAGAAACGTTGACATCGATTATGGCTCATTCTTTGTCAACCTTTCAGATTGTTTTTAAAGTTTAAACCACCATGTGGCTAGACCATTTCTTGTAACAGGATTAGTTGCGGAACAAAGGCTTAGAATTTTTATAGATGGAAAAGCGAAAGTGCATATAATTTACCCCAAGTTTTTAAGTGTTGAGAAATCGGAGCAAAATGAGTTCCACTCCTCAACTAGTTTTGGTCTGTGATTGGGAGGTCGGCAGGGTCAAGGGTGGATTGATGTTACCGCAGCCCCCTTGCCTATGTGGCACTCTTCTTGTTTGGTTCCCGCAACCTCTAGTCTAGTGTTTTGTCACTTGAAATTAGTCTCA
Source organism: Chrysanthemum lavandulifolium (assembly GCA_022545495.1). Lineage (NCBI taxonomy): Eukaryota > Viridiplantae > Streptophyta > Magnoliopsida > Asterales > Asteraceae > Chrysanthemum > Chrysanthemum lavandulifolium. The sequence continues at coordinate 96,577,613 of CM040244.1, forward strand.
AGTTTGAGAGTCAAATTCATAGAGTTATACCCCTCCGTCTCAAGTTACATGTTCAGTTTCATAATGAACACGGTTTAACAAATTACGCAATCTACCATATATGGTGGTCAGCTTTCTCTAACCCGAAGAACCTCCTTGACTATTGGATATCCTACGCTAACACCATTATCATAAATTAAATAATCTTAGACTTTATTCTCTCACAAAATGAGAACATAGTAAAGCCGTTTTGTAATGAAAATAAGTACATAATGGAGTCAGGAATCTCAGACTTTTAACACAATTTATGTTAGCCAATCAACACCACAATTTGCCCCTTTTTCCTAATTAATAACATATCTTCAGCCAACATCAATATATGCAAAATATTCCCACAATATAAATATACAACCTAGTAAAACCTGTACTTTTCGGTGCTATAAATGCATGAGAACATTCTTGTATGTAGGCACAAACAAAGAGACATGGATGCCACAAGAGGAGAAGAGGAAGATAGGGACGTAAGTTTAAAGGATTTGTCTAAGAAGCTAGAAGAATTTGCGAAGGCGAGGGATTGGGAAAAGTATCATACACCAAGAAATTTACTCCTTGCTATGGTACTGTGCATCCTTCATCTGCTACTTTTGTAGAGCGTTAATTTGTACTTTTTTGGCTTGCAATTATCTTTCAGTTGGGGTAAGGTCACTACTTGAAGTACTAATTAGGGGTTGATGATTTGTGCTTGGAAGCATAAAATGACATTCTTTAAGTTTATTAATTAGTTCACTAATTTTCATCAAGTTTGATTCATGAATTGACATATAAGATGACTACCTGGATGTAGGCTAATAACCTATTAAAGATCATCATCATCATTAAACGTCGCTCGACGTAATGAACAAAAAATACCTCTTTTAGACATTAAACTTGACATTGTTGTCTTCAATTCAGTAATAAAGATAAAATACAAAATTGTGATGACCATTTTACCCTTGAAATTTTAAAAATTGCATCCATTATCACAAGGTTAAATTGCATAAATGGTCCCTCTAGGTTATACCAACAGTCTTGATATCGTTTACCACATAAACTCCTATAATTGCATTCCACGCCACCACATTCTTAACCGGCATCTGATCAAACAAACTCCTAGCCTCCTCAACCCTACCATACTTCCCAAATCCAGACAACATAGTCACCCACGAAACCACATTCGGCTCCGGTATCCTCCCAAAAAAACTCCACGCAGACTCCAAATCACCAACTTCAACAAACCAATCCACCATCAAATTCCATGACACCACATCTTCATACTGCCTGGAACCACTTGATAAAAAAACCCCAATTTTACAAGCCCTAATTTCGTCAATCAGCCAAATTACCCAACCAAAATCTAATTAAATTGACAAAGTTGATTGAAATGATCTCAATTAGAGATTCACAATGGTATGTTAAATGGTGGTTGGTTTTGATATTTGGATGTAGCAGTGGTGTTACCATAAGTCCTAAAGTTAACGCTACAATGACTGGACCGCCACCTAGGTCTAGTAAGAAAGCTGCACATGGTACTAGTGCGATTGAAACCCTAGCGTTGCGGATGAATGATGACGGCGTGAAACGTGACGTTTTGACAGAACGGCCGTTAGTGGTGGTTCCGTTAGGTTAGGGTTTGAGTTAGGTGAGTAGTTGGTCGGTTTGATGTGTGACGTGTTTGGGTGAATTACAGCCGTTGGATTGGGTTTTTGGGGCCTGCTGTATTTATTTCTTCTTCAAGAATGTGTGGTTTTTATGCTTTCATATATCGTCAATCATATGATTCCATCCAAAGTCAAACTACAGGCCTCTTGTTAATACATATATGTTGTGTACTTACTAGGGACCATATATGCAATTTACCTTAAGGACGATGGATGCAATTTTCACAAACCCACAGGGACCATTTATGTAATTTGGAAGGGTAAAATGGTCATAATACTCAATTGAAGACAACAATGTCAAGTTTAATGTCTGAAGAAATTTATTTTTTTGTTCGCTACGCCGAACCGACATTCTTGCAAGATGACGCTAATAGGTTATTAAATTTGGATGTATATCACACTGCATCATTAAGTGTTTAGATAATAATATGCGAATTTACTCGGTTACATCATTAGATAAATCTAGTGCAAAGCCTAGAGTTCCCATCATGAAATGAACGATAATTATCTCGTATAAGAAAGGCATCACACCACCTATATCGAATTTGTATAGACTACTAAACTCAATAGTTTATACTACAAGAGGATAATATGTTAACGTGAGAACATGTATTGTCTTATTCAACGTTCTTATATGCAATAATAGAAAAGAATTGTTGAGTTTGACGAGAGATTTACATGTAGAGTATGTAGAGTAATCCATATACATACGATGTGATGCATATACTTGCTTAACGAGTTAACGCTAAAGATTTAATTTAGCAAGAGGTAAGCTATGGGTTTCAGAGTTCTTGCTTTCAAATCTCATGTGTACTATCAACTTCTTATGGATCCTGTCCGCTCCCTTGACAATGTAAGTATAGAAGATTGCTTAAGTTGAGTCGATTATACTACTCTGCATATATTACTATATACACCAAGTTAAGTAATAATATGAAGATGATAATGCTCACTAAAATTTGTTGGGGCACCACTAAGTTTACGACAGCATAAAACAAGCTTAAGGTGTACAACCTAGTTTAACTTGTGCACAATCAGTTTCTATGAAAAAAAATATTCTGTAGTCATAGAAAATGATTTGAATGCTCCACTTCGTTGTATTTTATATTCACAAGCGAATGTGACATCTTTGTTGTTCGGTTACTATACATGAATAAAGTAATATCTTAAGGAATGAATGCAGGTGGGTGAGGTAGGGGAATTATCAGAGATATTTCAGTGGAAAGGAGAGGTGGAAAAAGGGTTGGAAAATTGGGAAGAATCAGAAAAGAGCATTTGGGTGAAGAACTATCAGATGTATTGTTGTATCTTATTAGATTGGCTGATATATGTGGCATTAATCTTGCTCATGCCGCTCTCGACAAAATCATCAAAAATGCCATTAAGTATCCTCTTCCTGATCTTGATCGTCATTCCAATGAACATTCATCAGACTCCTAATGCACATGTTTGGTGCAAAGTGCACACAAGTTCTTGTTTAGGCAACAAGTCAATAACTAACGAGTCGAGAATCTACTTCGTCGATACATCATTGTTTTCCTTTGACTGAATGTCATTTTTATTGAAATTGCGGTAAGTATGATTGTGGATTTGGTTCTACTTTAGGAATTAACTACTTTATATAATTATGGTCATGTTAGCGAGTCTTTCTTAGAGCATAGGGTGTCTTAACACATGGTTAAACCTTAACTCAGTGCCACGTCAACGCCACAACATCTTTAACTTTTTCATCTTAATTAAAAAAAAAACAACATTTATCATTACTCAACTTTAACTCACTTTAACTCACCACTTTAAGTCACCTTAACTCACTTTACCTCACCTTAATTTAAAAAAAAACACCCCTTCACGTTGCGTTAAGTGGGTAACGCACCACTTTAACGCACCCTTAAATCAGGAGGACGGTGTGGTTAATGCACCCTTAACGAGGGAGAGTTAAGCTTTAACTCGGGTGCAAAGTTACCACACCGAGTGCTCTTACTACATAATAGCAATGAACTTTAAAAAATATACAAATATCATACCCGAACTTTGAAAACTACTAATATCGCATACATGCTTTCAAATTTCGTTTCGATATCATACCTAACTTATTTTTAACATAGAAAGGTTCATGTCATTTGTAATGTGTACATGTCATGTTGGATTTTGTTTAGTATATAGTTATGTAGATTAATTGCTCCATCCTCTACTCGCGCTAATGGAAGTTTTTTTTCTTCTTTCTTTTAATGTACTGGAAATGTGTTCTTTTTATTGTAGTAGAAGTTTGTTTTTATCTCAATATAAACACTATAAAACAAAAGAAATAACAAGAGCAAAAAAAAATGTTGTTACACTTAAACAAACTGATGATAAACAACAAATGGATAACGCAAAGTAGACCCCGATATCAGTATTATAAATTGCTTGATATCTTGATAATCCTAATAGTTCTTTTTAACTGTTGACTTTTTGAGTAGTATCATCAAATGAACACTTGCAGGTTCCAATGGCAGTCATCAACAATTGCATGTTCCACATTAGCAGGTTCATCATGATAAATAGTATCCTCATTAGCAAGGACGGACCTTCATAGAGACCCGGGGGGGCCACGGCCCTCTCAAAATTACAGACCCTGGTGTAAATATTATAGGTTTTAGGGGTAATTTAATTGAGGTTACAAACAAATCTCGATTCGGCCTCCCAAAATAAATTCGCCCCCTTAAAAAATGTTCAAGTTCCTTCTATGCTCATTTGCATGTTCAAGCTGTTATCACACAAAAACATAGATTGGTATTTATATAATAAGAGGGTGTTTGGGCAAGCTTATAATAAGCTATTAAGAAGGAGGGGTGTGCTCACAATGGAGTTGCGCCATTCATACCTGGCATGCACAACAGCGCCGCCATTAACGTGCCACCACACCACAGACCCACAACGCCATTGCAAAAGTGAGTATATACTCATGCAACGCCATTGTGGGATTGTTTCAAATTTATGACTGTTTGTGTGTTGAATTTGAGTGCAACGGCTAGTTTTGTGTTTGGATCTAAAAAAAAAAAAAAAAAAAACCTCTATAACTATACACTATCTAAACTAAAACTACACACACAGTTACTTAATTTTCTCTCTACCACAACACAAATTCTCTAAACCAAATATGAATTCCAACGAAGAACATGTTAGCTTGTCTGATATTCGACGATGAAACTGATATAGCAAATCAATATCAGCAGTCGCTGGAAACGCAAGGCCAAAATTCAAGCCGTACCGCGATATACCGTGAACATGAAGTTGCTGATGAACATTTGTGGGACGACTATTTTAGTGATCTTCTAAAATATCCAGAGTACTTGTTTAGACGTCGCTATCGTATGAGCATGAAACTATTTTTAAAAATAGTAAAAGGTATTGAAACTTATTTGATACGCATGATGAACTTCCTGCTCATTTTGATTTCTTTGTATAAAGATGAAAGACCCGATGCTACCGGTCTAAATGGTTCTAGTGTAATTGTGAAATGCACTTCCGCCATACGCCAATCGGCGTACAATACAACACCCGATGTATTAGATGAATATTTACAAATGGGATCACATTGTGCACGCGACTGTTTAGATCACTTTACTATGTGCATTATTGATTTATTCATGCATGAGTATTTAAGAAAATCCGACCACAATGACATTCAAAAAATATACGCATTTCATGAGAGGGTTCATGGGTTTTCGGGTATGCTTGAAGGCATTGATTGTATGCATTGGGAGTGGAAAACTGTCTGAAAGGATGGCATGGTCAGTTTCATAGGGGTGATAAAAAAATCCAACTATAATGCTTGAAGTTGTGGCTTCTTATGATTTGTGGATTTGGCATGCTTTTTTGGGAATAGCGGGTGCGAATAATGATATTACGGTTTTAAAGTAGTTCTTCGTTGTTCGACGACCTTCTTGAAAACAGAGCCCTTTTGCTCAGTTTGAAGTAAATGGTAAAGTGGATGAAAAAGGGTATTATCTAGCGGACGGAATTTACCCAACATGGACCACTTTTGTCAAATCATTTTCGGTTGCACAAGACGACAAACATAGATTCTTTAAAAGGCGACAAGAAGGTGCACAAAAAGATATTGAATGAGTATTTGGTTTCCTACAAGGACATTGGGGAATTATATAACAACCCGCGCATGCTTGGACTTTGAACAAGATACGTAAATTCATGTACACGTGCATCATACTGCATAACATGATTTTGAAGGATCAAAAGTACAACATAAGTGATTACAACATATGCAACGAGAATGGTTCGAGATATGAGAAGTGCATCCGAAGAAGACAAAAGAATTGCGTGATAAAACCGTACACATAAAGCTTCAACGAGATTTAATGGATTGATAAGGATTTAAAACGTACACTTTTAAGGGGTCATTTAAGCCCTTAATTGCCCACTTTTATATCCGTTACTGCTTAATTTCGTTCCTTTTCACTTTTTAGGTCTCTTGGAGGCAAGAATGATGCTTATTTGGACGAAAAGGAGTGAATATGTGAAGAAAATGGCTAAAGTCAAGATCAAGACACTCAAGCTGCTAGAAATGCACCTGACGGCGTTCCACACAAAGCGGCGACGCCATCCCCGATTTTGTGACGACACAATGAGCGAAATTGATATTTTACACTTGACGACGCCGGGCTTTGAAGAGTAAGGCGTCACGAACACTTTTCATCCCGACGCCTAGATCCGTATTCGAAGACATCGAAGTGGTCGACGCGTCACAACCACAAAGTGACGCCGTCCCAAAGTTGACTTGGCCAAGACGAAACCCTAATGGCGGCGATCGGACGGTGTCACAATTAAAAGGTGACGCCGTCGCGCTTGTAAATCTATATCTGAATTCGATTTCGGACTTTTAAAGAGGTAGACTTGTGGAGTAAAACCTAAACGATTGTAGTCCGGTTTGGATGATATTTTAGGTTCTCATACCCTATTTTACATCGAATAAGTTATTTATCCCTTGATTTCATAATGTCTTCAATTGAATGTGTGTATGCTTGCATGTTTAACATGTCCGACTAATTTACTTGTGTGTTTGCTTAGATCTATGAAACCTAGTTATTAAATATTGATTGGTTGTCTCTTATCTTAATTGTAATTGGCTTAGGAGTGCATGAAGCCATCGTTGTGTTTTTAATTCTTGATTAATCTTTGTTGAACATTAGTTTATAGTTACTAGTGGAATTGTAGGCTAAACATCCAAAGATAACCTTAGTGTTAATTTTATGAATCCTAGAGATTTCGTAGTCATTAACCTTAGGTAGCTTCAAAGAGTTAGGGATAAAAGCACACCCTACGACCTTAGAAAACAAACGCGTTAAGAATAAGGACGTGACAATTCAACCACCAATAAAAGATAACTAGGGAGTAATAGTATCCAGGTAGACACATCTTTAAATCATCATACGAGCACACATCAAAAGACATAGACTACCCCTTAGATTAGATAATTAGATAGTAGAGTAGTTGGTAGAAGTACCACCCCCCAAATCCAAACCCCGAGATCGTACCTTTAGTTTCTTAAAAAAATAATAAAAAAAAAGATAAAAAATAATCCTCCTCAACCTCAACCTTAGCGTAGTAAATTTCTCACTAGCATTCCTATTCCCCTAGAGAATGATATCAATCCTCGAGGCTTACCCTAATACTACACTACAACGATTAGGTTCACTGCCTAGGTGGTTGAAAAACTTGCTCAAAGAAAAGGAAGTTTCTTTTGACCCCGAACGTGCGTTGTACGCGTATCAAGTTTTTGGCGCCGCTGCCGGGGATAGAATAGCTAGTTAGATTTCCATCTCGTTTAGGTTCCCTTGCTTGATTCCTATCAAGTAAGATTTTTTCTCATTTTTTAGCTTCCTCGTAGTCTATCCCCTTTCTTCGTGACTTTGTTCGTAAATCCCATCACTTTTCATCATGGAAGGTGATAATCAACCACCACACATCAACCTACCACCAAATGACCCGCCAAGAGCCCGTACTCTTGGTGAATACTCTAGAACAAGCTACCTAGGCTATAGGAACACCATTGAGCTCCCCGATCAAGCTCAATCTACGGCCCTGCGATCCGACACCATCCGGTTGGTGCAAAACGGATGTGCATTCCATGGACTTCGTTCCAAAGATCCTAATCAACATCTTAAGGATTTCCTTAAAATCGTCGATTCCATCGACCTTGATGCTACTACTCGGGAGACCACACACTTGCATCTCTTCCAATTCTCTCTACGAGACCAAGCTAGTAATTGGCTTGAGCGACTTCCCGCCGGCTCCATCTCAAGTTGGGATGATCTCACTACTCGTTTCCTTGCCTAATTTTTCCCACCGGGGAGAACTACTAAGCTTAGAAGGGACATCTTGACGTTCCAACAACTTCAAGGTGAGTCCCTCTACAAGGCATGGACCCGATTCAAGGACTTGCTCCATAAAGTCCCTCATCATGGCATCGATCTTTGGCTTCAAGTCCAAATCTTCTATGACCATACCAACTTCATCACCAGGCGATCCATTGATCGAGCCGCCGGTGGGAGGCTTAGCAAATTCAACATAGAAGAATTGTGGGATATTATAGAAGAGCTTTCCGATCAAAGGTACAAAATTGGAGTGAATCCCATGAAACCCCGTTAAAGTGGTTAATGCCATATCAATTCCTCATGAGCCTTCCAAGACATGAAGAGCAAGTTAGTGCTCTTGAGAAGGATCGATTATCTAATTGAGAGGCAAAAGAGAGAACCTGGACCAATTCATCGAGCAACGGTTAATTCTGTTAACTCCGCCAACCACCCAACACCTCTCTCTGAATCACCAAGCCGTAAGCAAAGTCCTAGTTCCGGAAGACACTTCCGTTCTACCTCTCCAATTCCAATCTCACTAAGCTTCAAGGAACAAATGAGAGAGTACATGGCAGCCCATATAGAAAGACTAACAAAATTTGAAGAAGAGGTTTATAGGCAAAGGGAGGAAATACAAGGAAAAATGGCTGAGATGATGAACTTAGTGAAAGAGTACACTAAAACGAAGGTTCCCGAGAAGGTGCTAGTGAGAAACGATGATCAACTTCCCCCCACTTCGTTTGTTAACGCCATTCCATTTTTTCCGATGAAGGTGGAGTAGTTGAGAAGAAGGAGGCTGAGAGCAGCAAGGATAGTAATGAAAAGGAGGAGGGAGAAACTAATAACGAACCCGAGATCATTCAATACTACCTTAAGCATGAGATTAATAAAAAAACAATTGTTAATCAAGTGATTAACTTTAGGTACAACGAGGTTCTTAGGAAAGCCCTCGAAGGAAAAATAAAAGAAGAAGAATATGACACCATGCCTGTGGGACCTATGTATGAGTTGGTTCTGAGAAAACCAGTAGCAAAAAAATGAGAAACCTCGGGGAATTTCGTAATACCATGTAGCATAGGCGACATCGAGAATATAAATGCCTTAGCTGATCAAGGATCCGATGTAAACATAATGCCACTATCTGTAACATATTGGATTTCATAAACACACTAAACCACAAAATCAAATAGGCGTATAAATGGGGTTTTAGAGAGAAAGTTAGAGGTTGGGAACTTTAGTGAGAGAAAGAAAAATCTTATTATGAGCTCCAACTCTCTACCTTGGAAGGTAGAGTATTTATAGTTCTTACGTAAGTCGCCACCTACGGTCGTGGATCAAGCATACAGGTGGTAAAGACCCGTCTGCCCTCCACGGTGTTACTTAACTAAATACTACTAAACATTAACTAATCTACGACTACGAGCTTTCTAACGATTACATATACTTGAGGTGACCGACTCTTTAATAACTGGATTTACTAAATCCTAACAATCTCCCCAAGGAGGTCACCTCAATATCACCTCAAAATTACATTGAACACAAACAGATATTACATTTAAAATTGTTCTTGCATTCTTGATGTATTTCTTTGCTCAGAGCTCGTAGTCATTGATTCTTCATAATTGCATGTTTGGATAATCAATGTGGAGGTCTTTAAGCGATCCACGTGATAATGAGTTTTGAGCCGCCTTTTGAGATCATCACCTATCATAAATCTCGACTCTTCCATTGTGGTGTTGGTATTATGTGATGTTGTGACTTATGGACCGACATGCTCACATTCGGATCATGATATATTCTCATCGAGTAGCGGAAGCTTTCGTTGATTCATGATATTGGCGGCAGAAAGCGAAGCATGGAGTGATAATATCGAGTCATTGATGCACTAATCATGATTTATTTAGAAATGAATGTGTTGTGTGAGCATGCGGCTATGGATTGACCGCTTCATTCGATCACCGCAAGCGTCGGGCGTACTGCATACAACAGCTTAGCAATAAAGTGCACGAAAGTGTCTTTGATCACTTCGTTGAATTGAGGTACACGACCACACGGTTCCCGTTGATCAAGACAAGTACTTGCGTGATCGGGTAACATTCAAGAATTTCCTTGACGAGGTTTCGCAATGCTCTAGCTGTTCTCAAACCGAACATCTCAAAGAAGACAACACGGAGTGAGTGGACCAAATAATAGAGATGTACCGATTGATGAAAAGAGATTTGAAAAACAATCGTGTATCGCTCAATAGAAATTGTTTTTGCAATACAACGAAGGTTTTAATGAAAATCAATTATCAATCATAAACACCTTTTATTTTGAGATATTTGTACACATCGATGTGCTAAAGAAAAGAGTTTTTAAGCACAACGATCGGTTTTCAAAGAGTTGAATCGCCCATTGTTTCTCGCTTTCGGTTGTCACATGGTTGATCTATTGAATAGATCTCACATGCCACCTACCAGAGCTTGTTTGATGTTGGCTCGAAGGCTTTCCATCTTCATTATGAATATGTTTGCATATCACTCGGATGTTCCGCAATACCACAAGGATAATCGTAGGACTCATAAGATATAATCTCTCTTCCACATTGTGTGAAACAGGAGTCTTCATTGAAAGTGTCCTAATGAGAATTATTGATGATCTCGTGGCTCTAGACTCAATTGTGCATATTTGGATCCTATTTCGAGACTAAGGAGAGGTCTCCTTCTTCAATATCAACAATCTCTAAGAGAAAGTCGATAGATTATGTCGGTTCCCGTGAGAATGAAACAAGTCCTTTAAGAGGAACTTGAGTGGTTTGGGAAGTTGAAGTGCGGTCGTCACTAGGTTCATGACGCCTTGTCTTCAATACCGATGTTACCTTGGTAACCACCAAGTAGTATATGAATTGAACCCGGTTTCGCCCTAAGGTTGAATAATTGGAGGGCTATTTATTTTCACCCTTTCTCATTCATTTTTTTTCATTCTTCAACCTCTTCAGTGCTTACCGAGACTTCATAACTAGAACCTTGTTGGGTTTATTCTAGTACTAGCTCAGTCTTAGTCTGCACTCTTCCCATATCTCATTTTTCTACTTTTTTCAATATACATAAGGACTTATACACTATCTAGTGGATTGTCCATGGGTAGATCCCTCCGGTTCTGGCGGATCATGGGAACAAATACCTAACCTTATCGTCCTTATATCACCATACATAAAGTAAAGTTGGTCGGTCTATTTGGTATTGTTCATCTGCCATTGGAACCAATTGAAAACCATTTGAAAATCAATCCGTATACTTGTGATATATTATCAAAGCATTTTGTACCGAATTGTTTTTGATATTTTTAGACAAAGAGCTCCCCTCAACATGTGCATCATGTATTAGAAATCGTTTTAGCACACGGAGGCAAGAGGAAGAATTAACTTCTTTGAATATCATTTTCTAAAAGATATCAACATCACTTCCCTGATTAAATCAAGTATATAAAGCATATTTGGGGTAGGATGAGGTTTTCACAATTTTGCTCCCCCTTAATATGTGCCTCAAGGTTTCAAAGAGTTTTGCACATATTAGAAGGAACCTGCACTTAGAGACAAATCAATCACGTTTCAATTCTTTATGGTTTAAAAGTTGCTCATCCTCAACATGTGCATGGAGAATTTGAAATTGTTTGGCACATGTGGGGAGGAATGCTTGCAAAACACTTGTGAAACCATTTATCGAATCATCAGTTTAAATCCAATTTAAATCACAAATTCTCCCCCGATCACAATTTTCTAATCATTAGAGATTTGTGATCTCTGAGATTTAAATTGATTTTGAAAGCTTTGATGAGAATTGTGACTTGATTATGAAAACATTTTAACCGATAAGGATCGGATTATGAGACTTTAAACTCCATTGATTAAACATGCATGATTATCTTTTGAAAACAATTGTATGACAAATAACCTTTTGATTTAATTGAAATCATTCTCCCCTCAATCAATGACATAAGTTGTTGATTGAGAGATAGATATTTTGACAAATGATCGATCGATGATTTTCAAAAACAGGTCCGAGTTATTTTTCAAAGCAATTAGTTTTCATTAGATAAAGTAATTGTTTATAGAATCGAGCATAAGATTTGAAAACAAGATAAAGCATGGCTCGTTCTTTCTTTGAAAGCGGTTATTGCACGAAATGACAATAAACCATTGTTTCACTTTCTCCCAAAAATATTTTTGATTTTTTTTAAACATTCGAACAACATCTAAAGTCCAGTGTCATTCTTTGAATGACAGCACAAAGACCGTAGATATTATCGAATCAAGAAAAAACATGACAAAATTGTGACACTGGACTTTAGATGACAAAATTGTGACACTGGACTTTAGATATAAAACATTCATACTTTAATCTGGGTAATCCTCTTGAAAGTTTTATATTTTTCTATTTGACTAAGTCCTTTCTAGAAAGATTGTTTATGGTACCAAAGTTCAAGTGATTGAGACGACGGTGCCATAGCCATGACTTAGTTTTGGAAGCCTTTGACATCAAGCGATGGGTGAAGATTTCATCATATCTTCGATAGAGATGGTGTATAGGTTTGAACCACGAGTTCCTCCGAGAAGTTCCACACCATCAAGTTCTCTAACAAAGCAAGTATGTTTTCAAGGCCACTTCTAAATCGAGTCACAAAATTGTCCGACGTAAAAATAGATTATGTCCAAGACCTTCAACATAATATACCACGAAATCACACTATCTCCAACCACGTAATCTCCATAACCCATAATAGCACCAAAATGATCGTTTCGAATCTCACAATTCCGATGAATTTGCTCACGGTTCATGAGCCGTGACCGGTCTCCAATATATATGTTGAATGCTCGAGTCCGGTACCACGTAACGATTTGAACGATCTGCATTGAACACGACAAGAATGGATAATCGGATAATTGGGATCCCCATGCAAGAATGGGTTCCATTTGGTTAGTAATAGTGATTGGAACACCCACATCGAGGTATAAAAATGGACTCATTAGAAATAGATGCGGTGCTAGTGTCCATATTTGACCTATTCAAAGTATGTTCACTTCTTAAGGAATAGTTCAACTAGTAGGCATCCATTTTCTAGTGGGCATTGACTTAGAAAATTTAGGGCAAAACTCATTAAATTTATGCTCGTGAGGGTATCCATTGATAACCTTTATTACTAAATTTTCTTCCCGGTTTCCTTGTTTTCTAACTTTCTTTCACCTTTGCCTTTTAGCCTTCTTAGCTTGATTTTTAGCATTAACAATTTTAATCGGGCATTTAACAACATTAGAAAATCATTCACACCACATTCAAGATTAGTAATGAAACCACGCAATCATCATTACATGTTTTGCCAAAAGTAGCGAATTGCATTAATTACAAAGACGCTTAGAGCTAACACTAGAATCAACACGATTCGTCTTATTCAACACAAACTTAAAGTTCCTAGGTTGGTCTTCTACTTTCTTCCAATGCACATTCTTAGCTTGGGAGGTCCTATCTTTCTTGGTATTGCCCGGAGGCTTTGACCGCTTGCTTTAATGTCACCGATTACTCTGAGAGGAATTATGGGAACATTAGTTGGTTGATCTACTTTTGCATTCCCGAACTAGACGTGCGGGGATCCGAACTACTGAAGACACATTAGTGTTCACTTTCTTAAAATTGGGCATAGAATGATTTGTATGCTTGGCACTAGGCATAGAACAAGGCATCACAACTTTACCTTTCGCACCTAAGGATTTAGGACATGTTGCTATTAAACTTTCTACCGACTCTTGAGATCGTTTGGCACGAATGCAAGCAAACCTAATTTCTATCAAGAGGCTTATTTAAGAAATCCTCTTCTACGATCTCACGGAGACATTCTAGACTATCCTTAAGGTGAGTACAATAGTTGTGAAACACATGTTCATTATTCCTAAGATGAGGAGGAATGTATTTAACAATCACAATATATTTGCGATCGAGGAAGACATTGATGCAACATTCTCATTAAAAATAAGTGGCGCTTCCTTTTCCCGACTCCTCGATTCTCAATTTCTTTTGTAAAGACGTTATTTTTTCGTTGTTTTGTCACGAGTGACTTTCATTGAATCATATAACTCTTTAAAGTGTCGCTTAACTTTTCATTTTCTTCTAGAAAACTTTCGCTTTCTTTTGTAAAGCATTAACTAAGTTTTGAAGATGAAAAGTTTGAGAATACCGAAAATCTAAAGGAGGAGGCATTTAGGAGCCACCACATTGTTCTTTCACCCTTTAATTGAGAGATTTGGGCTTTCAACTTTACGATCATGTTACAATGAGCTTGAATTTGTTCGTTACGTTTGTTTATCTCGAAAATCGCATCAAACTCGGAACATCCGAGGATGTCTTGATATTTGAGGTTTTGACATTTTCTTTAAGATGTTGATATTTTAGTTGTAAATCAAAATGTTCAACTTCTAGTTTAGAAAGATGTTTTACCAAATTATCGTGATCATCCCGATCAATTTTCTCACTTAGTTCGAGTTTTGTTTTCAAGCTCAATGACACGATCATGGGAAACTTTCAATGCAATAGATAATTCATGAAATCGATAAGCGTAATAGAGTGCTTAGTAACAAGATAAAACACATCTTGAGCAACACAACTTGAAATCAAATTCTCATTTAAGATGTGCAAGTTCTTTCTTTCAACTTCATTATATTTGAGTTCCTGTTCATAATCATTGACTTCAACTATCATTGCATCAAATTCGTTTTCCATTTCTTTAATATCCGAATTTATCCCTTTTGAAGACTCTCAAATTGACCTTTTAATTGTTTGAAGAAAGGCATGACCTCGCTTAAATAACATTCTTTAGTTTGCTCAAACCCCTTTCCCCTCGCTTATCCCAGAGGTGTGATTCTCTTTACACGTTTTCTCAAAATCAACAAACATCCGATAAACAACATATAGGTGATTAAGGTCTTGCTATTAGTGGCAATAGATCTAGGAACTAGATGCATTGGTGTATTTGGAGGATACACAGTAGCTACATGCATTTTCCTAAGGGGAGTGTTTGTTTCAACAAGTACATTAACTTTTAGCTTATCCATGTCTTTCTTCCAAAAGATCTGTTCTGGGGTTAATTGAGTTTGAGGCTTAAACATGTTCAAGGATATCCAATTTTCTAGTGTAATCATGGGGTTTGATCGTTATGTTTTTATCTTTACACGCAGGATCGTTAAGCTTTTATTCATTTTCTCCTAGATGCATCATCTAGTTTTCTATCTTCCTCGATGCACTCAATGCAACTAGGTTTCGTCTAGGTTTAAGAATCTCATTGCCATCATAGATTACATTTTGAGCAGCTTTTGCTATCTTACCATACTCGTGGTTGGATTCCTTTATAATGGAGATACTATGCTTATCACGAGAACTCTATGCGTAGTGATCATGTAGCGATCAATGGTATTCTCTTGTACGCATAACTTATTTTCAAGCTTGTTTTTCAAGGTTTTAGATTAGAAAAATCATTCAAAAGTTTTGATTCCTTAGCATTGAATTCTTGCTTAAGCATTTTAACATTTTCTTGAAGTTCTTGTTTTTGCTTAGCGCTTTAGAAAGCTTTTCTTGTAAGGAGTTTAACTCTTGTTTTAATACTTCTTCTCTAAAATTACTTTTTCTAATAGTTGTACGCATTTGGTCATCCATTTCTGCTCACGGGTGGTTAACTCAAACTTAGCACTGTTCATAAATAGCAACTTGTTCTTTATAGGCATTCGATTCGTAAACAACAGAATCATCATGGGCACATGCGGTGTATTCATCAAAAATATAGTCATCATTGACTGCAGAAGATGCATCACTTTGTACAGTCTTACTTTCACTTTGTTTCACATATTGATCATATGGGACAACATTGATATTAACCATATTTTCAATATCTGACTCAAAAGTTTTAGTTGATTGTCCTTTCTCTTGTATCTTTTGCTCATCAACATCATTGTATAGTTTTAATACCTCTGAGATGATTGATTCTTTGGATGGTCTAGCTTGCTGTGGTGAGGGACCTTTGAGAGACCATTGGAGAAATGCTAGCCATGAAAATTGTCTCATGCGAGGGTTCATCATCAACGCCGAGTCGTATGCATCACGATCGGCGACTTGAAAGGCATTCGATGATTATGACCTATCTCTCGAATTGGTTGCTCATCCACATCAAGATCATATGTCTTGGCATTGACCTCAACAAGAAACAACAGCCTCTTCATCCAATACAACTCCATTATCCCGAGCTTGCACAAGTAACATCTTATCTTTGAAGTACTACGCATTTTGAGGCGCTTTGGAGAAGTGCGCTTCCTTGCTATGTGTCCATCACCACCACAATTGTAGCACTTAATTGGCTTTGCTTGTCCTTGATTTTCATTCCTTCCCTATACCGATTTTCCACATACCTCCTCCTACTCCACCTCTTCTTTGTTCATATTGTCTTCCTTGAATGGGTGCATCTGTAACCTTTCCATCTCGACTAAAGCATGATTGTGTAGATTGGATGCGATCCTGATTTCATTATTAGTGAGAAGTCTGTTAGTATGTGGAGTGAAGGTTAAGTTTTGTTTAACCATAAGAGCCAGTTGATTGATAAAGTGTTCCATGACTGCATTGGCATCAGGTTGTTTGAAACTTGGATATGGAATAACTTGAGAAGCTTTGGTAGTAATTCCAACATTGGTGTAAAAAGCTGTAGAGTCATTTGATGAACTTGTTTCTCCCTAGTTGGTTTTGAACTGATCCAGAATCATTTTTTCAAACATAGCATGTCTCTCATTCTGAAGAAGGAATGCATAAAGTTGCTCATAGTTGGTATTCTTCAATCCTTTGGTTAGCTTCACAAAGGTGACAAACTTATGCCATTCAGGATTCATGTTGTTCACAAACTTTGAATTTAGTTAAATATTTGGCATGGTCATTTTGATATTCCTCATATCATTCAAAAGTTTGTGGAATCTCACGTAATACTCATAGACACTTTCTTCTTGCTTCATCTTAAAGTGCTCAAATTCATCATACAGCTGTGATTCTCTGTCTTCCTTTGTTAATTCGAACACGAGAAGCATATTGACATTATCCCAAAGTGCCTTGGCTTCGGTGTTGTGATTGATAAGCTTGTAGATGTCTTTTGGAAGACCTCAAGTATAATGTTAGAATCACGATGTCAAGATCAAATCTCTTTTCTCCTTATCATTGAGCTCATCATACGCCTTTGGTCCATCAATTCCATAGATCATTGTTCCATCTGCAGTTGTATCAATTAAGTCTCTTGTAGTCTCAATCGATAAGGTCCTTCATCAATAGAATTGAGAATGTTGACTCCGTTTTCCTTTCCAAGACAAGACAATCGATTCGTTGTGCCCAAGAGTCGTAGTCGATTCATCAAGCATGGGTGATCAGTATCCCGAACCACCGCTTGAACATCTTCAAAGAATAAAGGAGATGATTGTAGGTACTTTAGTAGACATGTTAACAGATTACAGGATTTTATAACTCTATGATTGAACCGGAAATAGATTCTTTCACGGATTTTACTAAATCAAGAGAAAACCATATTACAACCAAAAATCAACCAAGTCGCTACGAGTTCTTGAACCAAGTCGCTAATCACCAAGTCGCTAAGTAACAAGTCGCTAGTGCACCAAGTCGCTACACAGTCAAGTAGCTAAAGAGCAACTCGCTACGGTCCAAGTCGCTAACACCAAGTCGCTAAGAATCTTAAGTACAAGTCGCTAACAAAGTTGAAAGCAAGTCGCTACCTTCACCAAGTCGCTAGCCGTAGTGGAGAATCCACTAAGTTGTACTATTTGTCGGCTTGTCTCAATAGACAAGTCGCTAGGACTAAGTCGCTACCAAAAAGCACTACAACTCGCTACCTTTTTCAGAAGCAAGTCGCTATGATGAAATTCACTACGAGAACCAATTCGCTACCAAGAAAAACTTCAAAAACAGAATTTTTAATCCAAAACAAGCTCAACCACAATGATTCAAGCTTACCAAATCAAAACTCAAGCACATACAATGGTTCTAAACACAAAAGTACACCCAAAATTCAAACTTTAACACTAGAAATGAACCAAATGATGCAAAAACCACTAAACTTATTCAAACTCAAAAACCATCTAAAAATCACTAGAAATCCAAGGATATGTAAGAGATGATCAAACCATGGCTCTTGATACCATTTGTAACATATTGGATTTCATAAACACACTAAACCACAAGATCAAATAGGCGTATAAATGAGGTTTTAGAGAGAGAAAGTTAGAGGTTGGGAACTTTAGTGAGAGAAAGAAAAATCTTATTATGAGCTCCAACTCTCTACCTTGGAAGGTAGAGAGTATTTATAGTTCTTACATAAGTCGCCACCCATGGCCGTGGATCGTGCATACGGTGGGTAAAGACCCGTCCGTCCTCCACGGTGTTACTTAACTAAATACTACTAAACATTAACTAATCTACGACTACGAGCTTTCTAACGATTACATATACTTGAGGTGACCGACTCTTTAAAAACTGTATTTACTAAATCCTAACACTATCAGTCTATAGTAAGTTGACTAAGGAGGAGCCAACCAAGACAAATCTTAGACTTACCTTAGCAAATCACACATATGTTTATCCCATAGGAATAGCGGAGGATGTCTTAATTGAAGTGGCCAATATTGTCTATCCGACGGACTTTGTGATTATAGACATTGAGGAAGATAAAAATATGCCACTCAATCTTGGAACACCTTTTCTGGCCACCGCCAAGGCAACCATCAAATGCGGTGAGGGTATCATGATACTCAAAAGTGGCAAAGGATATATTAGGATACCTATTGTTCCAAGATACCCGTTGAAAATTATGGAGAAGATAAATGATAAGAATCCATAAGTCCCTAATAATACTGTTAAAAATAAAATTAATGAATGGGAAAGGGGGCTTAGAGATTTCATGGTTCAAGGGTTAAATGCAACACTGTGGAAACGTGATAAAAAGTTAGGAAATAACTATACCAAAATTCCAAAAACTCAAAAGAACCCTAAGGAATTTTTGAATGGAGAAAACGTGCTTTTGTATAAATATGGAATAAAAGCATTAAGAGGAAGGAATAAGCCAAGATGGTGTGGACCCTATACGGTAAAAGAAACTAATCTAAAAGGTGGAATCGTTACCATAATAGATGACGTTGGGAAAGAGTTCACGGTGAGCATACAACGCCTACAACCTTTTGATGAAGACTTGGTGAAAGAAAGAAAGAACGGTAGTGAAGTCACGTAGGAGCACGACTTCGAGTCTAGCTACAAGACTCATAAATAAAGAAAAGCGCTTCGTGAGAGGCAACCCATGCTTAATTGTTTGCTTGTTTGTGTGTCATATATCTTTTCATTGATTGTTTATTCTCATGTTTGAATTTGTGAAAATGCTTTAGTTTGTCTTTAACCTCGCCTTAATTACATATAAAGGTATTTTACAAAAGGATAAGTGTAGGGAGGATTACACACGTTTTCAAAAGAACGTGAACATGAGAATTACAATTCTTGAAATATATATATATATATATATATATATATATATATATATATATATATATATATATATATATATATATATATATATATATATATATATATATATATATATATATATATATATATGTATGTGTGTGTGTGTGTGTGTGTGTGTGTGTGTGCGTGTGTGTGTGTGTGTGTGTGTGTGTTTGTTAGAGTCAAATACTTGTATCGAGTCATAATGGATGCTTTGCAGAATTTTTCCGATTTTAAAGGTGTAATTTTTCCGAAAAATCGCATCGGCGGTTTACGCGGGATAACCTAACGACGTCAGATTGCAACACAGGCGTCGAGGAGCGTAAACTTATATACTTTTCTCGTTTTACGTACTACTTATAAATTTTGGAATTTCTCAGGTCTTAATTTTCTAGAAAATCTGCAAACATCCATTCCACAAGCATTATATCCTAGTATAGTTGAGTCATATGTAGTTTTACCACCGATTTTACGCGAAGGTTTCGTCTATTTTCTTAATGTGTGCAGGTTTTATTTATCAAGAAGAAGAAACATAAGATTGGATGGAGCTTTTCAAGCATACATTCTTCTTGGAAAGAATTTAACCACTACTTCACACGGATCCTACCGAGCTAATCAGGGGAGTGCTAGTTTCTTTCTCTTTTAACTACCTTCCATTATTATAACTTTGATACTTTCAGGGAACATTGGGGACAATGTTCTGTTTAAGTGTAGGGATGGAGAATAAAACGGGAACTTTGAAACTATGCTTATCCTTGATTATTTTGTTAATACAAATAAGCCGTAAAAACGTTTATTTATATTTTACGATCTTCTAATGTTTTGTCGATAACAAACGTAAAATCATTTTAATGAAATAAATAAAATACGTAAATGGTTTGAACTAATAGTTTCTAACATATTCACATTTTCACATAAAACACTAAAACAAGTATAAGTGATTTTATGATTTAATATTACATATGTACAACAACTAGTGTTTACATATTTAGGTAAAATATACACATAACTAGTATGTAGTATATTGGGTAATATAAATGGGTAGAAACTTAAGTATCATAACCTATTGGGCAAATACATTGAATGTAGTTGGTACAACCCAAAGCTCATGACCCATGGAGCTTGACCCATAACCCATTGCATGACATCATGCTTATATCATACATGGATAATATCCATAACCCATGGATCAACCCATACCCAGTGACTAAGTGCATTGCACTCAAGAGATACATTGTATCTAGCTAAAGATCCATGGATCAACCCATGACCCATAACCAAAATACCCATGGGTAAAGGGAGCGTCCACGGATCCCTAGCTTTACGCTAGACGGATCCCTTGTGGAAGGGATCCATGGGATCCGTGGAACGATAGATTTTTCTTCTATAAATAGTGAGCCATTTCTTCATTGTTTCTCACCCCTTTCTAACACACTTTCTCCCTGAGTTAAAAACTCACTAACCTCAGATCCAAGAGATCTATGTTTGTAGTTTCGTTTTTGTGTGATCTTCTAGGTTTCTCTTAAAGGCAAGATCACCACCTTTGAAGTCAAGCAAGCTCAAGTCCATGAGTTGCCATGCTTCCTCATCATCAAGGCTACTAAAGTTTTCTTGTTGATGATTCCTTTCTTTCCTCTAAAGAAGTGTAGTGTTGAAGACATTAGTGAAAGATGTCTCAAGGGTCAAGACGAAGACATTAGTGAAAGGTGTCGATCATCCGTATTGTAGGCACTAGTGAAAGGTTCCTAGAAGCCAAGTTACAAGACATTAGTGAAAGGTGTCTTGAAGATCTAGCCACAAGGCATTAGTGAAAGGTGTCTTGAAGATCTAGTTAAAGGCATTAGTGAAAGGTGCCTTAGATGTACATTCGATATGGTGTGTTTCGATGTACAAGATAGACTAGTACTAGATCCAAGGATATTGATATCCTTGATGATGTTGTAAAGGAGTAGATCTCCTTTGGGATTAGTCGTTAGTGTAGTGTTGGGTAGTAGTTCCTCCATTGCAATGGAACTAGGTGCTTAGCCTAGTACCTAATAAAGGGTAGGCGACGTTGTGTAGGTGTAGTTCACCTTGGAGTGAAAGAACTAGGTACTTAGCCTAGTACCATATAAAGGGTAGGCGACGTTGTGTAGGTGTGGTTCACCTTGGAGTGAAAGAGCCCGGTGGTTAGCCTAGAACCGTATAAAGGGTAGTGTAGGTGTGGTTCACCTTGGTGTGAAAGAACTCGGTATTTAGCTTTGTATCGGAAAAAGGTTAAGTGACGTTGTGAAGGCTTCTCCGCCATAAGGAGATTGGTGTAGTGTTTACGAACTCTCGAGTAGGTGACTCGGGGAGTGGAGTAGGGCAAGGAAGGTGTCCTTGTAACCGAACCACTATAAATACTCGCGTTGTGGTTTTGTGCTTCTTACTCTTATCTTATCATTACTTACCTTTATATGCTTGTTCATCAACATCCAACACACACACCCAAATAGATTGACATAAGTCGATCTAAATAGTTTAAAAAGAAGTTTTAATTGGCATAACTATTCAACCCCCCTTTTAGTTTTCCACAATTGGCATCAGAGCTTCGTTACCAAGTTTCTTGAAGTATATTGTACTTTAAAAACTTGATACGATCCATGGATAATTGAAAACTACAAAGAAGGTTTTTTATAAAAACAAACACCCTGTCTTTTAAAACTATATGCTTGGATGTTGATTTGATGACAACATTTTTTATTTACTTTTTCATTTAATTGCACTAATCTTCTTTGTCATGTTGATTAGTCAAAGCTCATACCCACCAAGCTATAGGAATCACTTGGTAACAAGAATACCTTCCTTAAGAAGGTATCTTAAACGCAAAGAGCGGAATCGTCTAAGTGACACTTGTCGTGTCATTTGTAAAGACATTCCTAAGTGCGCTAGAGGTATGATTTTCTTTTATTTTGCTTGATAATTAAGTATGCCTATTTAGGTATTTATATGATTATATTTTGTGCATATACATGTTTTACATGAAGCTTCATTCGGAAGTCCTTTTCTCACATACGTGTTATATTTTTTTCTCGTCTAAAGTCGTGGGATATAAAACGTATGTTTTATTTCTTTTAGTCCAATATTAAAACAAAACACGAACTTCGAAAAACTCTCCTTCCCCATAAATATGCCACTCGATGCCCACTTTTTCAAATCTTCCAATTTCAAAAATTTCCTCTCACTCAAAACTTCATCCTCCTCTCCATTTCGTCTCAATCGAAACCAAGAAGAATCGTCTTCAACATGGTTTACATCGCCTTCGTGCTCATGGTCTTAACACTCATCGCACTTGTGTTCCCTATGATGAAGTTCACATACGGAGACATTTACTTTGTGTTGTTAATCTACATTGGGGTTATATACCCAATCCTTTGTATCATTCTTAGTATTGAAATGAAATATTACTAATAGTCTAGTTATCTAGGTTATTATGTGTTTATCATTTTTCTTTGTTTTATCTCTTTCTTTTGTGATACATTAGAAGTCATGTATGCATGTCAAAAGAAAATGTAGGCTAAAACACATATCTTGGTATAAAACTATGAGATCTAAAAACCTATGCTTTTCATAAAATCTGTTTCTGTAATTACAGATCTACGGATCCCGGAAGTTATACTAGCCGGATCCCTTTTGAAAAGGAACCGTAGGATCCGTCCTACTGGAGAACAGTTTTTCATGCAAATTAAAAACCACTTTTCTTCTAAAAGTAATTCTCCACTAGTATGTCAAAACCATAAGTGAGTTAAGTGTCTTTCTTGTTAAAAACCATTGTTAATAAAAATCTAATAAAAAAAACGTTAGATAATCATAGGTTAACCACAAACATCACTTTCTATTAACTCATCTTTTCTATAGGTGTCACTATGTCACACGTATATGAGTTTGATTCTTCACTCTCTAGCGTCTACACTCCTAACATCTCTCTTGAACCCAACACACCTGGCAATCATGTCCGTGGGTTCAACAATCTCGAAACCCGTCACTTCCATGAAGGACGTATTGTAGACACCTCTCTACAATTCGAAGAAGGTATCAATACCTCCTTCCGAGCCATAGGACTAAAATGTCTTCTCAAAATTAACGAGAAAATATGTCCAAGGTTTGTATTGGAATTCTTCCGTCAAGTCGAACTCGTTCGTAACGAGGATCGTTCTCTATCTCTTTGGTTTTGGATCAAAAACCAAAAGTTTGTTTTGACTCTTGGGTAATTTGCTCAAATTCTCCGAATTCCAAATTATGGACAATGTGCCTTCACTAAAGATTGGTCTCTTGATTTTCTCTTCAATTTTCGTGAAGAAAATAGTCCGTATTGTTCTCACATTCCTTCCCCACAAGACTTAATTCGCATATTATGCAAACCCCATCACTCCAATCCAAACATCATCTACACACGGGATATTCTTGGAGAGTGCAAGCCCCTTGCACTCATCCTACGTGAAAATGTTTGGAGTCTTAAGGGAAATCGAGAAATCCTTCCTGCCTGTTGTGCTCACATAATGTATTATGTGCTAACACAACAACCATACAATCTCGCCTACTTCTTTGCAAGGCGAATTATAAACCTTCAAGGCTCCAAGAATAAACTCATTCCATATGGAATATTCTTGCCTTGCCTCTATCATAATGTCATGCATTTCATCCTCAATTTCAAAGTCCGTTGTACGTACTTGTGAGCAAGATGATGGAACCGCTGAACATTTCCCTTATGAAGACGTTCTTCATTCCTGAATCCGCCAACACTCATCAACCATTTGATGATCCATCTAGCGAAAACACTCAAGGAACCTAGTAGTATTTCAAATAGGATCAATCCTCTTGTACTCGTGCTTTATCAATGTAATCCTATTTCCTTCATGAAATAAAACATCTTACATTTGATATCTTAGTGTTAGAACCTCTTTAAACCAACCTTGGAATATAATGCATTGCCAAGATCATTGCATACCTTTAGTAAAGGTTCTGCTGAGCAGATGGACGGATCCCAAAGTTTGTGCTAGACGGATCCCTACACATAGGGAACCGTGGGATCCAGCAAACAGAAAATGCAATTGCAAGCATTATATTTCAAACATATCCTTAGAACACCTCACACTAAGCTAAACATATTGTCCTAAGGCAAAATAAGTCCTTATCAAGATAAGTAGATCCATCCTACTCACACATAACTCACCTAGATCATACTCAAAGACGCTTGTAGATCTATCATTTTCACTTAAATCCATTACTCTTTCGCTCTCTAGATCACTCATCATTCTCACATGATCCCTCACATCTAGCCTTAGAAATCTTTCGATTATAGCAACATTGATCATAAATCACCCTTGTCTCAAAGTTGATCAAATTCTAGTTTTCCCATCTCAAAGTCTTTAGGATATTTTCCAAAACACTATCCTAAGTCACAACTTGATCTCTAGGATCATTTAGCTTCAATTAACACTCTCATCTTTAGTGTCATCCTTGCTCATTCATTGGTACTCATGAAAGTTCCAAATCCTTCCATAAAAGGCTATCATTAGCTACATCACTCATTACCCTCATGTACTTAAGCACCCCTTCAGTTAAGACACTTAGGAGGACTAAAACACTCAAGGTGATATAGATCTTAGATCTTAGAAACATCATTTCTACTCTTCCATAGCTACTAAGAGCCGAATCCCTAGGATTAGCCTAGACGGATCCCTCTGAGGAGGGAACCGTGGGATCCGGATGACAGTTTATGTCAAATCTTGCTAAAACAATCATTTCAACTCATCTTTCTAACTCAAACACTCCATCTCATCTTAAATGAGTTCTTAGATCAGTACAAACTCTGGAGTTGACTCTTGCGCATGTTAATCATCACATTCCAATGAATCTTAGTGGCTTAAGGCTTAAATGCACTTGTCAAATCTCTTGCTTTATAAACCACATTGTTAGGACTTCCATAGTCATCACCTTCATCTTAACTTTCAGCACTTTAGAAACCCTTACAAACCTCTTGAAATCATCTCATCATGAGGAAAACCCCAACTAGTAACTTATCCACCAAAGAACCACCCAATAAAAAGGCTCGTGTTATACACGAAATCTCTTCAACCGAATCATCTCCGGTCAAGCCAACAAATGATAGGATCTTTCCTCAACCAATCAAACCAATTCCTAAAAGGATAGTACCCACAAAACTACCTATGCCAAACACCACCATACCTCCTAGGCCAAACAATATCATCTCCACTAAACCATCACCATTGGTTCCTAGAGCTATCTCCTTTACATCTCCACTATCATCACCACACCTCTACAATTTAGAGGATTTGCCTCCTAGGCCGTCTCATCCGCCTCCGCCGACAACATTCTCCTCATTAGGAGGAATAATGGTACAAAATCAATGTGTTGAGTCAACACTTGCTCCGACTTCCTTTTCGCCGTTTCCATCATATAATCCCATTTGGATTATGAGAAATCATCAAAATCAACCTTCCGATCACATGGAAGTTGATACTTCTCTACCACCACCATCATTCTTGGTCGAGCCATTCTCAAATGCGCCTCCACCAATCCCTCAATCGTTTGAAGCTCCACAAGCCGCTTCACTTGATCCTTCGCATCAAGCCATTTCATTTCTTCCACCACCACTACCTAGCCATGACAAAGATTGCTATAATTGTCAACATGTTGAAAGTTTGATACATGAAGTACGAGAAGACCAACGTTTCATGTTCTATCATCTCCTCGAACGTTTCGACGAGATTAAACCTAAACAAAACTTGAGCTAGAAGATTTTAGTGGTATCCTAGCATCAAGTGTTAGTTGGTCTAGAAATTCCTAGTCATGTATTTTCTTATTTTCTTTTTAGAGTCATGTATATCATAACTCTAGTTTTATTAAATAAAATTACATGCTACTTGTTATATTTCTGAGTATATGATTACGTTGTATTCATATCTCATTTTTGTGATAACATGACTTGTTATATCACCATTGCTGAAATTGATCATCAGCTATACGGATCCCTCAGAATTGCCTAGACGGATCCCTACTAGGAGGGAACCGTGAGATCCGTGAGACAGAAAACTATTTTCTACTAACTTGGACCACATTTTCAGGAAATTGTGAATTATACTTGCTTTCTAACCTTTGTTTTGTAGTTATTCAATTTACACATGAAGACTTTGACATCCTAAAGCTAGGGGAGCTTTATGTCAAAGCAATACATTGCAAATTACTTGCAATATTAGGATTATATTTCTTGACATCCCTTGCAAAATTGCAATCATCAAGGGGCGCATTATTCGTCACTTGGATTTAAATCTTTTGCAAACTTAGTTGCAAACAAACTAGCTTAGTATTACTTTCTTGACGCCTTACATAGGGATGGACTCGTCAAGGGGAGTAAAGACGAGATCCTTTCCGTTACTTGCTCTCTATTTCTTTTATTTCTTTCACATGTTTTTCTTAAAACAATGTGTTGCTTTCTTCGAGCTCTTTTGTTTCGACAAAAAGGGAGAAGAAAGTAAAACTTCAAATTCAAACTTTTACAAATTTTAGCTTTTCTTAAAATAATTTTATGTTTTGTCATCAACAAAAGGGAGATTGTTAATACAAATAAGTCAGTAAAACATTTATTTATATTTTACGATCTTCTAATGTTTTGTCAATAACAAACGAAAATCATTTTAACGAAACAAATAAAATACGTAAATGGTTTGAACTAATAGTTTCTAACATATTCACATTTTCACATAAAACACTAAAACAAGTATAAGTAATTTTATGATTTAATATTACATATGTACAACAACTAGTGTTTACATATTTAGGTAAAATATACACATAACTAGTATGTAGTATATTGGGTAATATAAATGGGTAAAAACTTAAGTATCATAACCCATTGGGCAAATACATTGAGTGTAGTTGGGTACAACCCAAAGCCCATGACCCATGGAGCTTGACCCATAACCCATTGCATGACATCATGCTTATATCATACATGGATAATATCCATAACACATGGATCAACCCATACCCAAGTGACTAAGTGCATTGCACTCAAGAGATACATTGTATCTAGCTAAAGATCCATGGATCAACCCACCCATGACCCATAACCAAAATACCTATGGGTAAGGGCGTCCACGGATCCCTAGCTTTACGCTAAACGGATCCCTTGTGGAAGGGATCCATGGGATCCGGGGAACGAGAGATTTTTCTTCTATAAATAGTGAGCCATTTCTTCATTATTTCTCACCCTTTCTAACACACTTTCTCCCCGAGTTAAAACTCACTAACCTCGATCCAAGAGATCTATGTTTGTAGTTTTGTTTTTGTGTGATCTTCTAGGTTCCTCTTAAAGGCAAGATCACCACCTTTGAAGTCGAGCAAGCTCAAGTCCATGAGTTGCCATGCTTCCTCATCATCAAGGCTACTGAAGTCTTCTTGTTAATGATTCCTTTCTTTCCTCTAAAGAAGTGTAGTGTTGAAGACATTAGTGAAAGATGTCTCAAGGGTCAAGACGAAGACATTAGTGAAAGGTGTCGATCGTCCATATTGTAGGCACTAGTGAAAGGTGCCTAGAAGCCAAGTTACAAGACATTAATGAAAGGTGTCTTGAAGATCTAGCCACAAGACATTAGTGAAAGGTGTCTTGAAGATCTAGTCAAAGGCATTAGTGAAAGGTGCCTTAGATGTACATTCGATATGGTGTGTTTCAATGTACAAGATAGACTAGTACTAGATCCAAGGATATTGATATCCTTGATGATGTTGTAAAGGAGTAGATCTCCTTTGGGATTAGTCGTTGGTGTAGTGTTGGGTAGTAGTTCCTCCATTGCAATGGAACTATGTGCTTAGCCTAGTACCTAATAAAGGGTAGGTGACGTTGTGTAGGTGTAGTTCACCTTGGAGTGAAAGAACTAGGTACTTATCCTAGTACCTTATAAAGGGTAGGCGACGTTGTGTAGGTGTGGTTCACCTTGGAGTGAAAGAACCCAGTGGTTAGCCTAGCACCGTATAAAGGGTAGGAGACGTTGTGTAGGTGTGGTTCGCCTTGGTGTGAAAGAACTCGGTATTTAGCTTTGTACCGAAAAAAGGTTAAGCGACGTTGTGAAGGCTTCTCCGCCATAAGGAGATTGGTATAGTGTTTACGAACTCTCTAGTAGGTGACTCGGGGAGTGGAGTAGGGCAAGGAAGGTGTCCTTGTAACCGAACCACTATAAATACTCACGTTGTGGTTTTGTGCTTCTTACTCTTATCTTTTCATTACTTACCTTTATATGCTTGTTCATCAACATCCAACACACACACCCAAATAGATTTACATAAGTCGATCTAAATATTTTAAAAGGAAGTTTTAATGGCAAAACTATTCAGCCCCCTTCTAGTTTTTCACATATTTGTCTTGTCCTATTTCATTTGTGTAATAAACCATGAGAAATATCGGTTAGGGTAATTTTAGCACCAAATTTAAAAATTTTCATGACTTGTATGAGTGGGTATTTAGTCTTAATAAAGCGTCTCATGGATAGGAAGTTATATGACTAGCACAAAAACCCTTTACCACTCAAATTCTACACCAAAAATGTGAGGTTCACCCCTAGATTTGTAGGAATTAAAGCATTCACCTTTAATGCTTCAAGAGTGTACCAGTAGTATAATAGATTCTAGAACTTGTTTTGTGATGCATCCTGAGATCGCTAGTGAGACTACACTTGTGTAGTTAGGAATAACTAAATGATAAGAGGCATTAGGATAACCCTTGTTTGATACCCGTATTATAATTACTTCTTCCACATCGGTTGAGTAATTCCCCCACACCCTTGCGTTGTACTCATCTTTAGTACACGATACCCCTAGTTAACTCCTCATAGCCTATCCTTTTCGCGATTCTCGTGATGTTTCGGTTTTTTGGAATATCAATGAAGAGCATTGTTTACAGTCCACCCTCAAATGTACACCCAAATCGCCTTAGCCTACCTTGTATGCACTCACTTTTAGTGCATTATTGTTATCATACTAAACCCTTAGTTCAATTATCTAGTTACTTGCATGGTTGCTAAGTCGAGTCATATCTTTTGTACACAGTTTTGGGATGATTGGGACTCATGAGTAAAGTTAAATTTTATGGAATGACGGGAAAGAACGTTAAATTCAAATTTCCTTTATTTACGTAATAATGTACTCCAAGTGTTTTGATCTTTTCAATTCGGGTCAAATTAGTGTTAGAGTAATAAAAACTCAAG
This sequence comes from Chrysanthemum lavandulifolium, assembly GCA_022545495.1. Taxonomy (NCBI): domain Eukaryota; kingdom Viridiplantae; phylum Streptophyta; class Magnoliopsida; order Asterales; family Asteraceae; genus Chrysanthemum; species Chrysanthemum lavandulifolium. The sequence goes on from CM040244.1 coordinate 96,607,444, forward strand.
AGTAGGGATGTGCCTATAAATCCCTTATATTTTGATGTTATCGTAGAGGATGGTAGAGTAAAAGTGTATGTAAAAAAAAACAAATCGTAAAAAAAGAGAGTGTTGAAAAAAAAATGAGAAAATGAAAAAAAAAACATACGGGCTACCATCCTACATCTATATTTATATTTATGTTTGTTTGTTTCAAAGTTATCTAAGGTTTAGAGAGTCGAGTCTTGGCTTAGCAACGCCATTCTTCTCATGCTTGTAACATAAATATTTTTGACTTGCCACCACTAAATCGCCTATCCAACCAAACCCTTTGTTTCCCTACCGTAAGCCTAACGTTACAACCCTTTAAAAGACCTCATAGATAGTTACTCCTAGGTGCTAACGCCAAAGCGGTGGAGGTTTGATCTAGTCTCAAGCCTATGGTAATCTATGTACTATGACCGGTTAATGAGTGTTTATCTTCCATTTCCATTTGATATATTTCATATACACCCGAGAGATGAGAGTATCCAAACACCACTTGTGAGGTGCTAGTATATAATTTTCTTGCTTGTTATGACTATTGCGGGGCTTATACTTGTTATGAATTATGTTAAACCAATGCTTCATGCCTCCTAACTTATAAATTGATTGGCCAAAATCACATTTGCTTGAGGACAAGCAAATACCAAGTGTAGAGATATTTGATAACGATTTTAAACGTACACTTTTAAGAGGTCATTTAAGCCCTTAATCGCCCACTTTTATATCCGTTACTGCTTAATTTCGTTCCTTTTCACTTTTTAGATCTCTTGAAGGCAAAATGCTGGAATGATGCTTATTCGGACGAAAAGGAGTGAATATGTGAAGAAAATGGCTAAAGTCAAGATCAAGACACTCAAGCTACTGGAAATGCACCTGACAGCGTCCCACACAAAGGGAGACACCTTCCCTGATTTTGTGACGACACAGTAGCGAAATTGCTATTTTACACCTGACGACATCAGGCTTTGAAGAGTAAGGGCGTCACGAAGACTTTTCATCCTAGAAGCCTCCAGATTCAGACGATGTCAGAGCTGAAGCTGACGCTGTCACAATCACAACGTGACGCCGTCCCAAAGTTGACTTGGCCATGACGAAACCCTAATGGCGGCGATCTGACGACATCATAATTAAAAGGTGACGCCGTCGCAGTTGTAAATCTATATATAGAATTCGATTTTCAGACTTTTAAAGAGGTAGACTTGTGGAGTAAAAACCTAAAACGATTGTAGTCCGGTTTGGACAGTATTTTAGGGTTCTCATACCCTATTTTACATCGAGATAAGTTATTTATTCTCTTGATTTCATTATGTCTTTAATTGAATGTGTGTATGCTTGCATGTTTAACATGTCCGGCTAATTTACTTGTGTGTTTGCTTAGATCTATGAAACCTAGTTATTAAATATTGATTGGTTGTCTCTTATCTTAATTGTAATTGGCTTAGGAGTGCATGAAGCCATCATTGTGTTTTTAATGCTTGATTAATCTTTGTTGAACATTAGTTTATAGTTACTAGTGGAATTGTAGGCTAAACATCCAAAGATAACCTTAGTGTTAAGTTTATGAATCCTAGAGATTTCATAGTCATTAACCTTAGGTAGCTTCAAAGAGTTAGGGATAAAAGCACGCCCTACGACCTTAGAAAACATAACGCATTAAGAATAAGGACGTGACAATTCAACCACCAATAAAAGATAACTAGGGAGTAATAGTATCTAAGTAGACACATCTTTAAATCATCATACGAGCACACATCAAAAGACATAGACTACCCCTTAGATTAGATAATTAGATAGTAGAGTAGTTGGTAGAAGTACCACCCCCCAAATCCAAACCCCGAGATCGTACCTTTAGTTTCTTAAAAATAATAATAAAAAGATAAAAAATAATCTTCCTCAATCTCAACCTTAGCGTAGTAAATTTCTCACTAGCATTCCTATTCCCCTAGAGAACGATATCAATCCCCAAGGCTTACCCTAATACTACACTACAACGATTAAGTTCACTGCCTAGGTGGTTGAAAAACTTGCTCGAAGAAATGGAAGTTTCCTTTGACCCCGAACGCGCGTTGTACGCGTATCATGGATCATATTTGGCAAACAACGCGAACCAGAAGAAGAAAACTAGTTTATTAAGAGTTTGATGTATTTTTATATTTTCGTTTTTTTTTTAATTTTTATACTTTGTTTAATTTTCGTATTTTTTTTTTCTCGTAGTGTAATTTGTATTTTTAGTTTTATGAATTATAATGTAGTTTGTTTGAAAAATGAAAAAAAAAAAAATAACATAAAAATGGTGGGGCCCAAAAAGTGAGAAACGGCAAGCAAACGGCATGTAAAACGAGGGATGGGTGTTTTTGGTGTGTGAATGAGAAATTTAAAATGCTGATGTGGTGCCGATTTGGCACAATAGCATGTACAACACCATGCACAACGGCATGCCATGACACCCCTTCCTCTAAGCACTTAAGCAATTGTACTAAGCTTACCGAAATAAGCTTAGATCAAGGGGTATGATCACATGCCCAAATCCCATGCCGTTTTGCCAAATCAAAGTCACTTCAGCATTTTACATTTCACATTTACACACCCAAAATACCCTCCCTCGTTTCACATGCCGTTTGGGGTGCCATTTCACACTTTTTGAGCCCCACCACTGGCTTTTTTATTTTATTTTTTTTTAATTTTCTCACAAACTAAATATTCATTTATAAAATAAAAATACAATACAAACCTAAAAAAAAGTACGAAAAAATACAATACGAAAAAAAGGTTACGAAAATTTAAAAACACATACAAAACTTAAAAAATACAATACATATTTTGTTCCCCTGTCATGAAGTTGTTGCATATGATATCGAAAATCTTATTTTCAAATAACTTTTTAACTTTTAACTTTTAACTTTTCACATATTCTTTTCTTTAAGAAAAACCAAAAACAAATGGCAAATTATTAAATAAGAGTAGTAGTATTTCGTTCGGATTTGGTCTTCTTCTTCGTTGCCCAACACCAAGATTCAAACACCATTTTTGTGTTTAAACATCACACACAAACACCACTTTTATTCAAAAGAAAAAAAAGCAAATACCAATTCACGCAACGCTAGTTAACTCGCTTCGCAAACGGCGTCGGGCTTTGCTGGCGCCATTTCCCTTGCTCTTAGGTTGTCCCAAGATAAAATAAGGTAGGATATTATAACGAAATTTGAAAGTATGTATGCGATTTTCGTATTTTATGAAGTTTGCGTATGATATTTGTACGTTATCAAAAATATGAATATAGCATTGGGTACCATAACGTCGGACCTGGCGTTATACTGAGGTGGCGAGGCGTTGGGTGGCATTATGGTACCCCCCCCCCAATATTTTCAACGTCGTTATGCTGTAAGTTTTCATGGAAACGTATATTGAAACGCAAAAGGGACAAAAAAAAAGATTACAGCACCACCTCCTAAACGTTAACATTGGTGCGTTCTTTCAAAAAGAAAACTTACAAAACCACCCCTTAATCCCAATGGCTAGTAAATTTAAAAAGGAATTTTTTTTTCAAAATCTTATAAATACCTACGTTCACATATTTTTTTTACACACTTCCACAATTCAAACTCAAATTTATATACTTCCAATTCTCACAAAAAAATGTCGGGATTTCATAACAAGAGATTTTTGAACCTCTTTGGTATGGTGAACCCGAACGCGTGGTCTTCTTCTAATCTGAACCCTAACGCATCTTCATCCGGTTTTCCTAACCCGCTCGGCATGACTCCCGATCAATTTTTTCAACAACAACAAATGTTTGTTATGTGGCAACGTGATCAAATGCTAAACGCCAATTTCCAAAATCTACAACAAAACCAACCACAATTGGAACAAAATTCACAACCACAAACCCAATCCTCACAATCAAATTTCGACCCTGAAGCTACACAATCCGAAAAGCCCAAAGTCGAGGTAAACGGATGGTAAAAAAATCCGAAGAACCCAAACCGTATTCCGAAAAAAATCCCGACGTGACCGGGACTACATTACGTTGGTTACCGAGCGAGGAAATGCTACTTGCCTCGTGTTACATTGCCGTTTATGAGGATCCCAATATCGGAGTTTCATAAACATGCAACACGTTTTGGTATCGGGTTATGAACGAGTTCAATCGGCAAAATTTCCAACCATGCAAGAAGGATATGTTGACAAGCAAGTGGAATACGTTGAACGGGAATTGCCAAAAGTTAAACGCGATTTTCAAACGTGCTAAACGTTTGGGAAAAATTGAGAAAATGATTTGGATGTTATGAGATGGGTGAGAAGTATTTATCGTGACGAGCATAAAGGTGTTTCGTTTGCTCAAGAGGATGCGTGGGAAATTTGAAAACCCATGCAAATTGGGACGAGCCGGAACAAGTAGATTTAACTAGAGAAGTTCCTGGGTAAGGCCACGCTGAGCTATTTGGTGAAGATGCAAGACCACGTCAGGCCGGCAAACAACGTGCCGTCAAAAAACCAAATACGAGACCACAACGAGCACCAGGGGAAGTATCTCGTCATACCAATTCGGGGGCTATATAACAGAGCAGCTTCGTCTCAAACGAGAAGTGGCCCAATCGGCGTACGAGGTCGCTAAAGAGAAAGACCGTACGATAATGCGTTTGAAAGAGATAGAAATTTCTCGGTATTAACACGAAGGAGTTGGATGAGGACAATGCGTATTGGATCGAAATGGAAAAACAAAAAATCAAAGAAAAATATAAATTGCAACCCGAGTAATTGTATTTTATTTTCGTATTATATTTTTATTTCGTAACTTTTGTTTATGTTGTAGTTTTTTTCATAACTTTTTTTTGTCGTAACCTTTTTATTTAATTATTTTTTTACCCTTTTTTTATTTCGTATTGTAATTTTTAAGTCTATTAATGAAATATTAGGTTGTTTAATGAATGAAATAGTTAAATGGTTAATTTGTAATTTATAAGTTCTTTAAAAGTGGGTAACAAAAAGGTGGTATTATGATAAAGAGTGATTTTTAAGTGTTTTTGGGTAAAGGGTTTTACCCCGGAAAGTATATAACCAAAATATAATGTTAAGTACAAATGTAATGTGGCAGAGGTACCACATTAACCTCAAGCAAAAAGCTTGATAAACTAGGTGTTAATGTTAAAATATTTGGCGGCACTTTTTTGTGTTATTAAGTTATGACACCCTAAGCCCTTATATAGAATTAACAATATATGGGGAGAACCAACCAAGTGAGACAAGCGTGCACCAAGGACTGTTGCAAGCATAATCTCAAGATGTTTACCTTACAAAACATCATCTTCCTTTTCTTTGA
>CM040244.1:96612878-96714889 GCA_022545495.1 Chrysanthemum lavandulifolium
CATTAGCAAATCCAGCCTTTGTGCGAGGGCACGGTCGATCCCAAAGACTCGGGAAACAAACAACCAGCGTGGGGATACAACATTCCGACTACGCTAAAAGGCCTTGGAAATACCCACGGTGTCTGAGGTCAGTGGGGACAAAACTGGAGGAGAAGCACAACCGCCCGATCAGAACTGAAAACCAATCGACTCGAGAAGAGCTAGGAAACTCCGCACGGTGTCAAGGGTCCACGAGGGACAAAAGACTGGAGGATCAATACCGCTGCGATATGGAACCCATTCCACTCCGCATTAGCGTGTTCTTGAGGTTCTTGAGTTGCTAAAATCGATGATAGCCTTTTGCGAAAGTGATGAAGAAATCTTATCGGCAGGGAGAAGAAGTGGGCGTTGAGGTTCAAAGCGAACAAGAGCCTCACCGATCCGCGGCGTGATTGAGTCACCTTTTCAAGCCAAGAACAATGACTGACCTCGTCCTCCAGATCGGCGAATTCAAAGGTTTGACAATGTTCTTCCACTCATTGAAGACAAGCGGTTAGAGTGGATCGGTGGGGCTACAAGGAAAACATTTTACGGGGTTCTTGAGCAGTTTGGGATCAACCTTGAAAATTTGCGATTCTGTGACCTTAGATCACGATGTGCTCGCGCCAGCGAAAATGTTCCGCAGCGGAGATCTTATGTACCGCCATCTTGTCACTTGGATGAACACATGGTTAAGTTCCTCATCTTCTTGAGACTTGGGGTTACGGTTGATTGATAATCGAGACATTGTCAAAAGAAGACGAGCTCAATGCCAAAGTCTTTGGAGGCGGCTGAGGCATATCTGAAAAATTCATCGAGACTTCACCGACCTTATAGAGATGCTCGATGCAAATGTTCGAGGTCTTCAAACTTGATTCGAGACTCTTGGATCACCATGGACTCATTGAACACTCGGTAGCTACCTTGACTCGAGCCCTCGTCTTACATGGATTGGAATCTTGGTCCATGAATGAGCGCTTGGAGGTTATCTCATGCGAACTTGGATGCAAAGGTCGGCCGGTCTGGCAGCGACTGCCAATAAAGGCCATGATGGTAGAAATCTATCGGGCCTTCAAAGGTCAGTGGTCGGTCCCCCGGCACCTACTCAACTCGGCTGCACCTCGGCGGCCTTCTCACGGCAGGTTGAGGGAGAATCTTGAAGAAACTCCTCTTCGCTTTGAGGGGCAAACAGCATATAGTCTCGGCGGCTCGAAACATCATCATCGGCATCACGGTCTACTTGTGCAATCTCATCACTTCCACCTCATACAACAACAACAACAGCGGCGGTGCTTAACACCAATCATGACAACAACACCTCCCATTATTGCATCATCTTCACGAGGGCGGAACAAGGGCAAGGCATCACGACAACTCACCGAGCACGAGAGGATTCCCTACAAATCGGTGACCTTGAATACCTCTTCACTCCTCAATGACTAACCAAACACCTTACTAAAGAAGAGAAATTGAAACAAGGTGAGGATGAAAGAGACTAAGGAGGCATTGACCAAAGTGATTGCGAAGAGAAGCGAAAATGTGGAATAGATGCAAGCAAGCTCAAAAGAATCGGGCGAGACGGAAGTTCATGGAAGCTGGTTTGCTTTCGAATGGGCGCAATGAGGCTCGGTATGAAAAAAGAGAAGAGCTGCTGAAGCTCGGGCAAAGCGAATTAAAGAATATAAGCGGACAATGACCGGTAGAAACTCTGAAAAATCATTGATGTCAAAATCATTCCCGACACCGAACCATTGGCTATGAATGTTTACGGAGGGGATGACAAAAGCACACTGGGGTTCATGATCCCTTAAAATTCGGTGACTTTGGGATCACTGAACTTGATGAACTTGGTCAGATCATTGGAAAGAAGCAAATAAAAGTGGTCGAGGAGGCGATGAAGATGCTTGCAAAAGATATGAAAAGGGAAGCATTCAATGTGAGAATTGATTGCCTTGGCGCACCTCAAGGATCTCAACCATGAGCTTCCAGCAAAAGGAAAAGAGTTGATTTCAACACGAGATCAAAGTGCTGGCCTTGAATGCAACGAGAGGCGCACGAGGGTGTAAATTTTGTGAGGCGTCTAGTGATTGAAGAGCTGAAAAGGGCTATTCCACAGTGATGTCTATGGAACCACTGCATTTCAAAGATGGAGTGACATTGATCGAGGATGGAGTGGTTGCAATGATCGACTATATTCTGTGGCCTCTCGGATCGATCCAAGACAAAGCGTCGAGTTCTGTCAAGACACAGAATGCTAAGATCGAGAGACCATCTGACGGAAACACTCATCATCATGAAAGTGAAGCTTGAAGCCTTTGGGTATCCATACGGATTGACATCATTTTGTTTTATCTTTTGTACTAGTATAGGAACTATGTGTCGATCAATAAGCGATGTATGTTTTATTCATTTACTCGATGTTCCTTATTGTATTCATTAGTACATTCGATGTAAGAAGAATCCTCTTGCTCATTTACAGCGATCAACCACTAAGCTATTGTATATCGAATAGGGAGGCATTGGGTTGATAAATACCCGAAACCCATAATCTAGGATTTGAATAGAAAATAGCCCAGTATTTAATCCGCTAACTGCAAAGCAGTCCATTTGGTGCATAGTCTCTCGTTGAGTCGTCTTCGAGGATACTCGGTAAGGTGAAGAAGAAGTCTCTCATTTCGGTGGGCGCGAACTTAAGGGTGAAGGCGGGTCAAGAAGAAGAGATGATGGATTCATGGTGATGACAATAACTCGGCAGAATCCCTAGATTCCTCTCGACTTCTTGCCGAAGACAAAGTGTAGAAAGGCGAAGGATGTAAAGCTGAAGAGAGAAAGGAGACAAGGCGGGAAAGGTTGAATCGAGATAAGGCGAAGTCCTTATCAAGCAAAGTCAACTTTCCACACATGGCAAAAAAGATCGGGCTCGGTGTCATCACTGAACTTAGGAAAGTAGTCTTGTCTCTTACCTAGATTAGTCTTTATAAGAGACAAAAAACATCGATATTTTGTCTTACGTATGATATTGGTTGTCGGCTTGGGAAAGAGTCAAATATCATACATGTATAAATAGCATAAGAGATGGAATGAAAAGGTTAAGCTTGTGAATTGTAAAACAGCGTACATACATGACCATCTTTCACTCCTCGAATCTAACAGTTCACGAGATAGCTCGGTGAGCTCTACAGAGTTGTGCTCGGACTTAACTTTGAGCTTAGAGGATCACCCAACCTTGTCATTTCAATCCCAAGTACTATTCATGAGTACTTGGGTAGCGTATTCTTTGTTGATTTATTTCTAATAAGAATATGATGTTGAAAATTACTTAGTGTGTTTTCTTTATGTTAATTCGGTCATAGTTCACTTGTAACTTGTTTTATAAACTTAAACTATTTTAAGCGATAGTGAGCAGGGAAACACGATATTATTGGGTTGAATCAATCAACCCGGAGAGATAAGTTTGTGATGGAGTACAGGTGAATTCTTGAGGTTGCAAGCTAGGTGTAACTTGAAGGAATCTTAAGAACAAACCGTTGCTACGTATATTATTGGGTTGAATCAATCGATCGGAGAAGTTAAGTTTGTGGTCAATTTGGAATGTTGATCGAGCTCAAAATTTAGCTTTGAAAGTACAAAAGGTCGATTATCGAACAAGATTTGAATTGTGTGGGATCATTGGAAGAGAATTCATATTTGAATTTTGTCTCAGTAAACCAATCTAATCAAACTTAGTTAACTATTGGGCCGATACATCTTCAAGGTTGCCTTTTCAAGTTTTGGCTAGTGGTATTGTGTGTGAATGCCGATTGTGGCTAGGAAAGCGAATCTAACATTTGTATGAAACATATGCCATCTAAGTGTTTTTGGGTGTAGTCTACTGGTCATAGATCGAGATGAGGTGTCCTAATAGAAAATTAAATGAATGTTTTGGGAAAATCATGGAGTGAAAGCAGGGAATGATTTTGGTGATGACTTAGAGCATATTAAGGAATTTGATCAAGTTGAAAGGGAGGTTGTGAATTTAATGGTGTGACGTACTTTGTGATCAATAAAGTTGGAAGATTTTTCACCAAGAAAAAAGATTTTTGAAACTAAGTGTTTGGTTGAAAACAACGTTTGTTCGTTGATCATTGATGGAGGAAGTTGTGAAAATCTAGTATCAGTATTAGTGAAGGCTTTGAATTTACCAACCGAACAACATCATAATCCATATCGTTAGGTTGGATAAAGAAGCGGCCGAAGGTGAAGGTAAATAGGGTTTGCAAAATTCCAATTGCTTTTGGAAATTCCTATCGTGATGTGGTGTCTTGTGATGTCGTGGACTTAGAAGCTAGTCATGTTTTGTTAAGGCGACAGTAACAACATGATGTGGATGCAATACATAGAGGAAAAATATTGTTTTGTATTTGCCAGTGCGGAAAGAATATAGCTATTCTCCCCAATGGTACACGACCACCGGATTTGAATACATTGTCCATTCGTCTATGGATCGAAGGTAGTGAGAACTTGAGAGCGAGTTCTTTTCAAATGAGGGGAATGATGGGACAAGATTCAAGATTCAAGATCGAGAGTCGTAGAACTTATTTTCGTTTAACACTTTGAACCTTGTTACGTTGTAGAGCTCTCAAATATAATTTAATGACAAATTTTAAGTTGTTACGCAGTAAAGGATTCCATTGTAGAATTTTCCTTTTTATGTTTAAGTAAATTTTTAATATATTTAAATTACCTTTTCTTCAAATTTATACCTCTATAAATATATAGTTCATTATCATTGTAATTCACTTAATAGTTTTAGGGTCTTTACTTTTGTTAGGGTGTTATTTTCTAAGATTTTATCCTCGTTATCAATCATTAGATTAGGATTATCAAAATTCGCTTTCGTGTCCTGCGTTCACTTTCAAATAATATTGTTATGCATTTTTCGTTGTAATGAACTTTCAATTAATTTTACGTTTATCTATATAAAATTAAAAGTAATTAATACTCGTAATAATCATATATCAAATATTCTTTACCAATCAAAGGCCTTTGGCCAATTAAGTCAAAAACTAACACATCAAACTGTTATAGTTAGATTTTAACTAAACAATCCTTTTACCGTGTCTGAATTGTACCAGTTCCCAAAATACAAATAACCGTACATATCTTTGCTTACACCTGAATCAAAATACGGAGTACCAAATTTAATCTCAGTAAATTATCAGTCCTGTAACCTGTAACCTGTAACAAGTTTATAGATATTAAACAATATAAATCTACACATAGCTTTTTCTAGACAACCATAAAAGGAATAAAGGTTATGAAGCAAAAAAGACAAGTGAAGACATACAAATTACTCTATTCGTCATCGAAATTGTTGTTTACAACCAGACAACTACTGGTTTCAGTGTTTACAAGAACAACCATTTTTGAGAAACTTCTTTATGGTTAATTTTGGGTCATTTTTCTGGAAATGGGCGTTAGTTGATGGTTATAATCTTGTCTTAAGTCGATTATTCGAGTTCAGTCTTATATTTGGTATTTCTTTATATAGGTAACACTTTCCAAATCTGTAAGATCTTGGAGGCTTTGTGGAATAAGAGCTCGAGAATTCAGTCTTGGCTCGTCTCATTCGATTGATGCCCAACTAGGCAGGAAAGTTGTCGGGCTATTCGCGTGGGATAAACAATGGTACGGTGTCGAACACCCGAAATCAAAATATTCCCGTCAATCTACACGTTTTGTAGAATTTTGGGTCATTCTGTATATGTGGTAAATAAGTACCACCGTAAACCAATGTGGAAAGGTTTTATTCCTTTTGAAAAGTCCATATTCTGGTTTTCATTTAGGTATATTTCACAATCCACCTAGAATTTGGAGTTACAATGGAAGAATTTGGAGTTACAATTCCAATGTTAATTATAACATTCTAACCAGCAACATTATTTAAAAAGTTTAAACAATTTAAGTGTAAAATTAAAGATGATCAGATTTTTTCTGATGTAAAGTTAGCTCATCTTTTTATAAGACCATCTCTAATGCAAGGTGGATGAGTGACATATTTTTTTCAAATTAGTCACTAGAAGGTGGTGCGATCCTGCGATTAGACTCATATCGCGCAAAAATTTAAAAAGGTATCGTTTGTTGCCGTCAAGATCACTCTCTGGATGATTGTGGATGGTGGCATATTTTTTCAGTAGAAAGGAGAAAAGCGCTCTGTAAAATATCGACTAATCATCCGCTAACACGTCGGTAAATGGATTTTCATTCTTTTTTTTTATAAATTATTTATGTGAGTCTAGCCAGGGACGGACCCACTTGAGAGTTGGGTGTGGCACGGGCCACACCCGATTTTATGTCATAAAGTGTAAATTCTTTGAAAAAATGACATTTTTTTAATACATGCAACCCCGATAATATTTAGTGCTACTTCAGTTTATTCCAAATCTTCTTTATGTTTCAAATTTTAGTACTTATGGTCGAAAAATTTTGTGCAAAACTTCTCTTAAAAAATTTGCGCAACACTCATCCAAAAATCCTGAGTCCGTCTCTGAGTCTAGCATGGCTTTTTTCACTAATGAGTTAAACATGCCCAAGTCTTTAAAACAAAACAAATGCTAAAATCACAAAAGTTACAAAAATATATACACAAAAGTGTATGTCATATAATTTGTGACATTCTCTTTTCATTTTAAATTTTCTCTCTTTTAGAGCATGAGGTACCCAGCACTATCAACAACATTTTCTCTTCTAAACAGGATAGGTCGAGATCAAAGTCGGTTCGATCAGAGTCGTGTAAAAACCGACGGTTCAAGTCGGTTCTAGAGCAAGCAAAAACCGATCATTTTTAGCCCGGTCATCGATCCGGTTCTCGGTTCAATAGATTAAGCGGGCCGGATCGAACCGGAGTTTAAAACGTTCTTTATACGTTAAAAACAAAAAAAAAAAAAAATCACTCTATAAGAACAATATTTTAATCGTAGATATAGTAAATTAACCGATTCCAAATAGGAAAATACACAACTTCTTGTAATTTCCTTTGTAGTCAAGACAACTAATCAACAACCATGATTAGTACCAAACCGTTTTAAGCACTATTTTATTCCACACTTTGATTATTTCAAAATACAAAGAAAAAACCGTGCAATATACTATTCTAGTGAGAGAAGTTTCTACTATTTTTTCATAAATAAAAAACAGGTTCCTCTATTTGACCCAACTCCATCTTCTTTATTCCTTTAGCTTTCTCAACTCATCATCATCAAACCCCTAAACACACAAACACACCCTGCCTCAACCCCAAAAAAACGATGTCGTTTCTAAAAGATGAAAGAACAAAAAGAGCTTTACGAGGAATAAGAACCGTGTTCTTTTTAGTAACAATGATTATATCGTTTTTAATATTTTCTGTTCCTATACTTGTTGCTATTGCTGATGTTTTGCTTCCAACGGCTTTATTAGCAGCCTCTTTTTCAGATGATCGACATGTGACAACAGATTCCTCATTTATTCAAACGTTGTCGTCTCTTTTAATTAACTATGATTTTCGGTATTCGCTTATTGATATTCCCACCATCTCCATCATCCGATCCGCCATCATCCTATGTATGTTGTTTCTTAACAATTTGTATTACATTATATATAGATATATTAATTTAGCTGGCTCAGTTTTGAGCCAGCTAACCTGACAGATTATGTTAGTTGGCCTAGAATAGGTTAGCTTACAAGATATTACGGCCAACTAACATAATCTATAAAGTACTACAATTTCGTGTGTGTTTTTTTTTTTTTTTAAATGATTTTGTGATCATTTTTAATTATGTTTGATAATTCAGGTGTGTACGGATTATGTGACGGGCCGGGGTTGTCTACGGGGCCATACTTAGGAATAACGACAGTTTGCTCGGTTTTATCGCTGTTGTTTGTGTCGCTAAAGGCGGCTTATGTGTTTGGTGGTAGTAGTGGTGGTGGAGCTACGGAGTTGGGGTTGTTCGTGTGTTCAGCGACGCTAGCGATCGCGCATATACTTGTCGCGTATCGGACTAGTTGTCGAGAACGAAGGAAGCTTCTAGTATACAAAATTGATATCGAAGCTGTAAGTCAAATTTTATTTGTCTTTATAGTTCTAAAATTTAGAAATATCATAGATATGTTTGTGTGCTGTTTTTTTTAAATATTCAAAGATGTGCAAAGGTATAACGAATTTATTTAAATTTAGGTATGTAAATGGCTGTTTAAGAGTAATTATTTAATGTGTTTAAAAGCATGAGTTAAAGCATGAGTTAAAATCTGTGAGACTACTGAAAGTGCTGGAATTCGCATAAAATACAAACAAGTGTCTTTTATGTAGGTGCATGTCTTTCGTGTCTTTTATATTCTTAACGTGTCTTTTAAATCATGAGTTAGAAAAATCCTTATTTAATTACTAAAATAGAAAAATTAGGGACCCAATGCAAATTGCGTTGTGGGTGGGGACCCACTATACGTTTTTTCTCGTTTGCTTTTCTTGACTTTCTCATGAATATTTTGAGCCGTAAAAGACATGTTTTTTATTTATTATTTTATTTTATTTATATAATATAATTTTGATGCACATCTTTCCGGTTATTATTTGGGATTTTTACATCCAATGATCTACATATTGTCACTTAAAATATTTGTCAAAAACTATAAAACTCTTCTACAGTACTATTTGTTTGTCCAATCTGTCAGCTAACATGTTCAAGTTTGACTTTAATTGTCTAATATAAAGGGTTTTTAACGTGTCTTGCGGGGCGCGTATTATGTATAAGGACGGTGGGATGAAAAGCGACGTCCGGGCCTGTGAAAAATATAATTTTCAAAAAATCGTGGATTGCGACGTCTTTTTGTGGTTACCACCTCTTTTGTCGCTTAACATGTCTTGGACACATGTTAGAAAAATCCAATATAAAATACTCGTATATTTTTGATGATTTTGTAAGTGATGTAAATGACAAGTTTATGACACTTTTAAAATGTAATGTATTATACAAAGTAGCTGTAAAACTATTTTTTAATACTAGTACTGTTCTAACTTATAGTTTCTATCATCATGTTAGTAAGGGAGTGGTCACGAATCTGAATCATCACCTCTATCCAATAAAAGCATTTCAACTCAGCTACGTTTTACACTGTCTACCTATGTGGAGGGTGGTTACGCTGACCGATTTTTTTTTTAATACATAAAGTGTGGCGACAATTGACTTTTGGTATGATGTCCACTGAAACACTCGAACCAGTATCGATTTTCATTTCGATTTTGCTACCTAGGTGGTGGCGGCGGTACACATCGGCGGTAAGTCTAGCACCAATCCTTACCCGGCACGCTCCTCCTCCTAACACATTGTCTACATATGGTTAAACAAAACAATGAAACATTGTTTCATTTACTCACATCTGAATTCAATAATAAAAGAAGGGACCCTCTTAAGTTCGGACCATAACCTGCCAATTGCAACAAACAGTGCTGTGAGTGCAAAGAAAGATTGTCCACATTGTAGGCTCAAATCACCAAACATTGATTTTGACTCAACAAGTAACGTGCCCGATTTTCTTTGCGTTGAGTCCCATTTTTACTTAAATGCGAACTGTCGCAATATGACAAATCTACAACATTATAGTTTATCACGCATTTCGGGAACAAGGATAAGTTAATGCAGTATAGTTTGCACATTTGAATTTGCTGTGTTGTTTTATTAAGCGTTATGGAATTTGTAGGTATCAACATTCAAAAATGGGTTTCAAAGGTACTCCAAGATTCTTCAAGATGCAAGAGTCAAAGTGAAACTGCAAAACTAAAAAAGGGAACCAAATCAATTAACCATTATAACTACTAGCTTGTGTAATTAAACACAATTTCAACCGCAATTTTCGACATCCAAGTTGCAGGTACCATATCTTTTCCTTGTCACATTATGTACAATAATGCAATTCATTTCTTCATATGAGCATATGACACAATCACTATCAACAGTTGAACACAGAATCTTAAAAATCCCTAGCCTTTAAAATGTAATTTACTCAAGACCTGTTTGGTGGTTGTCACATAAAGTCCCCTCATGCATAAGAAACTAGTACAAAACAACTCAACACTACATGAAAAAACATTTTTTTGCAAGTCATGAACATGGAAATGTAGTTGGATGTGGACCTGGAATAAACCCCACATGTGCATGATTGAGTTGTACCTTACTAACATTAATGCAGTAAACAGTTGTTACATGTCTGCAAAAAGATCTAAAAAGAATCTTTCTTTCCTCACCCTACGGCATTCCCTGTCTTTATATTGAACCAATTTCAGCCATGACATGTGCAACCCTTTAACCATTTTGCAATCCTTGACTTGTTCACAACGTGTAGACATGTTTTTGGACCTGTTTTTAGTTGGGCTCCGTTTTTTAGGCATCTAGGATCCCCCTCTACTCTTATTTTCATTTTTTGTTTTTTAACAATATTCAAAGTAACATAAATATTTGGTAAACTTGTTGCTATCTGTATCTTTTTGTTTTGTAAAAAGTTTGTTAACTAGTTGTAGTTATTAGTTAATATAGATAGTTCGCCAAACGGATTTTCAACAACTGCTATTGTCTTGTAGGTACTCCAAAGGAGATGCGTAACTTGGTGATATTCAACATCGATTTTTGGTAGGTATGTAAACTATAGGCTATTGGCTTATTGAGAGCTTTTGTTGTAAATGGAGGCTGTAAACGAAAATGGGAGTACAAGTATCGGGTTTGATCTGTCTCCCACAAAAAAAAAAAAAAAACATAAGTATATTCTTTTCGTGTTTATAATTCAATTAGTAGTTGTGGTATGGTCTCTGACTCTCTGGTGCTTATTTTGGATGGCTTGCAACCTTTTTGTTCACAAAATGACTTCCTATATTAATTTCCATGCGATGCATCACATCGTATCTCATTTTTTTAAAATCTACTCATAAGCAATTGCAGGCGTTTTCTTTTTCACATAATTTCATAAAATTTGATGACTTCCTTAATTTTTTTATCAACTAGATCATTAATTAAGAACAATAAGACAGACAAAAAATCAATTCCATGACCTTTCATGACCATGATTTAATTACTTATTTAGTTATTTATGCTGCCTCCTATGTCAAAGCATGGCTATTTGACCATTTCATTAGCTGGAAAAGTGATGCATGCATGATATATCTTTGTCAATCGCTTTTCGCATTGCTTTTTATTATTTTTTAAAGGCACGTCTTAAGTTCTTACGTTTTTCATAATCATAAAGAACAAAGCCTTTTCAGTCTTTTTATGTGTATCTACTATCATATATTTTGAACAAGTTTTTATATTTGAAAAGTGATGTTGTATTAGCAACTCCTATCATTTCGTTTACAAACATAGGTTTATCAAAAGGGAGGTAATTTGCATACTTTCAAAAATAATTGAGACACTCACATTTTGAGTGTTTGAGCATATATACATCACATTATTTTTAATTATATTTATCTTGTATAGGTATAAATGTCCAAACACTCAAAATTTGAGTGTCTCAATCATTTTTGAGTGTGTACAAATCACTTCTTTTATCAAAAGTTATACATGCATTGTCTACTTTTGTGGAAACTAAGAAAATCTATTAAAGTTTGGCAAAAGTAATTATTCTTTTGGGCCCGGAGATGATCTTTGGAAATGTAGATTATCAAAAAGTAACACTATTTTATAAAATTCTGAATAACGTTTGATTCTAGAGATTATGAAAGATTATTTTTATAATCTCTTATAAGTTCATACTTACAAACATATATTATTTTTAAAAGCCTATTTTTTTTAAAAAAAAAAAAAAATCTCTCATAATCTCACGTAATGGCTTGTCTGACACAGCAACCAGGTGATTTTTAATAAAAGCTCTTGGTATCATGTTAGCACGATTAACACCGAACAACATTTTACCCGCACTCGTAAGTCATAACAATGAAAAACTGGACCCATTAAAACACCAAAAAAAAAATATACACAAAAAAAACACACTAAGGGGGCGTTTGGTTGGGGTAATTTGAAATTTCGGAATTTTAAATTCTAGAAAATTTAAATTCTTGAGAATTTAAAATTTCAGAATTTAAAATACCTTCTCGCATGTTTGGTTGACAGAAATTTATAAACATTTTTTATGTTTTTAATATAACTTTCATAAATATTCTATTTAAAAGTTTATAAAAAAAATATAAAAAAGGTTTATAAAAATTTTATAAAAAAGTTTATAAAAAAAAGTTTATAAAAAATTTATAAGAAATTTATAAAAGTTTATAAAAATGTTTATAAAAATTTATAAAAAATTTATTAAATTAGTTTATAAAAAACTTATAAAAAAAGTTTATAAAACATTTAGAAAAAAGGTTTATAAATAAATTTTATATTTATAAAAAAAGTTTATAAAATAAATTTCATAAATATTCTATTTAAAAGTTTATAAAAAACAATAAGAAAAAAGTTTATAAATTTTTTCAGTAAATTAAAATTCTTCACTTTTGGGCGATTCTAATTCTCCGATTTTGTGATTAGTGAAATTGTAAATTCTTCAAATGTCACGTTTAATTCTTAAAACATAATATTTGAAGGAATTGAAATATAAACGACCGATATCTCAAATTACCCCAATCAAACGCCCCATAACATCTTTTGGGTGACGGCTACTGATGCGGTACGGGATTGCATTCGGCGTTATGATGACCATGTCGCACCAAATGCTCTTATCTTATATTCTTATGTGCTCTAACTGTGTTGAGTCTATACAGAGTGACCGGAGTCAATCAACAAGTTTTAAGAAAGAGAAAAAAAAGCACACTTACATCTGTAAGCCCAAATGGCCCGTTTCGTTCAAGAATCAAATATATTAAAACTATAGGCCCATTGCAGCACCATGTTCAATTGTCAGTTTATATATAAAGGTATAATGTATGAATGACATCTTACTAAATAGTTCTATGGGATTTCAAAGGAACTTTTTGTAATATAGAATTGAATAGATATGATACATAGAGCAATTTGTGAGTGTATAATATCCTAATCTATACATTTCGTTACATATTGATTGCCTCTATAATCTCAAACTATACCAAATTCGAGCTTTCCTCTATCTAGTTTTTACACAACTACGACGTTGCACAATAATTGGGTATCGCTTCTGAGTCCTTGTCGTAGGGAAAAAAACCAATTTATCTTCTTCAGCAGGTTCCCAGCTTTTAGGACAAGAGAGTACCCAATGTTAAGTTTAGTAGATACTTGATAGGATTATATGTAAGATGGATAATGAAAATGAATACAAAGTGTACAAAATGTTACTATACCTAAAACGAGTAACGAGATGATGAAGAAACACAGAAAGTGCGACTCTGGCTAGCTCATGTCCAGGACATCTCCTTGGTCCTCCTCCAAATGGCATGAAGTTTGATGAATCCAAAGATTTCTAATAATAACAACAATTGTAAGATTAAGAAAATATTCTTATCGTCTCATGTAATTTTGCTGACATTAACCTAAACTAAACTAATATGAACTTGATATATATCACTATACTTTTACGTAACTGAATAAGAGTTAAGGGGGTTTAAGGACCTGCCATCTCCAAGGATTAAAAACACGAGCATCTTTAAAATTCTCTTGATCAAGATGAACAGCCCGGAGTGAGGTGAACACTTTTGAACCTTTAGGGATCGTATAGCCTGGTTCAATTTATATTCGAACAAATTAATAATATAAAGGCTTAAACTATGTACACAACAAACAAAACGCTACTCGACTTATCTTTAAAGAAACAAAAATGTAAAGAATTTGTAATGTATGAACTATGAACCTTTAATGTCAACGTCTGTCATCGTCCTCCTGAATACGCCACTGATTATATTGGAGACTCTCAATGTTTCGTTAATGACCTGAACATAATAAATTGTGGTTTCAAGTTTGTAATTGCCGTTATTGTTTGTGAAATGCAAATGATATTGTTATTGAATGCTTCCGCATGTTTTCTTACACATTGTGTAAATGGCATAGATTTGTAGTCTTCCCATTCGAGGCACAGTACTGATGCAGTCTTTTTCGCCCTGATTTCATCATGTTCTTCCTATAAAGGATTAATAACCACGTTAATTAAAAATAAATAATAATAATACTTATTAGACTTTACAAGCTGCAAAATGTGTGATAAAGAAAAAAATATATATCGTTTACTATTAAGTTTATATAATTTCGGTTCGGTCTTGTTTGAGCACAAGATACAATTACGCCATAAGGAAATTTGTTATTTTGTTGGTGCAAGTGCAGTTATGACTCCATTTTACAGGGTAACGCAAATTTTGATGTTGAATTATAAGATTGTAACTTATGCTATTAAAATTACAACCCAACAAGTATCGCCTAATGTAAATTTCATATGTGTTTGGTGCGTGTGCAAAGTGTACAATTAATCTTTCAGCTTGATGGATCAAATCAAATGTCCATCTGACTTTGGTCTTGATCGTGTTCTTCACTTCTTTTTGGTCTTAAAGTCCATGGATATGTCTTGCCAGTGTGATGGTGTTGTTACGACTTTTCAGCCATGTGAAGGTACTAGAAAGCCGTTTAAGCGTTGCGTTGATTCCGCGCTGACCGCTGATAAATGAAGAATGAAACGTGCAGCTGAAGTTGTTCGCGAATATTGGAGATCGGTGGTATAAACAATTTTCTGCAATGAAAACCAATCAGTCCGGAGCGGATGATTAGGAAAAGCGGTTGGGTTGGCTTAGTTGTGCATGGTTGAGTAGAACAAGCATCGTGGTAACATCAGAAGATAAGTAGTACACTATCAAACACATAAATGATCAACTTATTATACCTATAGATGAGTATTTACAAAAACGAACTCTATAGTTTATAGGTCGAAGTTATTATAAATATAAGTAACGGATTTTATACGTCGTGGTACTGGTTGGTGGAAGGGTGTGTGATACGTCAAAATGGGTTGGAAGAGGTCTAATAGGGTTGTAATGTTTGGGTGACAACATGCCATGATTTGGTGTTGTATGGTGGTTTTGGTTCCATGGTGAGGGTATGAATGGAAGCAATGAAATCATGTTTGAGCATAGTGGCTATGAACTCGATGAGACTTGTTGGGTTCGTGGTTCCTTGTGTACAAATCCTTCGAATGAAATTTGTGGGATGAAAAATCGTAGTTATGGTTAGGGCCCGAACATGAAATACCAAACAATATCCGCGTAGTAAGGCGAAAAAGGAGGTTGTAAACAATTGGCCGTTACTACCCTTCGGAGCAGTTCAGCGGATTAGTCGGGAGGTTTAAGCTATTTGCGACCCGGGTTGCACGATATTATGTGTTCTTGCGATCGATTAACTGCTTGTGACGGTTGTGTTACGATGGGCTTTGTGGTAGTAGGGTTTAGGCGGATGACATACCAGTATCTTTGCGGATAGGGACCATAATTGTGGTGGTGGTGTTGCGGTTGATGTTGTGTCGTTTGGGTGCGGCGAGATTGTTGGTCATCGCTATCAAACACATAAATGATCAACTTATTATACCTTTTACAAAAACGAACTCTATAGTTTATAGGTCGAAGTTATTTTAAATATAAGTAACGGATTTTATATGGGTATATCCGTGATTTGTTCGAACCATTTCAAGAGTCAGATTTACTCGAAATGATCATGAGTTTATGATGTATTGGTTCCAGTTCAATGGTCAAGTGGTGGTCAAGCACTCTTCAGTTCGGTGGTAAAGTAGTGGCCATCAGGTGGTTAAGGGGTGGTCAATGAGGTTTAAATCGATGGTGAAGTTGTAGTTCATATTCGTTGTGGTCTAGATCTTGTATTGGTTAATAAAAATGTAGGATCCGATCATTTTTATCGTAAGAGCTTATGGTCAAAATTATGATCTTATAATATCTCAAGCTTATTAAGATCTTACGTAGGATCCGAATCATTTTTGCTTTATAACATTGTAAAATTGTAAGATTCTAACATCAGGATCTAGATTCTAACAACTATATATAATCACTTCTACAAAATATATGTAGCTTTATATATTAAATAAGTTCTTTTCCAACCATGACATCTAAAATGCATTTTTCTTTGTATTAGAAGAATGGAGTACCAAAATGCATTTCCAACCATCCTCCTTATTGGGGATACTTTAAAGCATTGTTTGAAATCCTTCATGTATGAAGGATCACTATTTCTCTTCTAAAACTCTTACTATCTTCGTCTCAAAATTAGTCCCAAAATTTAAATACATTTTGACTTTGTTTTTGCAATTTTGACTTTGATTATTTTTTTCGTGTTATATAATACTTGATGCAAAATATATAAATTGAGTGTGTTTTAAATTTATTTTCATTGTTCAACTTTTCATCAAGTATTATATAACACGAAAATATATAATTAATGTCAAAGTTGCAAAATAAAGTCAAAATAGACATAAGTATTGAAACGGAAAGAGTATTATTAAGAGTTGATTCCTCATTAGACAATTAGTTTAGATTCTTCAACTAATTGTATTAAAAATGTTTGAATATGAAGTTTGGAGTAGATGATTGGAAATAAATTCTTTCTGGAGTAGGGTGTGGGAAAAAAGTTGATTTATTTTCGCCAAATTTATCGATTTTGAACAATATGGCTGAAGATGGGTTAAAACGAGAATATGTTGAAACGATAGTTGTTTAATATATAGTCATTTTATCGGATCATAGGTGTATCATACATAAAGGTGAATTTCATATATTCTCGTCTTTTTATTGATAAATTTTATATGTACTTAGCTTACAATCATTTAATGCATAATATAAAATATTTAATAAAATGTATGGGTAAATATGAAATTTACAAGTTTTGAAAAAAGATATATAAAATTGCCCCTTATAAATATATTTATACTCAATCCAAACCTCAAATAAATAAATGTACACTTTAAAATTGCAGAAAAAAAGATAAAAAAAAAAACTATATTATTCACAAATAAACTACTATTTTTACATACTAAATACCCATGTCATCGGTTAAAATAAAAACATGAGAATTAATTTTGAGACGGACAAAGCATAACTCTAGTTTTTGAAAATAAAAAATTATTAGAGAAGTACTTGAGTTTTTATTGCAAAAGAACAATTATTTTGTGAAGGATTATAAAGTAGTAAGATCATAGTTGTTAGGATCGATCACGATCTTGGGATCTTACGATTTCTGATCTTGTAGTTAAAGCGATCAGGATCCTACATGGGATGTTTCGCGAACTAAGATCTTATAGGATCGTCTTTCTGTCTGATCTTCGATCTAATATTCTACTAAAAGCTACTAAATTTATGGGTTGTTTGTTTGTAGAATTAAAAACAACGTGTTAATCTTTTAAATATTTTAGAATCGTAATTTAAGACAACGTTTATATAAACGTTAAGTAGTATTTTATGGTTATAATGTATTAAATTTGTAGATTTATAAAATTCATTAATTAAGAAATAACGTAGATCTAGGATCTTAAGATCGTCGGATCTTCGATCGCGATCTTTTGAGCAACGATCACAGGTGGGATCCGTCTTGTGGCCTTGAGTAAGATAGTTGGTTTTATAAATAAAAAAGTTTTAAATTACAATAAATATACACGTATGGGTAATGTAGGTCAACCTAGACCTGGAGTGTCGCACCACCCGATGAAAAGCAATGGTGAATTTACCTTGAGTTCGGCGCCACACGATCCCCCATAACATACTTTTTGTTCAACACCAGATCACATTTTACTCTATTGCCTGCATTTTGTTTGACCTTTGACTTGGTATCTTCTTTTTAATATTTTTCTTCAGTTTTATCCTCTTTTTCAGACTTTTGATTTTTGGGTAACACTGTCTCCGAATGAAATGGTGAAACTACGAAAATATATTCCTAGCTACGAAATTTGTAATGAATTTTACAAAATTAGTATTACCTATGTCAGATAATAAGTGTCTACATTTTTATTATGATATGTCTCAAAATAAGTGTTCATTTTGTATTTCAACTATTAAAAAAAGACTTTAGTGTGAATAGATGATATTTGTTTGTTAAGGAGAGTGACAAAGAATAACATTATCAGCTCGTAAACTTGTTCCGAATGAAATGGAGAGAGTACTATTGGAATTAGCTAAAGCTTACGTCTTCTGATTTGATTATAAGGAGAGTTGTGACAAAGAATATTGACTTAAATATGGATCAACTCGTAAACTTGTTCCTGTTAAGTGCTAACAACATAGATTCTAAATAGTACTCGATGCTATTATAATAGCCGTTCAACAACTTGATCATTGATGTCTATTGCTAAAGCTAGCATGGGTCACAATCGCTATCAAAGTTAATGTACCAAGCAATGATTGTTACAAAACAATGGTGTCTTTTCTATTCTAGCTAGGTTGAGTTTGACCCACAATTATCTTCGATTGTCCTTTAAAGATTTCCTTTTGTTATTAGCTAACAACATTAGAATACGTTATATGTAAGTTTAATAAACCGTTTTGTGCACAAAACTAAAATTAAACTATACCTCTCTAGTTAAGAGAAAGAGTAATCGAACCTTGAGTTGAGCAAGGGCTAATGGAGTGTCGGTAAGGAATTTAACAGCGAGAGTAATGGTAGTTGATGTAGTGTCGTACCCCGCCACTAGCAGAGACACCAAAAAATCAACGATTTCATCATCAGAAAAACCAATTCCGCTACCATCACCATCACTATCGAACAATGCCGCCAACATGTCGTTCTTCTTTATTCCTCTTTCCCTCTCCATTCGCCTTTCTCTCACCACCAAACTTAATGCTTCAGCGACCCTTTTTCTTGCCTTGAAAGTACAGAACTTATGATCAGATTATGATATTTATTACAGTACTTAACGGTGATTAAAGACATAATCAAGATAAGACAAACCAAATTTAAATACTTGTTTCAGTTTTTTTACAGCGAATAGTTACACATGATCTTTTCATTCCAAAAGATCCAATACATATGCAATGGAATATTTTCCAGAGCAGTTATCAAGTTGTATAATTATGTTAATTTCCATGCTTATTTGATACTTATTAGACAATCTTTGTGATGGTAATGGTGAAGGCGGAGTTAGTTAATGATTAGATGATCTTTACACCTTAAATGAGATGCTTTAGACTACCGGTAATAAGGTCATGGACAACGGGTCTTATGCCTAGGTGGAAGATCAACGACGCGTTCACCTTATTCACCTCATATGGACCATCTTAGGTGCTTTCGGTAGGAGCTATGTGAGGACGGGGAGGGTCGACACTAGTCTGGCCGTTAGTGTATTTATTTGCGATTTATGTGTATTTTGGAAAAAATTTATTAAGTCCCATTTAATGTATTTCGAAAAAAATTGTTTTCCCATGAAAAATTTTCAGCTCATTCTTGGGTGCTTTGGAGGAGGCTAGGTTGTTAAGGCAGACACAGTTGTGGAAGTTGTGGTTGTGTGTGTGATTTTGGTTTTTGAGGGATGTATTTTATTTAATTGGGATATGTTTTAGTGGTGATGTTGTTTGAGTTATTACACTAAATTGGTGGTGAATTGAAGTTGGTTTGGAAAAGAAAGTGATGCGACACTAAGGGTGAAGTTAATTAATTGTGCGGACTCCTTATCACTTGCCTTACTAAAGTTATATTTACGCTCGACCATCTTTTTCCTTTTTACTTTTCAACCTTTTTACTAGTAACAATCATTTTCATCACCATCTAACCAGCACACTAAATACACACAAAACATACCCTCAACGGCGGTGTTCACTGCCGTTTTATTTATTTTTTTTTTCAGCTTCATGTGTTATCTCACACTGTTGTAAAAATCCCCAAGCGTGGTTAAGCTGCTTCACGCGTGGGTGGTCACCAAACTATGTCCGATATTATACCAATAACCTTTTGATGATATAATTCATTTGTCATTTTTCTTTATCGATAAAATGATTTTCATATCTTGTACCTAAAACTTAGTGAAGGAGATCATTTGTGGAACCTTTTAACCATTATAACAATAATCGATGATGCATACTAAAAACCATATTATCATTCGATGATATTATTATACCTTATAAAATATCACTATTAGAACTTAGAAGATTATACTTTTCAAGGGAGCTTCTTTAATTAGTACTAGTAGGTGTTTTAGTATTGTTATTTCTAGCGTTTGCTCGTTACTTGCTAACTTCTGCCCCAAAAAACAAGAATAAGAACTTTTATAAGAATATGACGTTTGGATATTTTTGAAGCCCCAATAATGTTTAGTTTACTTTTCGTCATATGTCAACGAACCATAAAACTCCTGTGTGTTGAAAATCAAAGTATACATATCTAATTATAATCTCCACAATACCTGTATAGCACGGCGATAAGTGATGGACAGAATTGGATTAGGAATGCAGAAGAAGCCTTCAATAACTCGCATGTATATCTTCCTTAAATTCTCAGTCCATTCAGATGGGTCGATACTCAACAGTTGCTTCAGTGTCAGCTCAAACGTAATCTGTATAATAATATACGTACATATTATTAACTAAGACAAAGTGACAACTAAAAGCATACATATATAAATATGATCAAGTGAGACATATATCAATATCATAAGATTATTATTATTCTGTTTTTGTGGATAACATCATTATCCAAATCAAATCTAGAATAATGATGCCCATAACACTTTTAAGAGAATGAACACATGGAATGGAATAAAATTATGGAAGTTTCCAACCATAATGCACTCACTACTTAAGATCATAACCCATGCACATGATGTTATTATTCATTCTCATGTATCTCTTAACAATACGTTCTTTCTACAAAAAGTAAATCCAGGCCTATTAAATAAAGTTTGATATGTAAATACAATACAAACCACTAAAAATATTGCATCTAAAAATATGTTATCTTTATTGACAAACGGGGGCGGACGTAGGGTTTTTGGGGGTTTACGGAAACCTGATGAAAGTTTGTCGCCTAGTGTAATTTTTCATTAAAAATCATGGTTTGTCGAAATGAACTTGGTCACGAAGTTTATGTCACATAAATACATGTCTTGTTTATGTTAATTTAGTAATATATCAAAAGAAATATTTGTCTTCTTAATTTGTTTACTAGTTTTAATAAAATTATATATAGTTTATTTTTATTTCTTTTATATTTGTAAAACAAATTTGTGCACCCGTTGACTTAAAGTCTTGCATTCGCCCCTATTAAGATATAAAATCTTTATGCACACGCCTTATAGGCTTATACCGCTTCATATATTACGATATCACAACAACTGTATTTCATTACGAGACTTGCACCAGCAAAATTTTAATTGATAAACTATTTACATGTCACTAGACGAAAGACTTATATTTATCTTTAATTCTTTATTGTACTTTATCAAGTTTACCATTGTACCTTCGGGTACAAGCCATAAAAGATCAGTAATTAGCTTAGAAAGTAAACATATTACGCCAGTACGATTGTATCACTATTACAAATTTTCAAATCTAAAATTTTGAAAATGACACCTTTGTAGTTTATTGTCTTTTATGGTGATTATTTGAAATATATTGTCATTTTTCAGAAGTATGCCTGATGCCCTGATGTCTTATTTCGATTGTCAAACATTTACATTATTATCTATGAAAGTTGTTGAATTTTATATCATTTAAACAGAGAGTTAATTGCTATATTTAATGCCTTTTTGTTTAATTAAAATCTGCATCGAATGTATCTAGTTTAACTTGAAACTTTATGTTTGTCAACACTTAAAAAAAAACAAAATGCGTTATAGTAAGTGTAAACAAACTTTAAGTGGCAATGTCAACCACCATAAAAGAGAAAGCTTTACCAGGTTCGAGTCTATGTGAAAACGGATTCAAACCTCATGAATTGGTCGGTTAAAAAGTCAGAAGTTATAGTTGCCTAAAACAAGTTAAAATCAATAAGCAGTAATAATTTCATGAATGTTCAATTTAGTTTTTCTCTTTTGTTATAATATCAAAGGTTGTGGCCTAATGTTGATGGATTGTGATTTCGTAGCAGAGGTCTCACGTTCAAACCTCACTTGCGGCAACTGTAGGGCCAGCTTTCGAGCGCCTATTTCTCAGCATAATTGTCTCTGTAGACAGGAAGAGGGAGAGCTTTTGAAGAAATATGTCATAAGTTTGGTCCCAACTCCTCCGGTTCACAAGGAAACAACTGAAAAGTGCTTAACGCTGGCCGGAGGGTCAGTTGACACCTACGGGCGTACGGAGTTAGGGTTTCACTGTTGGTTGGCTATTTTTTTTTTTTTTTTTCGTTTTAAAAAAGGTAAATATATGATACCATATTTAATTATTTACCATGTGAGTGCGTACATGAAAGTCCTTTTTCAACCGGATTGACCGATAGTCCACGTACCGTATAAAAATGGTACCATGAATACACCGATCAGTACAGCTTTAAATATGTTAATAACTTAATATTTTACACTGATCAATAAATCATGGAAATGATTATTGTCTTTGAAATGTTTAAAATATGTTTTACAATATAGGACACTCATCATCGTAAGTAAAGATTAAAAGACTAAATATGCATGTCTTGTCTAGTAATTATTGAATTAAACATGTATTTCAAGTCTCTATGTCTATACTCGATTTCATAAACTGTTTAATGTATAACTTGTATATGTGATCATTTATATATAAATAAGTTTTACTAGAACATTATTATTACCTTCTTAGCTTCCTCCATGAGTAGAATCCTTCCAGTCCAAGTATCCAAATTTAACCTTACCAATCTGTCTATATCAACCAACAAATGATCCTTAATAATAGTCGAGTTAGCAAAGCTCATAGTCAAAGAATGCATTTTCCTATGCAAACACCCTCTCATAAACGTTAAAGAATGTTTACCAACTAAGTTCGATATCGAACCAGGATAACTCGACTCAAATAACCTTCCTTCATTTTGTAAAATAAACCTGTTTATTTCCAGGTCAGTAGAAAATACGGTTTTTTCACCAAACACATGTGTAGTAAATATGGGCCCATATTTTGCTACACGTGTGTCTATAAATGGTTCAGGGTTTTCTGTCTTGTAAAATGATATGAGCTGCAGTGACTCTCCTATGAATGGTAACCCGGTGGTTCCTGGTGGTAGACGGGTTTTCCGGCGGGTGGTGGTGGTGGTGGTTTGAAGTATAAGGAATGTTATGGTAGTGAGAGAGAGTGTGAAGAGAATAGAGAGAAAGAAATAGTCCATTTTGTTGTTTCATTTTGTGTCTGTTTTCTTAGGTTATATAAGGACTCTTTTTTGTTAAGGGAAAAAAACATAACCAAGCAACTTGTTTTTGTTAGCCTTTATTCCGAAATATTAGGGGTGTTCACGCAGGCGATTAATTTCGGTTCGGTTAGAATTTTAACTATCCATCAGCAGGTAGTAGTTCAATTCTTATCTCAAACCGAACCGTCTTAAGCGAGAATCGGACGTCTGGATTCGAAATGAGCGACACCACCATGGTTCGGTCATGATTAACCAATTTAAAAATTAATCGAATTGAATTGGATGACAATAACATAAATTAGAGCGTAATACGTCAATTATAGTAAAATTAAATAACGTTGAAAAGATTTAAGTCATAATAAATTGTTTAAATCATGATAAAAGCGTTAATTATCATATGTAACAAAATAATTGATATTATTTATTTGGCGTTTATAAAGACGACCACTTTAATCGTATGTAATCAATGGGCGTTCTAAATGATCACATTAGGTAAGTAAAATCGTTATACGATAAAAGTAATGCAATATTATAGTTATCTTGTACATTTTAAGAATGGTTTGTTGAAACACTATATATATATTATAAGCGGTTCGGTTCGGGTAACGCGGATAACTAAAAGTAAAGCGAAACGAACCATGATAAGCGGGTTTTCGGTTTCGGTTTTCTCGGTTTCAGTTTCTTGGTTATCGGTTTTTGGTTTGGATTGAGCGGATCGGCTCGGTTAAATCGGTTTCTCGGATTTTTTGAACACTCCTACGAAATATACACTTTGGAGAGCAAAGTTAAACGTGTAACTTAGATGGTTTCAAAATGAACAGAGTTTCAGTCTAGACTAAAGTTAGACATGTATATTAATATTGTTCAGTGACCGATATTTGAAGCTTTTACATATATGTCCTTGTTTATCTGAAAATTTGCAAATATATATTCTTTTGATGCATTAAAATTATTGTATTTTATGCATCAAAAACTGATAAAGAAATATAAGTAATTATTCATCCAAGAAGGGATGTACATCAGATTCTCGCAGAAATTCTAAACCATTGGATGTTAATAGCTATCAATGTTTTACAAGATGTTACGTTAGCACTACAACAATCGTGGCTTTTGCGGAAATATCGGCTTTAAATGGGGACAGTCCCTGCGAATCCTTTCCCTCGGGACGTGTCTCCATGAAGTCCTCAAGAATGCCCTATAGGAATACTTTCCCGGGGACGGTGGGTCCCATGACCAATTGTCATGGGTCAAACGAGTCAGGCGTGGCACCTATTTTTTGGGGACAAGTCCCCGAGAAAATTATTTTTGAATATTTATTTAATTACCTAATTACGTTATTAGTCCGACGTGACACTTTTTTTGCCGGGGACATGTCCCCGAGGAAAGTCGAATACCACTGTTGAGCAAATCCTTTCGCTGAGGACTTGTCCCCGCAAAACGCCTGCCTCTTTGTTTCTTTCGATTTTTTTTCCGGGGACTTGTCCCCGGGGAAAGTGGTAATATGAAATTAGCCTTTGTACTTTCGCCAGGGACATGTCCCCGGGGAAAGCGTCTGGCCCATTTTGCATAAAATTGCTGCAAAATGGGTAATTTCCAGATTTTTTTCGGATTTTTTCGGGAAAAAATCTATAATGTCACAACCTGTTTTTTTAGAACCTGTTTTATGCTACAACAACACAAATTCGCTAAACATAATATCATATATACCCATCAATCGCTAACATAGTTATCTGTTTCCAAAATCGCCAAAACGGTTCAAAAACAGTTAACGCATGATCATCTACAAAACTATACATAAGCTACCTATCCTCAAATGATCCAAAACTATACGTATAATCCATTTAGCGGGAATCCTAGCACATAATGCACATAAACGACATAATAATCCATGTATTCTCTACAAACATATCCAAAACGTGTTAAACTAACATAAATCGCTGTCTCAAACCCCACTACCCCACTCCCGTCCCGGTATCTCTAGACTCATGGGATGGAGTAGCACCAGATCCCGACCCACCTCCGAGTAGCACGGATCCCGACCCACCTTTGATGGAGTAGCACGATCCGGGCTGATCAGTATTCGCTCCGCCAACCCGGAATGACCTCACAAACCCATGACCGCCCATCCGAGTCCTCCGTGTAGCGAGCTCCTCGATGCTTTACGCCTTTGTTTCCGCAGTGAGGACACGTCCGCTTCATCACGAGGTCGGGGCGCTAAAGGTCTTCTTCACTCCCACCATGGGTAAGACTTGACCCACACGGGGAATATGACCGCTACCGCTTACCACCAATCACGATGCAAAATCTCGCGGTTAGTCATGCGGGTCCCATCGGAGGTGCTCTTTTCCGCATCCGTATCATCCGGTTACGTTTAGTTACAAAAAAACAAGAAAAGTAATATATAAGTCGTGATGCATTATATTTCATCAAAATGGGTGACTTTGAAAATAAATTATACTTACATATCTAGTCTCAGATAACGGGGACTCAAAGACATCGCCCCTCATATGGTTCTGACGGTAAAGCTCTATCAAGTCTTCTCCAACCTCCGCCTCAGTGTCGCTGCTCAATTGTTTAGAAATAAAATTAATAACGACACACCCAACACCATGTATATATATAAATAAAATGATTAAATAGTTTCTTACAAAGTTATGGCGAATAGCGCCTAACGATCGAGATCCATGAAGGCTAGAACTCGTGTTCGCCATGCGATTTTGTCGGTTGACCTCGATATCTTTTGCTTCTTGGGTTTGTCCAAAGCTTAACTGGGTATTTTAAATTATAAAACTATTATATAAATGAGTTATTATTATTATTATTATTATTATTATTATTATTATTATTATTATTATTATTATTATTATTATTATTATTATTATTATTATTATTATTATTATTATTATTATTATAATAATAATAATAATAATAATAATAATAATAATAATAATAATAATAATAATAATAATAATAATAATGAGATTGAATTGAAGAAACACACGTTTACTGTGGGCGAATTTGGAGATGGCGCTGCCATCAACCTAATCCACTGTACCACCGTGTTTTGG
The DNA here is from genome assembly GCA_022545495.1 of Chrysanthemum lavandulifolium. NCBI lineage: Eukaryota > Viridiplantae > Streptophyta > Magnoliopsida > Asterales > Asteraceae > Chrysanthemum > Chrysanthemum lavandulifolium. The sequence goes on from CM040244.1 coordinate 96,639,208, forward strand.
CCCCTGTAATTCAACACCCTTGTTGATTTTACTGTTTCAACGTCTTTGTTGATGTGCGGGCTTTGTTTTTTTTCTTCCCTTTCTTTCGATTGATTTCGTGTCGTGTGTTTCTTCTTTGAAACCACACTTTGCTTAGGGGTGTTCTATCTTGATTTGGTGTCGTGTTTTCCATCCTTGTGGAAGCTTTCCCCACCTCCATCTGCTGCCGTTGCTAGCCGGTGGTGTCCGTGGCTGCTGGTTCATCGCCTAATTCAGGAAGCGAGTTGGCTCATTTTGTCGGCTAGCTCATTTCTAGAAGTGGTTTGTTGGCTAGCCTTGAAATGGTTTGTTGGCTTTCCTATTTTGGCAGCGAGTTGGCTTAACTATTTTGGCAGCAATTTGCTTTTTAGCGAGTTGCTTAACATGGTAGCAGGTTGCTTCATCTTGTCTCCTGTTTGTTTGTTTTTAGTGGGGCCCACGATGTGTCTTTTTTCTTTATTATTCTTTGATCTTTGTTGTGTTTCACCTTTTTAGTAGGTCCTCACATGTTTACACTTTGTTTTTATTTCACTTAATTTAGTCTTAGGTTGTTTACACTTTGTTTTTATTTCACTCAATTTAGTCTTAGGTTTTTTTCTTGGGTTCTAAAAAAAAAAAAAAAAAAAAAAAATCTTTATGGCTATTATTCGGTTTGATTGTCCCTTTGCTGGTTTAAGTGGTTGTCAAGACGGCAGTGGGAATGGGCTTACCAAAACCTCGTTGATTTCTCATCTTCGTGATCGTCATTTCAATGAGGATGCGCTAGCCACCACCAAACTTTCTTTGGCCACTAATCTGGCTGTTTTCGAGGCTGCTGAGGTTACCTTGAAATGTATGGGTCTTTGGTTGTGTGGGGTTTTTTTTAAGACGCATACTCTTCGCTCTAAATGTCGGCATGGATCTGATTTTGTGCCACCCCCTGATTGCGGTGATGGTGTTGTTAGATTTGTGTTATTTGATCTCGCTAAGCCCCAAGTTCCTCATCATTCATTTCGCTTACGTTGAAGATTTGGTTTGGAAGAGCACTCTAGTTTTGATCTACACTTACTTGACACCTTGCTCGCTAAAGGGTTGCACTTTGTCAAATCCATCCTCCAAAGTGCCGTTTGGGATTCTCTCGTGTTTTAAAAGGAGCTCTTGATAAGGTGATCGCACTTTGAAGACATTTCTTGTTGGGTTATCTGTTAGCCTTTCCTCTTTGTCTCCTTAAAACCTTTAGCCCGAGGAGTAACATGGAATGTGGAGTGCGCTACTAAGCGCCCGTTAAGAAGAATATATCGCTAATGCCATTCGGTCTTAGGGTGCGTCGGTGGTAGTTTGCGACTTGTTAGAGGTTTTAGTTGAACCTCCCTACTTGGTCTAATATTGAGGAGGAAAACACGGAGTTGGGTGAGCGTAATATCAAGCAATGTAGGAGGAAGATTTGTGATGGTCATTATCTGCTGCTTTGTCGAGTTCTTTCTTCTTAAGGTGTCGCTCCTTACAATGATACTACTCTTGAGGACCTTAAGGCTAAGCATCCTTCAAGTGCGCTCCTTCTTTGCTCGATATACCTATTGATCATCATAACCTCATTGCATCTCACCGTGGTCCTTGACATGATTAAGAGTTTCCCCATGGTACATCTTGTGGTCGAGATGGTTTACGCGCCCAACACCTATTGGATTGTTTTAGCGGTCTTCTTTGTGGCTATATCGATGAGTTAATCAACTCCATCACCCAGTGGTAAATCTTTTTCTTGATGGTAAGTGTCCTAAGGCTTTGGGCGAGTATATTGCTAGTGCTCCTCTCACTCCCGATCAAACCAGTGGTGGTATCCGTCCCTATGCGGTGGGGGGGTATGAGGCGTTTAGTCTCCAAGGTGGGAGCTTCTATGATTGGCGGCTCTTTAGATGGATACTTGAATGATCTGATTCGGAGTTGGGGTTTCTAGAGGAGGGAGGCCATTCTCCATGCCGTGAATCGGCTTTTTGAAGACCGTGGTGATGATGTGGGTCTTCGATGTTGTTGGTGGATTTCAAAACGCCTGAACGGTGGACCGTGAGGTTATGTTACAAGAGGTTCGCCTCCATTGTCATGCCATATCACGTTTGGGTTGAATTTTGATACTCCATCCCAGCCAGATTATATTATGGGGAACACACTTTATGGTCACACCAAGGCGTGCAGCAAGGTGATCCTCTTGGACCTCTCCTTTTTGCGTTGGTGCTACATACTTTGGCTAGAAAGATCAAAGACTCCTTTTCTCTCCCCTTTCAAGCTTGGTACCTAGATGATGGTACGATCATTGGAGATACTCTGTTTGTTGGGAAGGCATTGGAGCTCATTATGATAGATGGACCCCGTTATGGTTTGCACCTCAACGTTGATAAAACTGAAGTTTTCTAGCCAAGGAAGACCCAGAAGCGCACTCAGAGGTGTTTTCCTCCTAATATTGCCCGCCCCGCATGGTGTAAAATTGTTGGGTGGGCTGTTGGTGTAGACCTTGAGTTTAGCGATAAACTCGTTTTGAAGCAGTTTCTAAAACCATCGAACTTATGGAAGCTGTTGCCAAACTTAATGATCCCCGATGTGAGTTCTTTGCTTCTAGTGTATCTTGGTATTTCAAGCTATATTTTTCTATCGCACATGTTCCCCGTGTCTTTATGCGTGCTCGGGTTTCATTCGATGAAGAACTTTGCTCCTCTTTGGAGCGAATTATCCACGCCTCTGGGCCGGGTTTGGAAATAGGCAATGAGACCGCCACTCTTCCTTTGAATTTGGGGACTTGGTGTATCTGTTCTTTGATGATGTTTTGAATTAAGCCTTCCTTGCTTCTAGACTCGATCCGGTGACCTACAGACCGAACTTCTCCGGCGCCCGGTGTTGGTGCTCTGGATCTTCCTTTGATGATGCCCTGCATATTTTTAACGAGAAAATGGAGACCGACCTTTTGGGTAGCTCTTGTGAAATTGCGCCCCTAAACTCATGAAGAAATTGGCGATTCATATTTCACACGTGTCACAAAAGAGGTGAATCCACCTTCCGCTTATCGCTGAGCGGATGGGCCTATGGAGATCGCAAATTGAAGACCATACTTTAGGCGGCTCGAGTAGTCCCGATAGTCGGGTGGGGCAAACTATGAATGCTAAAACTTACTGGGTGCGTTTTATGCTATCGTCTAGGTGTCCCCTTTTCTCCACTCGATGATGTCGTGCTTTGCTTGTTCCAAGGTTTTCTGGGTGATATCTATGGGGATCATCTTTGTATCATCGCGCAGTATTATTGGCATTAAACATCGACATAATGTGGTGTGTGATACTCTCGTGATATCCGCTCTCGGGTGGGGTTTCGGCTCGTAAAAAAGTTGATATCGGGCTCTGCGGAGAGGGACAAACGACTCACGCCCAACCGATTTGTTACTTTACTCGTGGGAGAGAGGTCTTGATGTGTGTTGATCTTCTTGGGTCATCGCCCTTGACGCAAACCGGTATGGTGATTTTGTGGCGGGGCGTGATTGAAGCCGCACAACATAAGCGTGTCAAGTACGAAACCAAATGTCTTGATATTGGATATAGGTTCATCTCCTTCTCTTTCTCTTCTTTTGGTGAACCCGAAGGAGGCGGTGACCTTCTTGAGCGAATCCGAAAGTTTTCGGTCACTCAAGATATTGGCGCGTGGTGCTAACTATATTTTTAGTAGGGTTTGTTTTGCCATTGCTAGAGGAGTGGGGGCCAGTTAGTTTCTCGGCTCCCCACTAATTTTTGTAATTTCCTTTGATTCTCTAATGAAGTGATGTTTTTATAAAATAATAATAATAATAATAATGATAATGATAATTATTATTATTATAAAGTGTCGATCCAGAAATTAACCAACGCATCTCAATCCTCTTGCGTCTTATTCGCTGGACGCTGTCTTTTGATCTCCTCAATTTTCTCCACCCCACCTGCTGCCGTAAAGTGATCTTTTTTGTATCTATATTTGTTGTCATCGTATCGTTTTTGGAGATAATACTCGATACTGTCAACAATCTTGTCTCCATTCGGGCCAACAATGTGTGGGTCGAGATCAAAGTAGTGATGCAATAAAATATAAATAAAAAAAATATACAAATTTAAATAAACAAACAAGTTTGAATAAATAAACATAATAATTAAAAAAATAAAGGTTAAAAAAACTTACGTGTAGATGCTCATGGATGTGGGCCTTGGCCGTTTCGGGAACCTTAGCCCATGAATCGCAAAACATGGGAATCTAGTCCCGTAACACCTCCCCAACATAGTTGGAGAACCAAGAAGAGTGAGGGCCCACGTGTGTATAAAACCCCCCCGGTTGACCCGAAAATCGATCGACACAGGACGACGATCCGGTGCCACCCTCGCCTTGAGTGCCGTGTTCTTAGTGGGACCACGCACCACCTTCCCGCCTTTCCTAGTTTTGGCGTTTGGGTTGGCAGCTTTGGATTTAGAGCCTACAAGTAATCAAATTCAAGTGATGATGACATAAAATAACAAGTTGTCAATTTAAAATAACATGTAATCAAATACAGTTTAGTTAAAAATAATTCAGAAATTCTTACTCTGGCAAATAGTGCCTATCCTCCTCGAGGGACAACGAGGTGGGGAATTACCTCCATCGCCACCGTGAGACCTAGCTACAACATCTGCCATCTGTTAAACGAACATAGAAATTAGTGAAGAAACATATATATAATTAAATAAATAATTAAATAAATAGATAAATAAATAAATAAACAAACAAATAAACACATTTAACAGTATATATCAACAAGATAATTATAATAATTAAATAAATAAATAAATAAACAAATAAACACATTTAACCACTCGATAACAATTTCATTCAAATAATTAAGTGTTGTTCTACAAATTACAATTTGAGATTAATTTCCCACATCATCAACATAAAATTCAACATTATTAGTACTGTTATCTTCATCATCTTCATTCTCGTGGTCATCATCATCATATGCTAAATCATAATCAATATCATCTTCGTCTTCCACAATAGTGATAATTGGTGGTGGTGCCTCAACTTCCGCTGGTTGAACATCTATATTTATAATGTTATAATCCAACAGATCCAACTCAGCAGAGAGTGTGATATGTGATGAGTTGTTGTCATGTACAACATCCTGATTGTCTTCTACCACAATGATATCCGGGTTCCAAATCTTTCGATGATAAGAATCTTGGACGACCTTCCAATTACCACGTTTACCCAAAAAATCAAGGTAAAAGACTTGTGTTGCAAGAATGAATGGTTCATTTTGAAACGATACACGATCGGTAATTTGCGTAATGTTGTTTCTATAGGTACAACGTTTTACGCGATTACTGTTATTAGTGTCGAACCATTTGACTTTGAACAACACAACATTGAATGAAATATATGAAAACTCGAGAATTTCTTCAAGTGGCCATAATGCATTCCTCCGTCATGGTTAGGAGTTGAAATTCATTGTTTTGAGTTAAGCAGCGTAAATCACGGTGGGTGTACGATAAACTTCACATCGTTGACTACGCAAGAGTTGGTGAGGCTGCGGTACATGATGGTCCACAAGCCAAAGCGAATAACTTCGGTACAACTTGGGTCCTTCTTTACTTTTAATTCACGAATCTATGAAAAAGTTAAGAATAGATAGAGATGAGTAATAGTCGTTATTTTACGTGGTAATACATACAATAAGTCTACCTTCATCTCAAACCAAATAGGAAATCCTTCTTGTAAGTCACCGCCAGAAATGCCACCGTAAATGTTCATGATATTAGAATAAGTCGTCGAATAACAACTTACGTAAAGCAAATTTTGAAATAAAACGCGTACCTCTTGTACTCGTTCATGTACGGGTCGATTTCATGACTGTTGTGTAGTACGTACCATACTACTTGCTTCATTGTGTCTCCTTGAAACCGAACTAATGATAATTTACCATTCTTTTTGAAGACCGATCGAAACACCTCAAATCGACTTGTTGGGCTTGGACCGTTCTCATTCCGGTCAGGACGATTAAATATCGTCTCAACACCCCGAAAATAATGCGAACAGAAAGTTAATGCTTCATCAGCAGTATAACCCTCCGCTATTGAACCTTAAGGCTTAGCTTTATTTCTGACATAATTTTTGAGCTTTTTCATGTATCTTTCAAATGGATACATCCACCTCATGTAGACAGGACCGCCTTCAATATCCTCTTCCAGTAGATGAATAACCAAGTGAATCATAATGTCAAAAATTTGGAGGATATATTTGCTCGAAGCGCACAAAATATTGATCGCTTGTTCTCTAGCTTTCAACATGTCATCCACCATCAAATTTCGAGCGCATATTTGTTTGAAGAATGAACAAAGCTCGATTATTGGTGGTGCGGTGGTTTGGTCCTTCAAGTAATTTTGAAGTCAAGCGAGAAGCAACCGTTGCATCATTATGTGGCAGTCATGAGCCTTCAAACTGTTATGTTGCTATCGTTTTCGGTCACTTTATGCTTGAAGTTAGATCCGAACCCATCGGTAGTTTAACACCTTTGATGAATTAAGAAAAAATCGGGATATTAGAATAAGTTGTCAAAATGAATACGCGAATTAATTGGAACAAAGAAATTTTCAAATAAAGCGCGTACCTTTAATGAATTGACAAAAAGTTTTCTTTCTTGGTTGTGAAAGAGTACGTAGGATGAGGCTTAGATCACTTCCGTTTCCTTTGTTGATGAGCCACAAGTCAAGCGAATATTCAAATTTTGTAAGTCTTGTCTTGCCTTGTTGGTGTCTTTTGATTTGTCATTCATTAACAAAGTACCCAACACACTCTCACACACATTTTTTTCGATATGCATGACATCTAAATTGTGTTTTAGTGTAATAAAAGACCAATACTTTAGCTCGTAGAAAACAAATTTTTTTGTCCAATTCAATTCGCGATCAGAATCACGTTTTTTGTTCGCACCCCCATATCTTGGATGTTTCCCCGGGAGACGTTTAGGCAATCTTCTTAGTTGATCCAAGATGTCATCATTGGTAAATATTATAGGAGGGTCTCTATTATCTACCTTTGTATAGAATGCCCTTCTGTTATTCCGCTATTTATTGGTCGTGCTTAAGAATCTTCTGTGACCAACATAAGCGGTTTTGTTTAACACGCGCATAGCTGGAGTGTCTACATTACATGTCGTACATGCCTTGTAACCTTGCCCACTCCACCCAGACAAACTACTTCGAGCGGGAAAGTCATTGATAGTCCATAAAAGCGTTGCTTTCATACGAGTCGATGCATAACGGCATCCTTAGTCATGACTCCATCTTTCCATAAAGTCTTTAGGTCATCAATCAAAGGCCTCGGGTAAATATCAATATCCTTCCACGTGATTTGGGGCCCGAAATTAACAATGTCAACATAAGAGAAGTCTCTCATACATATCCAAGGAGGCGTGTTGTAAGTGGTTAATATGACCGCCACATGTTGTATGATTGACTAAGGTTGCCGCACGGATTGAAACCATCGACAACCAACCCTAACCGGACGTTTTTTTTTCTTTAGCAAATTCCTTGGATACTTGATGTCAAATTTCTTCCATGCTTGACCATCAACCGAGTGTTGCATCTTACCATTCTCCTAGGCGCCAGACGCATGCCAAGTCATATGTTTTGCGGTGTGTTTAGACTTGTACAAACATTGTAGTCTAGGAATGATATGAAAGTAATGCAACACCTTGTTAGGAACTTTCTTCCCAGTGTGTTCTTTTCTTTCCATCTACTAGCGCCGCAGATCGGATAAGTCCGCAAATCTTAGTTACCGCCCCGATATAAAAGCAATCATTTACACAAGCATGTATCGATTCATATCCTAACCCGATAGTTTTAAATGTCTTCTTTATTTCATAGTATGACGATGGCATGTTGTATCCTAGAACGGGCGGGAAAACTTCCTTGAATAAAGTTAGGAACTCATTAAATGTGGTGTCACTCACTTTACCTTTGACCTTGATGTGCGTAATCTTTGCCATAAAGTCTAATGAAGACACCCAGTGATAGCCTGGGTATAGTTTTTCGTTGGAAGTGGCAAGTAACTCCTCATACTCATTACGTTGAAGAAGTGCGTCGTCACTTATCTCGCCAATATTTCCTTGAGTTGGATCATCTGGTTCGTTATTCGGACCAATATCATGAAGGAACTCAGCCATGTCACTCATACCAGGGTGTCTTGTGTTGTGTACGACTGTTCGGGCATCCGACTCACCATGATTATACCATTTCGTATAACTATGGTCCCAGCCATTTGCGTGTATGTGGTCAAACAAATATTCGTGCTTTATCCAGGGTAGGTTTAAACAACGAGCACAGGGACATTTTATATTCCCATCAATATTCACTAAGGGCTTGCAATACTCGCAGAAAGCTTTAAGAACAACTAAAAATTCTCTACGGGTACGTGCTAGTGAGACCCAACTTTTATCAATTGGCATAACTGCGTTTTAATGAAGCAACAAATAATTATATAGACTTAAAATGTTCACAAAAAATCTACACGTAAACACATAAAGGTGGAATTACCAGTTGTGCATTTTGTTCACCTAATCCAACTATGGAAGGCAATCTAACCACTCTTTGAATGTTTAGTCTCATATGAATGCGTATAATTGAATTTACTATTTGAGAAAATTTGGTAGCATTTCCTCAACTCCCCAAATATGTGCATTAAAGACATATTCATAGGAGTAAAGGGAAACATGTCGAAATTTTCACAAATAGTAAATCAATTATACGATTCATATCCTAAATTAGACAAAACATTCAAAAGCGGTCCCAACGAGGACTTTCCAAATTAATTTCTAATAAATTAATTTCGGACGGTTTTCTATGGGATGATTAGCTTTGGACGGGACTTTCCGAAATTAATCACTAAAGTCCTAAAATCATTTACAACACTTCAACACAATCAAATACCATACAATACTAACATATTCGCATTGTCAATTTTGGCTTATATATCACAAGACTCGATTTTCAACTTTTTGGAGACTTTATTTGGAAGTTTATGAGCTTATAATAAGTTTATTATATCATAATAAACTTATATAAGCTCACAAGTCTCCAAATAAGCCGGAAAATTGAACAACTTAGCAAAACTACACGCTTCGTATTTTGGTCATTTCACGTGTATTAACAACAAACATTAACAAAGTTAGACAAAAAACATATCGATTGTGGTCTTGGCTCTCGGCTAGCTGGTCTCGGCTCTCGGCTGGTCTCGACTGTAAAAAAATCAAATTTATTACTAAAAATCAAAATTAATAATAAAAAATCAAAATTACAACATAAACCAAACACCCCTTGTGGGATGCTGTTTGGACAACATAAACCAAACGACCCTTTCGGGATGTTGTTAACCAAAAGCACCCTTTCGGGGCTGAAAAATAAGCAATCCAAACACCCCTTTGGGGGCAGGAAGTGCTGGGTTGGGACCCTACTTCCTTCCATTTTTCAACTTTTTTTTTCTTTTAATAATTTTGATTTTTAGTAATAAATTTGATCATGGCTGCCAAAGGGATTAGAAGCTGCATAAAATACTAAGGGGCTGTTTAGATCATGGTTGCCAAAGGGAGTATAAGCTTTAAAAAGCATGTAACAAGCTAGAGCTTATGAAAACTAATCTATGACATAAAATGATGCATCTAAGGGAATTTAATTAGCAATAACTAAACACTAAAAGAAAAAAGAAAGGTAAAGAAACAGGCTGCTATAACAGTCAACTACAGTGGCTTAAAGGGCATTTATTAGCTTATAAATAAGCTACTTAGAGGCCTCCAAAATGAGAAAAGATGCTGGAACAATAAACTTTACACTACTGAGATTCCAAAGAAGCAAAAGGTGGGGCAAGGGGAGTCCCTTGACATCTTATAAATAAGCTGTCAAGGTGGCTTTTGGGGCTGCAGTTAGATTGTTGAACAGGGCAGAAAGGCAGCAAAGGGTAGTTTTCCAAGGCAAATATAAGCTACTTAAAAAGCACTAAATCCTAATCTTAGCATAAAAACATGAAAACTATACACCTAACTATTAATTGCAACAGAAAATTAATCCTAAATCTAACTTAAACTAATCTGAATCTGAGCAAGAAAAAAGTGCAGGCTGCTGATAACAGTGGAGCTAAAAACTTTTGCCGGCAACATGTCCCCGCTGAGAAAATAAACAAAAAAAATAAACAAAAATAAATAAACATACCTTTTGGTATCGGCTCACGGTTGTAGTCTCGGCTCGGTCTCGGGTTGGTCTCACCACAACTACTGTACCAAAAAAAAAAAAAAAAATAAAAATTAAAAATAAACAATTAACAATTAACAAAAAATAACTATTAAAAAATAACAACAATTAAAACAAAAATAAAAATAACGGAAATAAAAAAATGAGCAAAATTAAAAATTAGCAAAATTAAAAAATTATTGTACCTTGGTTTTTTTTAAGGATGTTGTGAGAGTAGAGGGGAGGAGGAAGAATTAAAAGATAGAGGGGATGAGGAAGAATTATTAAACGAGAGGATTGAAGGAGATGGTGCACAGTGGTGCGTGTGTAGTGGTGGTGGAGGTGGTGAGCTGTGGTGGAGAAGTGGTTAGTTGAGAGGAGAAAGACGATAGTGTGTTTTTTTTGTTTTTTTTCCCAAGTATGACCAGATCTGTCAATTATTGAGGTCAATATTTGCTTTCTACTTTTGTCGGGGACATGTCCCCGGGGAAAGTATTTTTGTCTTTTAGCGAAATTTTCCCCGGGGACATGTCCCCGGATAAAGTAATGGCGGGATAAAGTAAAAGAGATAAGGGAAAATGAAAATTTATGCCAAAATTTTCCCAAGGGACATGTCCCCGGGAAAAGGTTTAATTATAAAACTAATATTATCATTTTAAATAATTAAAACTAATAATAAATCAATTTAAATTTAACCTAAAAATTAGAAAATTATTTTAATTACTTTTAACCTAGGTTGCACGGACACGGCGATACGGCAAAGTCTAAAAATATATGACACGGACACGGCGTGGACACGGGAATTTATATACTTTATATACGTATCATGTTAAACGACCAAGTATATGTGCTATGGTATACGTATCATGTTAAACGACCAAGTATAGGTGCTATGGTATACGTATCATGTTAAACGACCAAGTATAGGTGCTATGGTATACGTATCATGTTAAATGATCAAGTATAGGTGCTATGGTATACGTATCATTTTAAACGACCAAGTATAGGTGCTATGGTATACGTATCATGTTAAACGACCAAGTATAGGTGCTATGGTATACGTATCATGTTAAACGACCAAGTATAGGTGCTATGGTATACGTATCATGTTAAACGACCAAGTATAGGTGCTATGGTATACGTATGACGTTAAACGACCAAGTATAGGTGCTATGGTATACGTATGACGTTAAACGACCAAGTATAGGTGCTATGGTACACGTATGATGTTAAACGACCAAGTATAGGTGCTATGGTATACATATCATGTTAAACGACCAAGTATAGGTGCTATGGTTTACGTATCAGATTAAACGACCAAGTATAGGTGCTATGGTATACGTATCATGTTAAACGACCAAGTATAGGTGCTATGGTATACGTATGATGTTAAATGACCAAGTATAGGTGCTATGGTATACGTATCATGTTAAACGACCAAATATAGGTGCTATGGTATACGTATCATGTTAAATGACCAAGTATAGGTGCTATGGTATACGTATGATGTTAAACGACCAAGTATAGGTGCTATGGTATACGTATGATGTTAAACGACCAAGTATAGGTGCTATGGTATACATATGATGTTAAGCGACCAAGTATAGGTGCTATGGTATCGTGTCATGTTAAACGACCACGTATAGGTGTTATAGTATCGTATCATGTTATAGTATAGGTGCTATGGTATCGTATCATGTTAAAGCGACCAAGTATTGGTTCTATGGTATATCATGTTAAAGCGACCACATAGGTTATGGTAATCATGTTAAATGACCAAGTATAGGTACTATGGTATAGGTATCATGTTAAGCGACCAAGTATAGGTGCTATGGTATCGATCATGTTAAATGACCAAGTATAGGTGCTATGGTATAGGTATCATGTTAAACGACCAAGTATAGGTGCTATGGTATATGTATCATGTTAAACGACTAGGTATATGTGCTATAGTATACGTATCATGCTATGGTATACGCATCAATATATATAAACTATTATTATTATTTGTTAGGAATTAGAAAATTCAGTCGTTAAAGTGTCGGCCACCTCAAGTATATGTATTCATAAGAAAGCTCGTAGTGGTAGTCAAGTTATGTTATTAAGTAGTTTGTTAAGTAACACAGTGGAGGATGGACGGGTCTTTACCACCGTATGCCGATCCATGACCGTGGGTGGCGTTTATTGTAAGACACTATAAATACCCTCTACCTTCTAAGGTAGAGGGTTGGAGCTTTCAATACTATTTTTCTTTGTTTCACATAGTTCCCAACTCTTTTCCCTTTCTCTCTCTAGAACTTTCTCTCTCTAAATATTTTGGTATGCCCCATATGATATTGGTATGATGTGTTTATGAAATCCTATATCTTACAATTGGTATCAAGAGCCATGGTTTGATCACTTATCTTTCATGCTCTTTGTTTTGGTGGATTTCATAAGGTTTTTGGGGTTATAAGTGTTTAGGAGAGTTTGAATCATTTGGACAAATTCTAGTGTTAAAGTTTGAATTTTGATTGTAATTTTGTGTTTAGGATCATCATATGTGTTTAGGTTTTGAATTGGATGGCTTAAATCATTGTGGTTTGGTTGTTTTTGATTGATAAAGTGGTTGTTTTTGAAAGTTGTACGAAGCGAGTTGAGCCACGGAGTTGAGTTTCTTGGAAGCGAGCTGCTTTGTTATTGGAAGCGAGTTGGTATATGCGACTTGGCTATTTAGCGAGTTGACTCTTTATGCGACTTGAGTTCTAAGCAAGTTGTTTCTTTAAGCGACTTGAGTTTTAAAGCGACTTGGCTATTAAGCGAGTTGTATTGTCAGCGAGTTGGTAAGCGACTTGGTGGTTAAGCGAGTTGTCTCTGTATGCGACTTGGCTATTAAGTGAGTTGTTTCTTTAAGCGACACGAGTTTTAAGCGACTTGTCTTTTAAGCGAGTTATTTGTTTAGCGAGTTGATACCAAACTCGGGGTTTAACTTATAATTTTCTAAGTTTATTTTCGATAATATGGTTGAGAATTTAACTAGGAAAAAGACCAAGTTTTTGATGTACCCTAGGTTTTCTGAGATGATCTTAGAAGTTACTACCCAAACCCAGCCTTTTTATCCCATAGGAGCTTTAACTTCTAAGTTGTTTGCTTCAATGAGAACTAAGTTTGAGGACGCATTATCCTTCTTGGCGGCTATGTTACCTCGGGGAATGAGGGTGCGATGAGGATAATGATGTTAATCTACCTTCTACCGATGTTCTGCTGGCGATGGTAATCCTTCGGTAGCCATTGATGAGGCCCTTCTATTATTGAAACCTCACAATGTTTCTCGTGACCTACCTCACTTATACCTTCACCTAGACCTAGACCTAGTCCACCACTACTCAAGATACTCTTGATGAGGTTGAGCATGATCTTGATAGCGCCCACACCTAGTCCTATTAGGAATCAATTTGATGAAGGATTCCTAATTTTGAGCATGTTCATATTTCTCTGAAGAGGTGAGTGAAGCTCCCATTACCAGCGAGCAATCGGTGGTGGTGGTGAGGACCTATTACACTTACATCTTTAAATGCTCTAGTGAGCGGATATGTGGCGAAGTTCTTGATCTCAGAAGGAGCTTCTGAGACCAAGTCTACTCTTGGTGATCAGTTGTGATGTTGCGAGAATAAAGTTCTGAGCTTGGAAGAACAACTTGAAAATTGGGGCAAAAGGAGGTTTTGGTTTCTTCGATGAGGAGCATGAAGAGCCTCGACTTGCATCACTAGGAATCTTGGCGTCTGACTCTAACAACTCTGTGTCTTCTCTTCTTGTTGCTAAGTCTTCAAAGAAAAAGGAACCTATTCGATACACTAGTAAGCGGAAAAGACAATATCGCATAAGGAATCCGCGAAGCTTCAAAGGAACCAAGTGTTGATGTAGTATCTGCGATGTTCAAATGGAGGATATTGCTCTTGAACATGGTCAAGCTTATTTTGTTCAAGAACAACTACGTTCTCAACCTTCAGAGATGATAATATTGTGTTTTTTGCTGGAAGAAGTTTTTATTTGGATTCTAATACTGAAGTATTTTCTACACCTGTTGAGGATCTTTCTCAATCTGTTTCTTCTGATGCTCACATAGATGTTTCATCTGAAGTTCCTTCTATGGATATTCCTCAAGTTGGTTCTGCTGAGGAGACTACTGATAAAAGGAAGGAAGCAGTGATTGATACAGTACTTGGTTCAGATCTGTTAAGTGAACAGGAGTTGAAAGCACAAGAAAGAATGTTAGATGAGGTGTGCGAGAACAAGAAAAGTGAGGAATTGGCTAATGACTAGCGGCTCGGTCTCATTCAATTTTGCCTCCACGAGAGACAAAGGGGCTGGATGCATTCGTACTCGGATGCTGCTGCACATGGGATGTTTATACTCGACAAGTAGTTTCTAATCCTACACTTGCTCGGGTATATATTAGGTGTAGATTTTGGTAGTGATACTTTTGTGGATCTAATGATGGCTCGAGGGAAAGTGAGTTGACTATTTAGCTACTTGTCTATTGAGACTTGTCACTTCTTCGTGCTACATTTTTACGGTTGTTCTTTTGGTTTAGTAAAATCCGTGAAAGAATCAATTTCCGGTTTAATCAAAGAATAGTAAAATCCGTAGAACTTGAAATCATGTCTAACAATGTGCCTACTATCGTTTCTTCTCGTAGCGGAGGATGTTCAAGCAAATGGATCGAGATGCTCGTCCCTATGCTTAGCCAGGCGATTATGACTCATGGGCTCAAAGAATCGGGTTGTCTTGTTTGGGAAAGGAAAATGGGGTCAACATTCTCAAATTAATTGATGAAGGACCTTGTCGATTGAGACTACAAGAGACATAATTGATATCTATGCAGATGGAACAATGATCTTTGGATTGGACGGACAAAGATGTATGATGAGCTCGATGATAAAAAGAAAAAGAGATTCGATCTTGATATCGCTAACGATCCACGAGCTCAAGATCTATCAAGGTCTGCTAGTTTCAACATCAGGGCTTCAAACATTATACTTCAGGGTCTTCCAAAATATATCTACAAGCTTATCAATCACAACACTGAAGCCAAGGCGGTTTGAGATAATGTCAAGATGCTTCTCTCGGGTTCTGAATTAACTAAGGAAGACAGAGAATCACAGTTGTATGATGAATTTGAGCACTTTAACATGAAACCAGAAGAAAGTGTCTATGAATATTATGTGAGATTCCACAAGCTTGTGAATGACATGAGGAATATCAAAATGACCATGCCGAATATTTAGCTAAACTCAAAGTTTGTGAACAACATGAATCCCGAATGGCACAAATTTGTCACCTCTGTGAAGCTAACCAAAGGATTGAAGAACACCAACTATGAGCAATTGTATGCCTTCCTTCTTCAGAATGAGAGACATGCTATGTTTGAAAGAATGATTCTTGAACCGTTCAAAACTAAACAGGGAGAAACAAGTTCATCAAATGATTCAACATCATTCTACACCAATGTTGGAATTACCACCAAAGCTTCTCAAGTCATACCCACTGGAAATGGTAATTACAAACTCATCCCTGATCCAGCATATAAGCCTCCAGACTCGAACACATTCATGGAAAACTTCATCAATCAACTGTCTCTCATGGTTAGTCAAAATATGAATTCCACCCCACACCAACAATAACCTTAGAAGCGCATCCAATCCACACAATCATGCTCTTTGTCGAGAGATGGAAAGGTTTTGGTGCAACCAGTTCAAGGAAGGCAATATGAGCGGGGAAGAGGTGGAGTAGGTGGAGGTTATGTGGCAAATCAGTATCGGAGAAGGAATGGTAATCAAGGACAAGCAAAGCCAATTAAGTGCTACAACTGTGGTGGTGATGAACACATAGCAAGGAACTGAATTCTCCAAAACGCCCTCAAAATGCAGAGTACTTCAAAGACAAGATGCTACTTGTGCAAGCTCAAGATAATGGAGCTGTTTTGGATGAAGAGGAATTATTGTTTCTTGCTGTGGGTAATGCCAAGACATATGATGCAGATGTGGATGAGCAGCCAAGTCAAGAGATAGCCATAATCATCGAATGCCTTTCAAGTTGCGAGAATGTGATGCATACGACTCGGCGTCGATGATGAACCTCTTGCGCAGACAATTTTCATGGCTAGCATTTCTCCAATGGTCTCTCCAAAGGTCTCATCATCACGACAAGCTGGTCCATCCAAAGAATCAATCATCTCGGATGTATTAAAACTATATGATGATGTTGATCGCAAAGATACATGATAAAGTGCAATCACGGGAAACTTGTGACTCGGATATTGCTAATATGGGTAATAATAATGTTGTCCCATATGATCAATATGTGATCCAAAGTGAGAATGTGATTGAACCAGTGATATATCTTCTGCGGTCAATGATGACTATGTTTTGATGAATTCCTTTGCATGTGCCCCTCGATGATTCTGTTACCTCCGAGGCGAATGCCTATAAAGAACAAGTTGCTATTTATGAACAACGTGTAAGTTTGAGTTAACTACCCGTGAGCGAGAAATGGATGACCAAATGCGTACAATTATTAGAAAAAGTAATTTTAGAGAAGAGCTGTTAAAACAAAAGTTAAACTCCTTACAAGAAAAGCTTTCTAAAGCATTAAACAAAAGCAAGAGCTGCAAGATAATGTTAAAGTGCTTAAACAAGAATTCGGTGCTAAGGAATCAAAACTTTTGAATGATTTTTCTTATCTAAAACTTTGATAAACAAGCTTGAAAATAAGTTGTACGTACAATGGAATACCATTGATTGCTCACATGATCACTAAGCATAGAGTTCTCAACGATAAGCATAGTATTCCCATTGTAGAAACCTAATCCACGAGTATGGTAAGATAGCAAAAGGCGCTCAAAATGTGATCTATGATGGTAATGAAATCCTTAAGCCTAGGAAGAAACCTAGTTTGTTGAGTGCAAGGAAGAGGATAGAAAATTAGATGATGCATCTAGGAGAAAATGGATAAGAAGCTTAACGATCCTGCGTGTAAAAGAATAACATAACGATCAAACCTCATGATTACACTAAGGAAAATTGGATCTCCACGAACATGTTTAAGCCTCAAACTCAATTAACCCGAGCAATGATCTTTTGGAAGAAAGATATGGATAAGCAAAAGTTAATGTACTTGTTGAAACAAACACTCCCTTTAGGAAAATGCTGCGACTCATCGTGTATCCTCCAAATACACCAATGCACTTAGTTCCTAGAACTATTGCCACTAATAGCAAGACCTTAATTAGTCGATTATGTCATTTATCAATTATTTGTTGATTTTGAGAAGACATGTAAGATAAGGATCACACCCTCTTGGGATAATGAAGGGAGAGGGTTTGAGCAAACTAAAGAATGCTATTTAACTAAGGTCATGCCTTTCTTTAAACAATTAAAAGGTCAATTTGAGAGTCTTAAAAGGGATGGATTACGATATTAAAGAAATGGAAAAGGAATTTGATGCAATGATAGTTGAGGTTAATGACTATGAGCGAGAATTAAAATATAATGAGATTGAGAGGAAAAACTTGCATACCTTAAATGAGAATCGATTTCGAATGTATCACTCAAGATGTGTTTTACATTGCCACGAAGCATTCAACTAATGCTTCTCAATTTCATGAATTATCTGTTGCTCGAAAGTCTCCATGATCGTGTCATTGAGCTTGAGAAAACTAACTCTAAATTGCATGAAAAATTTGAACAGGATGATTATGATAACTGGTGAAACAGTTTTCTAAATTGGAAGTTGAGCATCTTGCTTTGCAATTAAAATATCAACATCTAAAAGAAAATGTTAAAACCTCAAATATCAAGACATCCTTGGATGCTCCTGAATTTGATGTAGTTTTTGAAATCAGCAAACGTGATGAACATATTCGAGCTCATTGTAACACGATCGGAAAAATGAGAACCCAAATTTCACAATTAAATGGGGAAAAGAACAATGTGACAGGCTCCCAAATGCCTCCTCCTTTAGATTCTCAGAGTTCTCAGAGTTTTCATCTTCAAAACTTGGTTAATGTTCTACAAAAGGATAATGAGAGTTTTCTAGAAGAAAATGAAAAGGTGAAACAACACTTTAAAGAGTTATATGATTCCGTGAAAGTCACTCGTGACAAAACAACGAAATAATAACGTCTTTACAAAAGAAATTGAGAATCAGGAGTCGGGTAAAGGAAAATGCCACTTGTCTTCAAAGAGAATGTTGCATCAAAGTCATCTGGACTCTAAATATCTTGTGTTATTAAATACATTCCTCCCATCTTAGGAATAATGAACTTGTATTTCATAATTATCTTGCTGCATGTAAGGATAGTCTTGAATGTCTCCGTGAGATTGTAGAAGTGGACTTCATAAATAAGCCACTTGATAGTGAAATTAGGTTTGCTTGCATTCAGGCCAAACGATCTTAGGAGATGTTAGAATGTTTAATAGCAACATGTCCTAAATCCTTAGGTGAGAAAGGTAAAGTTGTGATGCCTTGCTCGATGCCTAGTGACAAGTATGCAACTCATTCTATGCCCACTACTAAGCAAGTAAACTCTAGAGTTCCTTCAAGTAGTTCAGATCCCTGCACTTCTAGTTCAGGAATGCAAAAAGTAGCAAAACCAACTAATGTTTCAATTCCCTCTACAGAGGGTAAGTGACACCAAAGCAAGCGGGTCAAAGCCTCAAGGAAACACAAAGAATGATAGGACCTTGCATGCTAGGAATATTGATGGAAGAGATTAGAAGATCACCTTAGGGAGAATTTGAATAAAGCGAATCGTGTTGATTCTAGTGTTAGCTAAAGCGAATCGTAATTAATGAAATTCTAGTGTTAGCAAAACATGTAATGATGATTGCGTGGTTTACATTACTAATCTTGAATGTGGTGCGAATGATTTGATTAATGTTGTTAAATGCCTGTTAAGATAGTTAATGGAAAAAACAAGCTAAGAAGGCTAGAAAGCAATGGCGGAAGAAGGTTAGAAAACATTGAAACCCAGGGAAGGAAATTTAGTAACATAGGTTATCGGTGGATACCCACCGGCGCAAATTCAATCTTAATGAAATGTGCACTAAATTATCTAGATCAATGCCCATTAGAAATGGATGCCTCTTGGTAGAACTATTCCTTAAGAAGTGCACATATTGTGAATAGGTCTAATACGGACACTAGCTTTGCATCTATCACGATGATTCCATTGTTTCTAATTACGATGTGGGTGTTCCAATCAATGTTACTAACCAAATGGAACCCATTCTTGCATGGGGATCCCAATTATCCGATTATCCATTCTTGTGTGTGTTCAGCTGCGGATCGTTCAAATCGTTACGTGGTACACGGACTCAGTTGTTCCAAGCATATGATTGGAGACCGATCACGGCTCATGTACTTTGTGAGTAAATTCATCGAGGCTATTAAATTCGGGAATGATCATTTCGGTGCAATTATGGGTTATGGAGACTATGTTGTCGGTGATAGTGTTATCTCCGGGGTATATTACGTTGAAGGTCTTGGTCATAACTTATTCTCGTCGGTCAATTACGTGATTACGATCTAGAAGTGGCCTTGAGCTATACTTGCCGTTAGAGAACTTGATGGTAGAGAAATTTTAAGAGGAACACGTGGTTCAAATCTATACACCATCTCTATCGAAGATATGATGAAGTCTTCTCCAATTTACTTGTTGTCAAAGGCTTCGAAAACAAAGTCATGGTTATGGCATCGTCGTCTTAATCACTTGAACTTCAGCACCATAAATGATCTCTCCATAAAGGACTTAGTTATAGGCTTACCTAGACTAAAGTATGAAAAGAATCATCTTTGTTCAGCATGCCAATTGGGAAAAAGCAAGAAGTATGCCCACAACCCAAATCTACAAACTCAGTTATGGAAGTTCTTCATACCATTCACATGGATTTATGTGGACCCATGAGAGTGCAGAATATCTTTGGGAAGAAATACGTGTTAGTTGTGGTTGATGATTACTCTTGATTTACTTGGGTTAAGTTCTTAAGGACAAAGGATGAAACTCCAGATATCATCATCAAACTTATCTAACAATTGCAGGTTCGACTTAACAAAAATATCAGAATCATCCGAACAGACAATGGGCGGGTTTGTTAATAAACAACTTAGTGAGTTTTATGAAAGTGTTGGAATCGGTCATCAAAGAAGTGTTCCACGAACTCCTCAGCGAGCGGTGTAGTTGAAAGCTAAATCGAACTCTTGTGGAAGCCGCTAGAACAATCTTGATTTACTCAAAGGTTCCAATGTTTCTACGAAGGTGAAGCCATTGCCACTGCATGCTATACTCAAAATCGATCCCTTATTCACACTTCTGATGGAAAAACTCCATATGAACTTGTCCACAATCGAAAACCTAATCTTTCATTCCTTCGTGTGTTTGGTGCATTGTGTTATCCAACTAATGAGGGCCAAGACTTAGGCAAACTTAAAGCTAAAGCGGACATTGGAGTATTTGTAGGATATGCACCAAGCATAAAAGGATACGAATCTACAACAAAAGAACCCGAAATATCATGGAAACAATTCACGTGACGTTCGATGGTGACCGATCCAATGGCTCCGGGACAACCCAGTTCGGACCCGCATCATCAAGTAGTCCCATCGGTTCTACTCTTGTACACGATTCTTCGCTAGCAACTCCTTATGTATCTCCTTGAAGATGATTTGAAAAATTGTTTGATCCAATGTTTGATGAGCATTATGAGCCAATTGCTAATGATCATCAAATCCATTAACAAAAGTTGCTCTATCCTTGTCAATGAAGTTAACCCTTGGTTTCTATGTCACTAAGTCAAGAAGCACCCTCTGCGATCACTCGGTCTCATCATCAATGCCTCGATCATCAAGTGTACACAATGGAAATGTTCTTTGCGATTCTGGATGATGAAAATCCTTTTGCTTCTCCGGAAGATGAACCCTTTGAAAACATATTTGCTCACGAATCATTATCTAAACCATCGTCATCGGGAGAAATCGACTCTGCTATACGTTCCTCAACAACAACCACATGAACACCTTAGAAAATGGACACATGATCACCCATTGGACAACATCATTGGAAACCCTTCTCGTCCGGTATCCACTGTCGTCGACAACTTGCAACCGATGCCTTATGGTGCTTATTCAACTCTGTACTCTCTAAGATCGAACCAAAAGGCGTTAAAGCGCTATGAATGAAGACGCAATGGTTCAATGCCATGCAAGAAGAAATTCATGAGTTTGATCGACTAGATGTATGGGAATTAGTACACTCTCCCGTGTTATGATCATTGCTCTAAAGTGGATCTTCAAAGTAAAACTTGATGAGCATGGTGATGTATTAAAGAACAAGGCTCGATTGGTTGCAAAAGGATACCGTCAAGAGGAGGGTATTGACTTTGAAGAATCATTTGCTCAGGTTGCTCGTATCGAAGCAATTAGAATCTTCTTGGCTAATCTTGCAAGTAAGAACATGGTAGTATATCGGATCGATGTAAAGGCGACTTTTCTTAAGGTGATCTTAAAGAAGTCGTATCGTCGTGGCGAAGGTTTTGTGAATCGAGCATCCTACTCATGTCTATCGCTTGAAGAAGGCTCTTTATGGTTTGAAGCAAGCTCCAAGGGCATGGTATGTGATAAGGTTTTAAAAGGTACCATTTTGAGGGTCGTTTAAGTCCTTATTTGATCACTTTGTATCCGTTATTGCTTAATATCGTTCCTTTTCACTTTTAGGTCTCTTGAAGGCAAAATCTTTGGAATGGCACTTATTTGGACGAAAAGCGCGAATATATGAAGAAAATGGCCAAAGTCGAATCAAGACACTCACATTTCTTGAAAGCAGAAGGTGGTGGCGTCGGTGCTTATCTGCGACGCCGTCGGAGGATTTTTGTGACGGATACGAGCCAAAACCCTATTTTCAAGTGACGACGTCGGGGTTATAAAAGAGTAGGCCGTCGCAACTCGGACGCCCTAGATTTGATCCAGACGACGTCATAGACGAAGGGGACGCGTCACAACCACAAGGTGGCCGTCACAAGGTGGTCAAGACTATCACAACATCTTGCCAAGTAGTTGATATTGTTTTGGCCATAACTTTTGCATACTGAACTCGGATTAAGGTGGTTCAAAAGCCAGCGCGACCGAACGAGAAAATCTACAATTCTTTGAAAAAATGGTCATGGCGCCGTCACTCTATAAGTGTGACGCTGTCGCTTTTTCCGACGGAAAAATCGCTATAAATATAACATTATAACTTCACTTTTTGTAAGCCCTAAACCTAAGTCCGATTCGGGGTTTAGGTAGGTGTTTTTCCAAAGCAACTTAAAGGGTTCCAAACACTCTATAAACATTGTGTGTTGGTTTGTTTGTTAATCCAATCCTATGGTATGTCTTCAATTATCATAATTGTTGCTTGCTCTTCATTAATTATGCTTGGCTAATTCATCTAGTGTCTCGCTTATGATTGTGTGAAACTTGTATACAATTAATTAGATCTTATTGATTTCTTAGTGATGCTTGTGTCTATCTTCATCATTAGGGTGTGACAACTTCAATGAGTCTAATTGGTTTAGTTTATAATTCTTGCATCCCTCATCTCTTGTTTGATTGGTTGTCTCTTATCTTAATTGTAATTGGCTTAGGAAGTGCGACTAGGCTATCGTTGTGTTTAACACTTGATAAATCCTTGATAGTTTATGAATGACTTGGTGGATTTCGTTTACTAAATCAAAGATAACCTTAAAGTTAGTTTATGAATGAATAAGTGGATTTTGTTTACTACACTTAAAGGTGACTTCAAAGAGTTAGGGAGAAAGCATATCCTACAACCTTAGACACACAACGCAACTAGGAATAAGGACGTGACAATTCAACCATCAATAGGACGTGACAATTCGGTGGGTAGAATTGGATAGCTAAAGGAGTAATACATCATAAGTAGATACGCTTCACGTTCTTGGTAGACCCCTAATTTAGTTAGTACCTTTTGGGATAGTTGACTAGCAACTAATTCCACCCTCCCAAATCAAACCCCGAGATTCGTACCTTTCAATTTCATAAAATATAAAAATACAAAATAATCATCCTCACCTTTAGACTTAAATCGATATACACTTGACTAACGACACTATTCCCCAGAGAGCGATATCAATACCCGTGGCTTACCCTAATACTACACTACAACGATTAGGTTCAACGCCTGGGGTGTTGAAAAACTTGCTCGAAGAAAAGGAAGTTCCCTTGACCCCGAACGACGCGTGTAGCGTTATCAAGTTTTGGCGCCACTGCCGGGAATAGTTATTGTTTAGGCTTGATTTCTATCTCGTTTAGGTCTACTCACAAGATTCCTATCAAGTGAGATTTTTTTCTTTTATTAGCTTCCTTGTAGTCTATCCCCTTCTTTGTGCCTTTGTTCGTAAAACTTGTGCATTGACTCTTCCGTTCACCATTATGGAGAACGCGAATCCACTATATTCGCGATCGGGTTTTTCATAAGAAATTATGATATTACTAAAGCGGATTATTCAAGATGGTGGGAAGAAAGTAACCAACTCCATAAACCTTTTGAGGTTTCACTATTCCATCAAGCCCACAAAGTACCTCATCTAGTGCAACCGATGCTTCGTTTGAGCCTTCACCTAGGATAGACTTTCGTGAACAACCTCCATGTTTAGAAACTATTGTTAGTAAGGCCCTTAGGAGAACCGACCAAATTTGTGAAAATATTATGGAAAGCAACCAAGCTTTAAACCATAAGTTGGATCAATTACTAAGTTTGGTTTCATCACGACCTAAGGAAATAGCACATGATGAGCATATAGATGATGTAGATGTGATTGAGGATAAGGTGAAAAGTCTAGACCCACAAGGTATCCCACAAGTTCCACCATCATTTAAGGCATACACACCGCACGTGACTTACAGGAAGTAGTTGAAGAGACTTTAGGAATCCCAATGGAGGTAGAACATTTGAACCAAACGCAACTAGAGAATATAGGTTTGAATACTTGTAGTCTCGGTCTTACTCTTAGTTCTAAGGAATTTCATAGTGTTGATGAGCCGGAACCTCAATCTTTACTTCCATCCTTAAATAAGCGAGGAACCGACCCACCCATCAACCAATTTAGTCCGGGTAGTTTTAGGATGAAGGAAGCCATTCACACACCCCTTCACCTCGCGTGGCATATTTCCACCCTAAGGGTGTGTATCGCTACTATCACCCGCACTTAAACTTAAGTGTAGGAAAACTTCCCTTTATCCGTCAAATAAGGGTAGAGTCGGGGCTCGTGACTCGAACAAAAACAAGCGCTTCTTGGGAGGCAACCCATGTGTATTTGTTTTATTTTTATTTGTGTGTCGTATATCTTTTATTGATTGTTTATTCTCATGTTTGAATTTGTAAAATGCTTTATTTTGTTTTTAACCTCGTCTTAATTGCATATAAAGGTATTTTACATAAGGGATAAGTGTAGGGAGGATTACACACGTTTTCAAAAGAAACGTAAACATGAGAATAACAATTAAATAAAAGATATATATGTTTGTTTGTTCGAGTCAAATGCTTGTATCGAGTCATAATGGATGTTTTTGCGAAATTTTCCAGATTCTAAAGATGTAAATTTTCCGAATTTTTTGAAAATCGTGAGCAGGTTTTGTCGGGATAACTGGCGTCAGATTGCAACTTTGACGGCGTCGGAAGGAGTAAAACATCA
Source organism: Chrysanthemum lavandulifolium (assembly GCA_022545495.1). Classification (NCBI taxonomy): domain Eukaryota; kingdom Viridiplantae; phylum Streptophyta; class Magnoliopsida; order Asterales; family Asteraceae; genus Chrysanthemum; species Chrysanthemum lavandulifolium. The sequence goes on from CM040244.1 coordinate 96,664,190, forward strand.
GTTACTTTTTCTCGTTTTCGTACTACTTATAAATTTTTGGAATTTTCCGGTCTTAATTTTCTAGAAAATGCAAACATCCATTCCACAAGCATTATATCTTATTTAAGTGCGGAATTACATCTTGTTGTGATTTTTCTTGGTTCGGTTTGATCGTTGGGTTGTTTGTTTTCTTCAAGTGTGCAGGTTTAATTTATCAAGAAGAAGTTACATAAGATTGGAAGGAGCTTTTCACGCATACATTCTTCTTGGAAAGGATTTAACCACCACTTTACACGGATCCTACCGAGCTAATCAGGGGAGTATTAGTTTCTTTCATTTTTAATTACCTTCCATTATCATAACTTTGATACTTTCGGGAACATTGGGGACAATGTTCAGTTTAAGTGTAGGGAGGGAAAATAAAACGGGAACTTTGAAACTATGCTTATCCTTGATTATTTGCTTTGTCCAATTTCATTTGTGTAATAAACCATGAGAAAATGTCGGTTAGGGTAATTTTGGCACCAAATTTAAAATTTTTCATGACATATAGGAGTGGGCCATTAGTCTTAACAAAAGCGTCTCATGGATAGGAAGTTGCATGACTAGCACAAAACCCTTTACCACCCAAATTCCACCAAAATGTGAGGATCGCCTTAGATTAGTAGGAATTAAAGCATTCATCTTCAATGCTTAGAGTGTGAACCGGTAGTATAATAGATTCTAGAACTTGTTTTGTGATGCATTCCGAGATCGCAAGTGAGGCTACACTTGTGTAGTTAGGAATAACTAAATGATAAGAGGCATTAGGATAACCCTTGTTTGATACGTAATATAATTACTTCTTCCATATCGGTTGAGTAATTCCCCACACCCTTTGCGTTGTACTCATCTTTAGTACACGATACCCTAGTTAACCCCTCGAGCCTATCCTTTTCGCGGTTCTCGTGATGTTTTGGTTTTCGGAATATCAATGAAGAGCATTGTTTACACCCCACCCCAAATATACACCCAAATCGCCTTAGCCTACCCTATATGCACTCACTTTTAGTGCATTATTGTTATCACCCAAAACCCTTAGTTCAATTATCGGTTGCTTGCATGAGTTGCTAAGTCGAGTCATATCCCTTGTATCTGATTTTGGGACGATTGGGATTCATGGGAAAAGTTAAAGTTTATGAAATGACGGAAGGAGCGTTAAATTCAAATTCCTTTGTTTGCATAATAATGTACCCCAAGTGTTTTGATCTTTTCAATTCGGGTCAAATTAGTGTTAGAGTAATAAAACTCAAGTGTAGGGATGTGCCTATAAATCCTATCATTTTGATGTTATAGTAGAGGATGGTAGAGTAAAGTGTATGATAAAAAAAAAAAAAAAAAAAAAAAAAATCCAAAAAAATAGAAAAGAAAAAAAAAAAATAGAGTGCAAAAAAAAAAAAAAAAACATACGGGCTATCATCCTACATCTATCATTTAAATTTATGTTTGTTTATTTCCGTTACCTAGAGTTTTAGAGTGTCGAGTCTTGGCTTAGCAACGCCATTCTTCGTATGCATTTAACATAAAGATTTTTGACTTACCACCACTAAATAGCCTATCCCACCAAACCCTTGTTTCCCTACCGTAAGCCTAACATTATAACCCTTTAAAAGACCTCTTTGATAGTCTTTCCTAGGTGCTTACGCCAAAGCGATGGAGGTTTGATCTATTCTCAAGCCTATGGTAATCTATGTACTAGGACCGGTTAATGAGTGTTTATCTTCCATTTCCTATTTTGTTATGTTTCCATATACACCCGAGAGAGATGTGAGTATCCAAACACCCCATGTGAGGTGATAGTATGTAATTTCCGTGCTTGTTATGACTTTCTTGGGCTTATATGTGTTGTGGACCATTTTGAATTAATGCTTCATGACCCCAACTTATAAATTAATTGGCTAAAGCACATTTGCTTGAGGACAAGCAAATAACAAGTGTAGGGATATTTGATAAGGTTTTAAAAGGTACCATTTTGAGGGTCGTTTAAGTCCTTATTTGATCACTTTGTATCCGTTATTGCTTAATATCGTTCCTTTTCACTTTTAGGTCTCTGAAGGCAAAATCTTGGAATGGCACTTATTTGGACGAAAAGTAGCGAATATATGAAGAAAATGGCCAAAGTCGAATCGAGACACTCACATTTCTTGAAAGCAGGTGACGGCGTCCTTGCTTATCTGCGGCGCCGTCGGAGGATTTTGTGACGGACGAGCCAAAACCCTATTTTCAAGTGACGACGTCGGTTATAAAAGAGTAGGCCGTCGCAACTCGGACGCCCTAGATTTGATCCGACGACGTCATAGGCTAAAGACGGCGTCACAACCACAAGGTGACGCCGTCACAAGGTGGTCAAGACTATCACGACATCTGTGAAGTAGTTGATATTGTTTTGGCCATAACTTTTGCATCGAACTTCGGATTAAGGTGGTTCAAAAGCCCCGCGACCGGAACGAGAAAATCTACAATTTGTTGAAAAAATGGTCATGCGCCGTCACTCTATAAGTGTGACGCCGTCGCTCTTGCCGACAGAAAATCGCCTATAAATATAACATTATAACTTCACTTTTGTAAGCCCTAAACCCTAAGTCCGATTCGGGGTTTAGGTAGGTGTTTTTCCAACAACTTAAAGGGTTCCAAACACTCTATAAACATTGTGTGTTGGTTTGTTTGTTAATCCAATCCTATGGTATGTTTTCAATTATCATAATTGTTGCTTGCTCTTCATTAATTATGCTTGGCTAATTCATCTAGTGTCTGCTTATGATTGTGTGAAACTTGTATACAATTAATTAGATCTTATTGATTTCTTAGTGATGCTTGTGTCTATCTTCATCATTAGGGTGTGACAACTTCAATGAGTCTAATTGGTTTAGTTTATAATTCTTGCATCCCACATCTCTTGTTTGATTGGTTGTCTCTTATCTTAATTGTAATTGGCTTAGGAAGTGCGACTAGGCTATCGTTGTGTTTAACACTTGATAAATCCTTGATAGTTTATGAATGACTTGGTGGATTTCGTTTACTAAATCAAAGATAACCTTAAAGTTAGTTTATGAATGAATAAGTGGATTTTGTTTACTACACTTAAAGGTGACTTCAAAGAGTTAGGAGAAAGCATATCCTACAACCTTAGACACACAACGCAACTAGGAATAAGGACGTGACAATTCAACCATCAATAGGACGTGACAATTCGATGGGTAGAATTGGATAGCTAGCAAGAGTAATACATCATAAGTAGATACGCTTCACGTTCTTGGTAGACCCTAATTTAGTTAGTACCTTTTGGGATAGTTGACTAGCAACTAATTCCACCCTCCCAAATCAAACCCGAGATTCGTACCTTTCAATTTCATAAAATATAAAAATACAAAATAATCATCCTCACCTTTAGACTTAAATCGATATACACTTGACCTAACGACACTATTCCCTAGAGAACGATATCAATACCCGTGGCTTACCCTAATACTACACTACAACGATTAGGTTCACCGCCTAGGGTGTTGAAAAACTTGCTCAAGAAAAGGAAGTTCCTTTGACCCCGAACGACGCGTGTGGCGTTATCGGTATAATCGCTATCAAAGTTTCTTCTATCTACTGGATTGACAAAGAGGCGATTGATCCGACATTGTTCACCGAAAGTCGAGCAAACACTTAATTCATGTTCAAATATATGTTGATGATATTATTTTTGCCTCGGTGACCCCAATGAATGTGACCGTTTTCAAGTGAAATGGGTTCCAAATTTCAAATGTCAATGATGGGACAAATGTCATTTTATTGGGATTACAAATTTCACAAAGTCTCGGAGGCATTTTATTAATCAATCTAAATATGCAAATGAGATTTTAAAGAAATTTGGATTTGATTCTTGTGACCTGTTGATACTCCCATGATATAGCGTACTAAACGGATGAGGACCACTCGGGGATCATGGTATACCAAGCGAAATATCGTAGTATGATTGGATCCCTAATGTACCTCACACCGAGAGACCGGACATTCATTCATTTGTTTGCATGTGTGCTAGATACCGAGCTAAGCCTACCAAAAGCACCTTGAAGCGGTTAAGCGGGTCTTCGGTATCTCAAGGAACCATCAATATGGGACTTTGGTACCGAAGGACACCGGTATGTCACTAACAACCTATGCATATGTTGATCATGCGGGATGTCAAGATACACGTCGAAGTACGTATGGAGGTGCTCGATTTTGGGTGATAAGCTTGTGGTGGTCTTCTAAGAAGCAAATGAGTACTTCGATATCCTCTACAGAGGCTAAATACATAGCCATGTCATCTTGTTGTGCTCAAATCCTATGGATGAGATCCCAGTTATTTGACTATGGCTTTGAATTCAACAAAATCCCTCTGTATTGTGATAACAAAAGTGTCATTGCTCTCTCATGCAACAACGTATAACACTCAAGAGCAAAGCACATCGACATTCGACATCACTTCATTCGGGAACAAGTGGAAAAAGGTGTGGTAGAACTCTATTTTGTGAGGTCTGAATACCAGTTAGCAGACATCTTCACCAAAGCTCTTCCTAGAGAACGTTTTGAGTTTATCCTTCCACGACTTGGTCTAAAGAGTCTACAACCGGAAACACTCAAACATCTTCAAGAGGAAGACGAGGAGTAAAGGTCTTTCTTCATCTATCTCTTGTATATACTTATTCAAAAGCAAAATACAAAATTTTAAAACCCACAAAAGAAAATAGAAAAATATTAAATTTTCAAAAATCCATAAAATTAGAAAATCTTGAAAATTTCCAAAAATTATTGTTATTGTGCATGTTTTTATTTTTATTATTTTTATTCGATATCATCTACGGACTTTGTGTTGACATTAAAAGAATGTCACGGGTTTTAGATGTTCTTGAATGTACATAAATTGTTAAAAAAAAAAAAAAAAAAAAAAAAAATGAGGCGGAGAAAATGGTGGTTTATTGTCATTTCGAGCAATAACTCATTTTAAAAGGAAAAACGAGCCATGCTTAATCCTATTTCTCAAATCTCATGCTCTGATTCTTAAAACAAATATTTGTCACCAAAAAGACAAATGTTTTCTTTCCAAATATTTTTCCGTCTAATGATTCTTCTGAAAAATATTTGCCATCTAATGAAAACAAAATTGGTTTGAAAATACCTCGTAGTCTATTATTCTTGTAAATCATCTATGCTTATCATCTGTCAAAATCTCTATCTCTCAATCAACAACTTGTGTCATTGATTGAGGGGGAGAATGATTTCAATCGAATTAAAAAGAGTATTTGCTAATGTTATGTTTTCAAAAGATACTCATGCATGTTTAAACAATGGAGTTTAAAGTCTCAGATTTGATCCTTATCAATTAAATGTTTTAATCTGATATCCCGATAATTGGTTTTATAAGTGTTTAGCAAACTCTCCACCATTCATGTGCCAAACGATTTCAAATTTTCCATGCACATGTTAAGGGGAGCATCTATTTTAAACCAAAGGATTGAAATTGAAATGTGATTAAGTTGTTTCAAATGTGCAAAAATCATTTCTCGATGAAATATGCAATTCTTATCAAAATCATTCAAATCTCGATGAACATATTGAGGGGGGCAATTCTTATTGAAAACCACATTCTTTCCCGAAAATATCTTTAGCTGTATGTGAATCAACGATTTTGATCGGAAAGTAATGTCGATATTTTTAGAAAATATTTATCAAAAGAAGTGAATTCTTCCTCTTGCCTCCATGTGCCAAAATGATTTTAAACATATGATGCACATGTTGAAGGGGAGCCGTTTTTTAAAATATCAAAAACGATTCAGGTACAAAATATTTTGATAATATATCACAAGTACTTGGATTGATTTTCAAATGGGTTTCAATTGGTTCCAACGGCTGATGAACAATACCAAAAGACCGACCAATTTATTTTATGCATGGTGTTATAAGGATGGTTAGGTTAGATATTCGTTCCCACGATCCCGCCAGAGCCGGAGGGATCCCCTAGATAGTGTAGAGTCCTTAGGTATGATGAAAAAAAGGAGAAAAGTGAGATATGGGAAGAGTGCGGACTGAGATAGAGCTAGGCTGGAATAAACCCAACAAGGTTCTAGTAATGAAGTCTCGTAAGCTTGAAGGGTTGAAGAATGAAAAGAAATAAATGAGAAAAGGTGAAAACAAATAGCCCTCCATTATTTTCAACCTTAGGCGTAAACCGGGTTCAATTCATATGCAAGCGGGTCATTACCGAGGTAACACCGGTATTGAAGACAAGACGTCATGGACCCGGTGGACTTGCACTACAACTTCCCAAGCTACTCAAGTTTCTCTTAAAAGGACTTGTTTCATTCTCATGGGGAACCTACATAATCTATCGACTTTCTCTTAGAGATTGTTGATATTGAAGAAGGAGACCTCTCCCTAGTCTCGGCATAGGAACCAAATGTGCACTATTGAGTCTAGAGCCACGAGATCATCAATAAATCTCATTAAGGACACAATCAATGAAGACTCTCTGTTTCACACAATGTGGAAGAGAGAATATACTTTAGAGTCCCTCGCATTATCCTTGTGGTATTGCTAGAACATCCGAGTGATATGCAAACATATTCACAATGAAGATGGAAAGCCTTCTAGAGCCAACATCAAACAAGCTCTTGGTAGGTGGCATATGAGATCTATCCAATAGATCAACCATGTGACAACCGAGCAGAAACAATGGGGCGATTCAAAATTTTGAATCAATCACGGTTCGAGTTATGGATTGACGGATACCTTTGAAAAACCGGTCGTTGTGCTTAAAAACTCTTTTCTTTGGCACATCGAATGTGTATTAATATTTCAAATATAAAAGGTGTTTATGATTGATAATTGATTTTCTCAAAACCCTCGATGTATTGCAAAACACTTTATTAAGCGAGACTCGATTGTTTTTCAAATCTCTTTCATCAATCATTGAATCTCAAATTCTCTAGTTCACTCACTCCGTGTTGTCTTCTTTGAGACGTTCGGTTTGAGAACGACTAGAAGCATTGCGAAACCCTGTCGAGGAGATTCTTGAATTATACGATCACGAGGCAAGACTTGTCTTGATCAGCGGGAACCATGGGCGTGTACCTCAATTCAACGAAAGTGATCAAAGACACTTTCGTGTGCTTTATTGCTAGCTGTTGTATGCGGTACACCCTACGTTTGCGGTGATCGAATGGAGAGGTCAATCCATAGCCACATGCTCACACAACACATTCATTTCAAAAGAAATCATGATTAGTGCATCAATGATTACGATATTTTCACTCCATCCTTCTCTCTACGCGCAAATATCATGAATCAACTAAAGCTTCCGCTACTCGATAAGAAGAAATCATGATCCGAATGTGAGCATGTCGGTCCACCTATCACAACATCACACAACACTACAATGGAAGAGTCGAGATTTATGCAAGTGATGATCTCAAAGTCGGCTCAAAACTCATCATCACGTGGATCGATTAAAGACCTCCACCGAATCAACCAAACATGCAAAACATGAAGAATCAAAGACTACGAAGCTCTTGACCAATGAACTTAAACAAGAATTCAAGAACAATCTTAATGTAATATATGTTTGTGTTCGTGTAAATTGAGGTGACCTCCTTAGGGAGATTGTTAGAATTAGAAAATTCGATCGTTAAAGTGTCGGTCACCTCAAGTATATGTATTCATAAGAAAGCTCGTAGTCGTAGTCAAGTCATGTTATTAAGTAGTTTGTTAAGTAACACCGTGGAGGACGGACGGTCTTTACCCATTGTATGCACGATCCACAACCCGTAGGTTGCGTTTATTGTAAGACACTATAAATACCTCTACCTTCCAAGGTAGAGGGTTGGGCTTCAATCTATTTTTCTTTGTTTGCATCTCTTCCCTTTCTCTCTAGAACTTTCTCTCTCTAAACATTTTGGTACGCCCCATATGATATTGATATGATGTGTTTATGAAATCATATATCTTACATTATTTATATACATCAATACATCAGTATACATCAATACATCAATAGTTGCAATAAAGTGTATTTTTGTAAATATTACTTTTGTCGGGGACATGTCTTCGGGGAAAGTTTTGGCGGGAATTTTCCCGGGAACAATTAGCACGCTTTTGACTTTGGTCAAATTTTGGTAAAAGTGAAATACACTTTCGGCGGGGACAAGTCCCCGGCGGAAGGTTACGTTGAATTTTGACTAGCCGGTCAAAGTTTGTTAAAATCAACGTCTTTATTGGGGACATGTCTCACCGAAAGTGTTCGTTAATTTTCCTAACAGTCAACAGATTCATGTGCCACGTCGATTTTATTTTGTCGTTTAGTGACTTTTAGCGTCGCGACGAAATCTCGTCCATCCGATTATTGTAGTGTAGGTTATCATTTAGTTTTCATGCATTTATTGATACAAGTCAAGTACCCGATCATAGCGTCCAAGATGTAAAGCAATGGTCATATTAGCGAAGTTGTTGTCAAGTGTTTCGTATATGAAATGGATAAATATTGTTTATTAGTTCGAACTTTTATGTTATAACTAGTTGGGGAAGGAAAGTATAGATGTGCAAACTTTAATATTGAAAAGAATAGAAAATAAAGGTAGCTGTACAAAAAAAATAGTCATCTAGTGACACATAAAAAAAGTGTCATCAAGAGTTAAAAAATGTAACTAAAAGTAGAAAAAAGTGTCACTAAAAGTTTTATGTGTTTCTCTCACAAGCTAAAATTCTATTTATACTGACACAAAAAAATGTAAGCACAGTTTTTTATTCATTTGTGACACATTTTGTTTATAAAAAGTGTTACTAAATTTCAGAACTTTAGCTTTTTGCTTACATTTTTTAAAAAGTGTCATTAAAAGTTAGATTAAGTGACACTTTTATATCATTACAACCTCTGTCACTGAATGTCTTTTTTCTTGTAGTGTAAATTAGTAATTTTACATTTCTTACTTTGAAAGGCTTAAATATGTTTTGTTTTTATATGTAGTAGAGATTGTATTTTTTATTCCTTTTACATAATCCACGTTAAATCTTCTGTTATTCATTACAATCTAGAAATACTTGGTACAAAATGTTATTTTTCACGCAAAAAATGTTAAAAATGTATTGGCAAAAGGTCACAAAATCATGGTTAAAAAATTAGATGTATTTTCCGCGTATATAACAAGTATTTATGCTAACAACACTTTATTTATTTAAAAGACGGTGATTCACATCAAAGTCGGTAAGATCGCGAGTTAGATTGCAGAAGCGTAAAATCTTATGAACCCGCAACAAACAAAACATACACGATTGCTCTTGGATCATTTCGATTGTAATATCGTGCATGAGATTGTGTGTAGAATCATTGGATCGACTCTCGATTCGATCTTACCTGCAACTTGATAAGTTATTTTTTTATTTTTTCCTGAAAGCTTGTATTTTTGATTTCGCATTATTATATTACTCTATTGTTAAACTTTACAAATATAACATAGGTATAGATTCAAGATCAAAACACTGAAGATTATTCAATCAACTACCCATTTTATGATTTAAATTGCAAATTCATACCACAGAGTTGGTAGAATGTTTTAATCGACTCAAAGAAAGAAATACAAGACCTAACTAGAACATTTTGATCCACATATCAACCTTATAACAGAAGAGAAAGAACACACTTTTTCACACACAAAAAACTAATACAATTGAGAGAGAATGAGAGAGAAATAACTTTTCTACTCCTTCCACCGACATAATTGATAGCATTGGGATATTGACTCTGTTGGGCTCTAAAATTTAAAAGACATACGCACAACTCTAATTTTTGAGAAAAAGTATATAAACCCAACAAACTTTAGCTTAAACAATATTTATAAACATCTATACTTTATACATTGATTTAAGATCATTGAAGACAAAAGATTATTTACATACCAAAAGATCAATCTCCACTCTTCATTTTTATTTGATCTAATGGATGAGATTAATCCCAACAATTTAAAAAACCCAATTTCATCATTTTTTTTCAAATATTAATATCTTTCAAACCGTTAATCGTTAAGCGGAAAAAAAATATATCATTGCGATGAGCATTTAGTTGTCTTTCTATAGATAGACAATTTGATATACTTTCGACAATTTTTTTTCTTCGTATTTTTCACGTTTTTTTTTAAAGTTTTTTCGTTTTTACGTTACTCGAATTTCGTTAAAAATCGTATATGATAAAACACTAATTTGAATATCACATGTGATATTAGTGTAATATCATATATGATATGTAATATCACATGTGATATTACACTAATATCACATGTGATATTACATATCATATATGATATTACACTAATATCACGTGTGATATTCAATTTAGTGTTTTATCATATATGATTTTTTTTCATGCAAATTTCGAAGAACGTAAAAACAAAATAACGAAAAACGTGAAAAACGAAATTTTTTCTTTTTGAAAGTATATCAAAGTCTTGCGTCTATAGAAAGATAATTAAATCTTCGTCGCGATGGTGTAAATATTTTCATTCAACGATTAACGGTTTAAGAGATATTTAAATTATAAAAAATAGGTGAAATAATAAAATGCTTTTAATGTCAGACATTGATTTCTTTTTAGATGGATGGTGGAGATGAGTCCCTTGGTATGTGAAAAAATTTTAGTATGTAAAATAACTCTCCTCTTATATATTTTGGTTTTATTGTCATAAACATAAAGCTTAAGTGGTGAGGACGGTTAAAAATAAAATCGGATTTTTATTTGGCCTGAGGAAATTGAAGTTTGCGATGTTTGAAAAGAGAACTTGTTGATTTAGAGATGAAACCACCATGTAAAATGTATCTCACTTTATTATTATTATTATTATTATTATTATTATATTATCTATACTACTTAAAGATTGAGTAGCTTAATTTAATCTGAAAAAGGATTTGTGCACAAAAGAAAATACAATACAACATCATTCAAGCATAATCTAAATTGTGTATAAACTACATTCGTGAGTTCAAATCGTTAAACCTACAATTGAATGCAACCAGAGCTCTGTTACAGAAGGTCAATAGGCTCACATCACATATGTTGTTACAGCAGCTCAATAGCCTGCAGGAGTTAAACCAATGTTGTTGTTACAGGAGCTTAATAGGCTCACATCAAAGATGCTGATACAGCAGCTCAATAGGCTGTAGGAGGCACATCAAAGCTGCTGTTACAGAACATAAAAGGTCTACAATTCAACTTTCAATTACATCTCTCTTAAATGTAGGACGTATAAATGAGGTATGAAGCCCATTGTCTGTCCAGAAATTGTGAGTCCAATAACAGCTTTAGTTAAAAGGTCCAATAGCAGTAAAATTAAAAGGCCCATTAAGTATTTCATCATGGCTGCAGCTGTTGGAAGCATGACCTATGAATTGTTCCTGGACGACCTCAAGTTGGATGCAACTGGTACGATTATGGTGATGTTGTGTAGGATGTGGGATGTAAACTGATACGCTTACACAGCGTGTTCGGGGTCAAAGGAACTTCCTTTTCGTCGAGCAAGTTTTTCAACACCCTAGGCAGTAAACCTAATCGTTGTAGTGTATCATTAGGGTAAGCCACGGGAATTGATATCGTTCTCTAGTGGGAAAAGGAATGCTAGTGAGAAGTTACTACGCTAAGATTGGGGTTGAGGAAGATTATTTTTTATCTTTTTTTATGTTTTTTTAGGTAATGGAAAGGTACAAATCTCGGGGTTGGTATTTCTACCGATTACTTCTACTTATCTAATTAACAAAGCTAGGGTGAGTCTATATCTATTGTTGTGTGCTAGTATGATGATTAAAAATGTATTTGCTTAGGCTTTATTACTCCCTAGTTATCTCCTATTGATGGTTGAATTGTCACGTCCTTATTCTTAATCGCGTTGTGTCTCTAAGGTCGTAGGGTATGCATTTATCCCTAACTCTTTGAAGCTACCAAAGGTTAATGACTACAAAATCTTTAGGATTTATAAACTTTAACTCTAAGGTATTCTTTGGATGTATAGCCTACAATTACTCTAGGTGATTATAAACTAAGGTTCAACAAAGATTAATCAAGAATTAATAACACAACGAATGACCTAACGCAATACTAGGTCAATCACAATTAAGATAAGAGATAACCAATCAATATTCAATAACTAAGTTTCATATTACCTAAGCAAACACACAAGTAAATTAGCCGGACATGGGGAACATGCAAGCATACACACAATCAATTGAAGACATAATTAAATTAATGAAGTAAAACACATATCTTGATGTAAGATAGGGTATGGAACCCTAAAATACTGTACAAGGCAACCTTGGTTCGGTTTAGGTTTTTACTCCATAAAACCACACACTAAAAACTGAAAAATTCGGATTCTATATATAAGGTTACAACTGCGACGACGTCACCCTTTAATTTGTGATGCCGTCGGGTCGCCGTCATTAAGGTTTCGTCTTGGCCACGTTATCATTGTGACGGATTTACCTTATGTCCGTGACGCCGTCGCCTTGAGTCTCTGACGCCGTGTGGGTCAAATCTAGGCCGTCTGAGCTGCGACGCCCTAATCTTTTAAAACATGATGCCGTCACTTGAAAATAAGTAATTTGGCTACTGTATCGTCACAAAGCTTGTTCCGACGGCGTCGCAAGTATAACCCGACGCCGTCCCCATCGGGCCATTGACTTGAGTGTCTCGATTCTTGACTTTGGCCATTTTATTCGTATATTCGCGCCTTTTCGTCCGAATAAGTGTCATTCGACAATTTGCCTTCAAGAGACCTAAAAGTGAAAAGGAGCGATATTAAGTAATAACGGATACAAAAGTGATCAAATAAGGGCTTAAGCGACCCTCAAAATGTACATTTAAAACCTTATCAAATATCCTTACACTTGGTATTTGCTTGTCCTCAACAAATGTGCTTTAGCCAATTAATTTATAAGTTAGGGGTCATGAAGCATTAGTTTAGAACGATCCACAACACATATAAGCCCATGAAAAGTCATAACAAGCACGAAAATTACATACTAGCACCTCACATGGGGTGTTTGGATACTCGCATCTCTCGGTGTATATGAAATATAACAAGTTGGAAATGGAAGATAAACACTCATTAACCGGTCCTAGTACATAGATTACCATAGGCTTGAGACTAGATCAAACCTCCATCGCTTTGGCATAAGCACCTAGGAAAGACTATCCAAGAGGTCTTTTAAAGGGTTGTAACGTTAGGCTTACTGGTAGGAAACAAAGGGTTTGGTGGGATAGGCTATTTAGTGGTGGCAAGTCAAAAATCTTTATGTTACAAGCATGCGAAGAATGGCGTTGCTAAGCCAAGCCTCAACACTCTAAACTCTAGATAACTGAAATAAAAAAACATATATTTAAAGACAGATGTAGGATGGTAGCCCGTTTATTTTTATTTTTTATTTTTTTTTTTATTTTTTTTCATACACTTTTACTCTACCATCCTCTACGATAACATCAAAATAGTAGGGATTTATAGGCACATCCCTACACTTGAGTTTTTATTACTCTAACACTAATTTGACCCGAATTGAAAAGATCAAAACACTTGGAGTACATTATTACGCAAATAAAGGGAATTTGAATTTAACGTTCCCTTTCCGTCATTTCATAAAATTTAACTTTTCCCATGAGTCCCAATCGTCCCAAAACTTTGTACAAAGGATATGACTCGACTTAGCAACTTATGCAAGCAACAAGATAATTGAACTAAGGGTTTAGTGTGATAACAATAATGCACTAAAAGTGAGTGCATACAAGGTAGGCTAAGGCGATTTGGGTGTACATTTGGGGGTGGATTGTAAACAATGCTTTTCATTGACATTCTGGAAAACCAAAACATCACGAGAACCGCGAAAAGGATAGGATCTGAGGGGTTAACTAGGGGTATCATGTACTAAAGATGAGTACAACGCAAAGGTGTGGGGGAATTACTCAACCGATGTGGAAGAAGTAATTATATTATGGGTATCAAACAAGGGTTACCCTAATGCCTCTTATCATTTAGTTATTCCTAACTACACAAGTGTAGTCTTACTAGCGATCTCGGAATGCATCACAAAACAAGTTCTAGAATCTATTATACTACCGGTTCACACTCTAAGCATTAAAGATGAATGCTCTAATTCCTACAAATCTAAGGGCGGTCCTCACATTTTGGGTGGAATTTAAGTGGTAAAGGGTTTTTGTGCTAGTCATATAACTTCCTATCAATGAGATGCTTTTTTAAGACTAATGGCCCACTCCTAAATGTCATGAAAAATTTTAAATTTGGTGCCAAAATTACCCTAACCGATATTTCTCATGGTTTATTACACAAATGAAATTGGACAAAGCAAATAGTCAAGGATAAGCATAGTTTCAAAGCTTCCGTTTTATTTTCCCTCCCTACACTTAAACTGAACATTGTCCCCAATGTTCCCCGAAAGTATCAAAGTTATGATAATGGAAGGTAATTAAAGACGAAAGAAACTAATACTTCCCTGATTAGCTCGGTAGGATCCGTATAAAGTGGTGGTTACATCTTTCTTCAAGAAGAACGTTTGCGTTAAAAGCTCCTTCTCATCTTATGTATCTTCTTCTTGGTAAATTAAACACCGCACACTTGAAGAAAACCAACGAAACCTTCGTAAAATCGTGGTAACAATATATATAAGACTCTACTAAACTAGGATATAATGCTTGTGGAATGGATGTTTCTGATTTTACGGAAAATTAAGACACAGAAAATTCCTAAAATTTATAAGTAGCTCGAAACGAGAAAAAGCGATAAGTCATTTACGCTCCTCTGACGCCTTGAGTTGCGATCTGGCCGTCGGTTATCTGATAAAGCGGTCTGCGATTTTCGGAAAAATTCTGGAAAATTTACATCTTTAGAATCTGGAAAAATTTCCTGCAAAACATCCATTATGACTCGATACAAGCATTTGACTCTAACAAACACACATGTGTATTTTTTAATTAATTGTAATTCTCATGTTCACGTTTCTTTTGAAAACGTGTGTAATCCTCCCTACACTTATCCCTTATGTAAAATACCTTTATATGTAATTAAGACGAGGTTAAAGATAAAATAAAGCATTTTTACAAATTTAAACATGAGAATAAATAATCAATAAAAGATAAATGACACACAAACAAACAATTAAGCATGGGTTGCCTCCCACGAAGCGCTTTTCTTTATTTATGAGTCTTGTAGCTAGACTCGAAGTCGTGCTCCTACGTGACTTCATTTCCGTCGCCTTCTTCCTTTACTAATCCTTCATCAAAAAGGCGTAGACGTTTTATGCTAACCGTGGTTTCCTTCCCAACGTCGTCTATTATGATAACGGTTTATCTTTTAGATTAGTTTCCTTCACCGTATATGGCCCAAACCATCTTGGCTTGTTTCTACCTCTTAATGCTCTTATTCGTGATTTGTACAAGAGTACTTTCTCTCCTTTTAAAAATTCCTTAGGGTTACTTTGTGTTTGTGGTATTGAGGTAGGATTATTTCATAACTTTTTATCGCGCTTCCACAATGTTGCATGTAGTCCTTGAACCATGAAATCTCTAAGCCCTTTCTCCCAATCGTTCATTTTCTTTCTAACCACATTGTTAAGGACTTGTTGATTCTCATCTGTAATCTTTTCCATGATCTTAAGAGGATACCTTGGAACAATAGGTATCTAGCGTACTACTGCAGCTTTTAAGTATCATGATGCCCTCACCGCATTTGATGGTAGCTTTGGCAGTGGCTAGAAAAGGTGTTCCAAGAATGAGTGGCATGTTTCTATCTTCCTCAATGTCTATAATCACAAAGTCCACCGGATAGACAATGTTAGCCACCTCTATTAAAACATCCACTGCTATTCCTATGGGGTAGACATATGTGTGATTTTCTAAGGAAAGTCTAAGATCGGTCTTGGCTGGCTTCTCCCTAGTCAACTTATTATACAATGATAATGGCATTATGTTTACATCAGACCTCCTGATCAGCTAAGGCATTTATATTATCAATGTCACCTATGCTACATGGTATCACGAAGTTCCCGTGGTTTCTCGCTTTTTGATTCTTGGTTTTTAGAACCGACTTATCTGAAGGTCCCATAGGCATGGTGTCATACTCTTTTTCTGTTATTTTTCCTTCAAGGGCTTTACTAAGAACATCATTGTACCTAAAGTTGTTCACTTGGTTGACAATGGTTTTTTTTATTAATGTCATGCTTAAGGTAGTACTCGATGGTCTCGGGCTCATCATTAGTTTTAGCCTCCTCCCTCTTGCTTTTCTCATTTTCCTTCTCCTTAACCTTTCCATGTTCATCGGGCATAATGGAAATGGCGTTAACAAACGAAGTGGGAGGGTAATCATTGTTTCTTACTAGTACCTTTTCGGGAGTTTTTGTCTTGGTATACTCTTTTACCAAATTCAACATCTCCGTCATTTTTTCCTGCATCTCCTCCCTTTGCCTATAAACCTCTTCTTCAAATTTTGCTAATCTCTCCGTATGAGCTGCCATGTACTCCCTCATTTGTTCTTTAAAGCTTGGTGAGAGTGATATTGGGGAACTAGAACGGAAGTGCCGTTCGGAATTAAGATTATGCTCACGACTTGGGGATTCGGAGAAAGGTGTTGAGTGGTCGATGGAATTGGTAGAATTAACCATTTCGAGGGATTCGTTCGGGGGCTCTCTTATGCCTTTCAATCAGATAATCAATCCTTCGCTCAAGAGCACTCATTTGCTCTTCAGTGACGTTGGAAGACTCAAAAGGCATTGATATGGCATTAACCACCTTAACGGGGGTTTCATGGGATTCATTCCAGTTTTCGTAGCTTTGATCAGCAAGCTTTTCTATAATATCCCAGGATTCCTCTACGTTGAAGTTGCTAAGCCTTCCACTGGCGGCTTGATCAATGGATCGTCTTGTGATGAAATCGGTATGGTCATAGAAGATTTGGATTTGAAGCCAAAGATCAATGCCGTGATGAGGGACTCTATGGAGTAAGTCCTTGAATCGAGTCCATGCTTCATAGAGAGATTCGCCTTGAAGTTGTTGAAACGTCAAGATGTCTCGTCTAAGTTTAGTAGTTCTCCCCGGTGGGAAAGATTGAGCAAGGAAACGAGAGGTGAGATCATCCCAACTTGAGATGGAGCCGGCGGGAAGTCGCTCAAACCAATTACTAGTTTGGTCCCGTAGAGAGAATTGGAAGAGATGCAGACGCGTGGTCTCCCGAGTAGTAGCATCGAGGTCGATGGAATCGACAATTTTAAGGAAATCCTTAAGATCTTGATTAGGATCTTGAACGAAGTCCATGAAATGCACATCCGTTTTGCACCAACCGGATGGTGTCGGATCATGGGGCCGTAGTTTGGGCTTGGTCGGAAGCTCAATGGTGTTCCTATAGCCTAGGTGGCTTGGTCTCGAGTATTCACCAAGAGTACGGCCTCTTGGCGGGTCATTTGGTGGTGGGTTGATGAGTTGTGGTTGGTTATCACCTTCCATGATGAAAAGTGATGGGATTACTAACAAAGGTCACGAAGAAGGGGGATAGACTACGAGGAAGCTAAAAACGAGAAAAAATCTTACTTGATAGGAATCAAGCAAGGAAACCTACACGAGGTAGAAATCTAACTAGCTATTCTATTCCCCGGCAGCGGCGCCAAAAACTTGATACGCTTACACATCGCGTTCGGGGTCAAAGGAACTTCCTTTTCGTCGAGCAAGTTTTTCAACACCCTAGGCAGTGAACCTAATCGTTGTAGTGTAGTATTAGGGTAAGCCACGGGAATTGATATCGTTCTCTAGGGGAATAGGAATGCTAGTGAGAAGTTACTACGCTAAGGTTGGGGTTGAGGAAGATTATTTTTTATATTTTTTTATGTTTTTTTAGGAAATGGAAAGGTACGAATCTCGGGGTTTGGATTTGGGGGTTGGTATTTCTACCGATTACTTCTACTTATCTAATTATCTAATTAACTAAGCTAGGGTGAGTCTATATCTATTGTTGTGTGCTAGTATGATGATTAAAAATGTATTTGCTTAGGCTTTATTACTCCCTAGTTATCTCCTATTGATGGTTGAATTGTCACGTCCTTATTCTTAATCGCGTTGTGTCTCTAAGATTCGTAGGGTATCGTTTATCCCTAACTCTTTGAAGCTACCAAGGTTAATGACTACAAAATCTCTAGGATTTATAAACTTTAACTCTAAGGTATTCTTTGGATGTATAGCCTACAATTACTCTAGGTGATTATAAACTAAGGTTCAACAAAGATTAATCAAGCATTAATAACACAACGAATGACCTATCGCAATACTAGGTCAATCACAATTAAGATAAGGGACAACCAATCAATATTCAATAACTAAGTTTCATATTACCTAAGCGAACACACAAGTAAATTAGCGGGACATGGGAACATGCAAGCACACACAATCAATTGAAGACATAATTAAATTAATGAAGTAAAACACATATCTTGATGTAAGATAGGGTATGGAACCTAAAATACTATACAAGTCAACCTTGGTTCGGTTTAGGTTTTACTCCACAAAACCACACACTAAAAGCGAAAAATTGATTTTATATATAAGGTTACAAGCTATGACGACGCCACCCTTTAATTTGTGACGCCATCGGTCGCCGTCATTAGGGTTTCGTCTTGGCCACGTTATCATTGTGTGGCGTCACCTTATGTCCGTGACGCCGTCGCCTTGAGTCTCTAACGCCGTCTCGATTGCGCGACCCTACTCTTTTAAAACGATGATGCCACTTGAAAATAAGCAATTTGGCTCTTGATCGTCACAAAGCTTGTTCCGACGGCGTCGCAAGTATAACCCGATGCCGTCCCCATCGGTTTTGACTTGAGTGTCTCGATTCTTGACTTTGGCCATTTTCTTCGTATATTCGCGCCTTTTCGTTGGAATAAGTGTCATTCTAGCAATTTGCCTTCAAGAGACCTAAAAAGTGAAAAGGAACGGTATTAAGTAATAACGGATACAAAAGTTATCAAATAAGGGCTTAAACGACCACTCAAAAAGGTACATTTTAGAAACCTTATCATAAACGCTGTTACCGGGCGCTACTTGAGCACTGATTTTTGGTGTCTGATGCTAAGGTATATTCATCTTCCTTTTTTCAAAATCTGTGTAATACAAATACAGAACATTATAACATATATTTAAAATATAACGTAGCGGCAATCAGCTTGAACAATTTCATTTTTTCGTTATAGCCGTTTTCAACAAGCTTTTGTTGTAGGGTAATGTTATCCATTGTACTGCTATGGGAATGGTCACTCACAACTTTTTGAGGTTAAAAGAGGGAGTTGTGTACTCGGTTAAAACTTTTGTGGTCATTGAAAACAAGGAAGACTTTCGCATTAGAAATAATGATACCTTTATGTTTGAGTTTGATGGAGCAACGACCATAAGGAAAGTCGTGGTCAAGCCAGGAGGGTTTCTCAGGTACCCTTTCCAACTGGTGGATTTTGATCACATTGAACCTATAGACAACAAGTATCTCATTGGTAATTTTCTATTTGTTTAAGATGTTCAAAATTTTCCCCTTAAATAGTGCTGCTATACCGCCATAAAAACTGTTACCTTTCAGATGTTGCGGGCTATGTGACGAATGTTGGAAGGATAAACCATACAAAAACAGGCTAAAAAAAACCTTGATTTCTACCTGGCCAATCATAGGTTGTTATATTTATGTTTTACATTTTATGTTGTAAAATTGATGACTTCTTTGACAATATCTATTAAGGAACTCACTCTTTGTTGTAATTTTGTGTACTGTGCACCAAGTGGCCAATCAATATGGGTGACTCTATAGGGAGGCCTTGGTGATATATTAATTGAGAAGAAAGCAAAACATATAGGCCTGTGTCCTATTGTGTTGACCTCGACGTCTGCTTCAGTCGCTTCTTTTCTTGTAACAAACTCTTCTCCCACCCTAAATGCACCTTCTTTTATTTTAGACTTACCATTATAAGACCTTATCATTACCTTCAACATTTTCTTTCTTAGACATGCACCATGTTCAGCATCAGATTCATCAGCATTATCAAGGTCATCCATTCAACGGATGGTGCAAGTACCCCTTCAGCAGACTCTTTCGAAGGGAGTTTGGCAGCAACTTATCTCCTACTATCTTCAATGTTTGAATCTATAGCTGAAATGAGAAACCACGCATGTCAACATCAGGTTCAGGTGTTGGAGCATCATGTTCAAAATCACTACCACCCCCTTCTGGTTCTGGTTCTTTCCTTTGGGCAAGGGCGTCTTCAAAATCAAGTTCTTCCCTTTCCACAACTTCCTCATCAACCTCTTTGACAGTATTTCGAAAAATCACCCCCCATTTCCTGGATATAAGTACTAATCAATCATTTCTACTATATCTTCTGGCCTATCATCAAAGCATGTATCGTGATCCAAATTCACTGCATTATCTTGCTGGAACAAGTCGTCATCAAAATATGTCTCAGCTTGTTTACACTTCGAATGCATAAAACCATGCTTAGGGTCACAATCAGTGTCTTCCATCAAATTTAAGTAACTGACTCCATGGGTTGAGGATGGTGGCTCACTTTCAACCAATGGACAAAAATTAGTGGTTGAATCTTGTGTTGGTGTCATTTCATGATGCATTGGTGCCATTTCATCATTATACCACTCTAAAAACAACAATTTTCCTTTGTTCTTCTTAACATGTGCATTTACCACATTTGCCTCAACAATCTCTTCAATCACTAGACCCTTTGAGGACTGAAACCCCCTAACCAGCAACATATGTTTTTCTAACAAAAATACATCAGTCTCTACATAAACATCTATTTCATTATACCTAGGGATAAATTTTAACAATATCTTGACGTCCTGATCCGATATCAATGGAACTAATCCATCATCTAAAGATAGGCCTGAACCTTAAAATGGGTAAACAACAACTGTTTATTATCACACAAACCCAGTTTAGCTAAGATTTTGACCATCTCGCGCATGGAGAACTTGTCAAAATCAATTAGGTCTACATGATCAACCATACCAAACTTGTACACTTTATCAGGTGGATCAGAAAACTCACCAGTGTGGTGGATTTGAATAGTGAAGAGCTTTGGGTACGATTCCGGGAACATAAATCAACGAAACAAAAAACCCAAAATCAAAAAACATCCACAACATTATCATTAATCAAGGTAAAATTCTTTACTTTCCAGATATACATTGCATGGTCATTCGAAACAAAACTACACAAAAAAATCGTACCGTAAACACAACAAGATGGGCAATCGGTGAACTTCGATCTCTAATTTGCCAGTCGCCCATGTTAGATCTACTGTTAATTGAGGTGATTTCGACAGTATAGAAGTTGGAAGCAAGGGTTCGATGTTATAGGTGTGTTGTGTGTTAAGTGGTAAGAATGAGAGAAGTAAAATCTTGTTGCAAAAAATGTCCCTCAAAACAAAGTTAGGTGTGCTAGTGGGGCATGTCAGGTGGATTTAATGGCGGGAAATATAAAAATACTAAAATACTCTCACATGCAATGCACGTGAGGACGAACTAACGAGAATTCCTAAAAAGCGTTAGTCAAAAAAACTAAATTTGCAACTACAGTAACGCGACAAGGACAAAACACGTAAAAATTTGAAAGTTTAAGGACATTATTTGCAGATTTTTTTCGAGGACATTTTTCGCAATTTTGGCAAAGTTCAGGGATATTTTTTACAGTTTACTCTATCATCTATTTATGTATTTTAGTACAAGTTTAGTGAAGTCCTAATCATTTTGCTAATAAATTCGATTGAAAATAATCCTACATGTCAAAGACAAGATTTTTACGTGATTTATAAACCATAAAAATGTGTAATTTTTGAATACCGTAGTTTATATAGCAATGTATACTATTAATCATATAATGCAAGAACTAATTTATACTTCTTTATGTTTACATATTATATAATATTTTGACGAATATTACAAAACATTTACTGATTAACAACTATTTTTTACCGTCAATGATCATAACCTTGTAATATATACTGACTACAGTTTTCGTATCGTTATTGCATCATGATGTATAGATACTTGACATTTTAATATAAAATTGTGTGCGCTAAAGTTATTCAACAAAATTCTTGCTATGCGTAAAGTAAATTATCATAAAAAAACATGTAATTGAAAAATATTATTCGTCAAAAATTTTAATTACAAAGTATCAATCACCGTAATATGCATTTATTCTGCTAGTTTGTAATGTTGACCCCTCATGCGTGAGAGGGGAGAGAGCTAGGATGGTTTCATGCGTGTGATTGTTGACCAAAGACGAGCACACATTCTCAATATTTTAGCGTTTAGATTATTTTCTAAAAATCTATAAAAAAGAAGATACTCCCGAACAATAAAATGATAAGTAAAGTTAACTAGTTACATACTTGTAGAGTTGTTGTCTAGAAACTCACAGATTATAGTTAAGAAAACATATTGTAGCGTTGAAAAGCATAAGAAAAAAACAAAAAAATAAATTGAGAAAAAATGGCCCTAGCTTTGAATTATAGGGAAATGGCAGCGTATATGCCATGGTAGTCAGAAGTCACACGTGTTAGACAGTGTCCTCGTAATTAATGTTTGACGACTGTTTTTATAGTCTTTTCTGGAAAAATGAGATTGAGATTATTATGGGATAAAAAAATGATATTGAGAATATAACCTGAATTCCTTTTTTTTGAAAATTGAATTCCTGAATTGAATAAAAACGAGGTGTTTTGCTCGCGTTTTGGTGTGGGTTATTTAGCTAGATAGTTTTGCAGATGATAGGTCACATAGGATGTTGTTATTTAATGGCCGTTAAGTAACGGGCATTGGTAGGACTAACTGTGTAACAAACATTTAACATGAAAGACCAATTATGTAAATTTTGTTACATCATTAGTTCGTAAGGGACCAATTTTGCCCCGAAAGTTATACCTCAGGGACTGTTGTCGCATTTTAGTCTTTTAAATAGTAAAAAAAAAGGTAACGACCATTAGTAGATAACGGACATTAACTAACGACCGTTAACCTTGTAAAAGTAATATTTTATAACTAAGAAATTTTATAATAATCTTAATATTTTATACCTTTCTTTAGGATGAAGAATTCATTGCCAAATGATATATATATATATATATATATATATATATATTAACCACTAAAACGTTTATAAATAAAATTTTGAGAGTTCACCTTGGTACAAATTAACGCCTTTCTTGTATGAAACTATGGATTAGTGATCTAAGAGCATTCTGATAATAAAAATATAAAATCGCATGCGTGTATAAGGTTTCGAATAACACGTTATTGTAGTAAATAAAAATTATTTTTATGTCACAAATTTTAGTTCGATCTTATTTAACAACATCATACATCTTTTAACAATACACCAATAACTATAAAATCTATTTATCATAATATACCACTAATATTACATGTAGAGTTCACCTGCGCGGTTCTGTATGAAAAATCTCCAGCAAATATCATGATAACCACTCATCATACATTTTAACAATACACCAATAACTAAAAAAAAAAAAAAAAAAAAAAGACATAAAGTTGCAAAAAAAAAAAAAAATGAGCCAATGCAATGGCTCAAAACACAAAATGGTACTTTTGGCTCACGAATGGCACAAGTGATGGTATGCATTTGGCATGCCATTGGCATTCTTTTTTTTTTTTTTTTCCTTTAGCATGTTAACAAGCTCGATACCGTGAGCTCTAATAGCAAGGGGTGACATGGTTTGTCACAGGGCTTGCGAAAAAACTCGAACCTTATGAGAAAACTTAAAATTCAAAGTTTTTATAATGGGGTGGGACATGCATATTGGGTTTCGAGACGGGTTTCGGGGCATTAACGGAGATTTTTATCGAGTTCGGGGAGAGGAGCGGGGCACAACGTCCCCAACCCGCCCCGCCCGGAAACATATATATACATATAGATATATTATATTCATATATTGATATATGTTAGTATTTACGTATTAAAAACATGATTCTCGTATTTTTACAGTTTTGTATCTTTGCAAGATTAATTATGACTAAAAAAACTTCTTTTATGTCTTACTTATAAACGAAGTTTTGATCTTTTAAGGGATTATTTATCATTATTTATGTTTAATTTTGTTGAAAACTTATCAAGGCTTGTACTTAATATATTATTAGTGGGTTTTTAATGCTTCAAGTTATTGCATATAATCATATTGCTAAAATATGGTATAAAAGTAATAATAAATGGGGGAAAACGTTTATTTAGTAGAGCATTGCGCCCAAAAAAGGCATCCTGAATCCTCAACGAGGATCGGAGCGGGTTTCGGGGAACATCTCGCCTTAATGGAGCGCCCTGATAAGATCCCCAATAGGAATTGGAGTGGGTTTAGGTCTTGGTTTGCTAATCGGGTTTTGGGATGGGAATGACCGCCCCGTCCCAAACCCGCCCAATTTCCATTTCTAGTTTGTTATCTTACGCCAACTGCTTTTGATGCGTGTTAAGAGTACCAGGTGTTTGTAAGTCATAAGGCTTCTTTTATAGTAACATCTATGTCATCCCATCATTTTTATCTTGTAAGTTAAAACTCATAACTTAACTTAAAAACACACTTTTTTCATCACTCAAGTTATAAGACATCTTACTTCCCACACTTTAACCCAATAAAACATAACTAGCTAATTTGGTGAAACGCCTTGGTATGCGAAGCATAAGTCCTGAGGAGTTCTACCATCTTGAAAAACAATCTTCTTGATCTATCTAAATGCTTCGCTATAAATATTTTTAGAAAAACAAAATACAAACTTTGAAAAACAAACAAAAAAAATACAAAAATATAAAATTTGAAAAATCCAAAAACATTATAAAACATTAAAATTCAAAAATACTCTTCTATGACATGTCTCGTATAATTGATATTATTTACGTGTTTAAAATGTCATTCAACAATGACACGGACAAGTCAATATGCTTGAGCGGGAATTCATTAAACTCAAAATGTTTTCAAAATATGACGTCTCTTTTTCAAATTTCTTTATGACTTGTGTACACATCACAGTGCACAACTCGAATCTCAAATAAAGAAAAGTATTGTCAAAACTATTATCTTTTTTCAAACACTTATTCTAAAACTGTTAGGAATTATTTAATATGTAATAGTTGTTGGTTTCTACTAATGGTTCCTGCTGGTACTTTTAGTGGTTCCTGCTGATAGTAGTATTTCTGATGATAGTATTTTTTCTGCGGATAGTATAAATCTGTATTTTTATTAGTTTGTTAGACGAATGGATATGCATGAGTTATACTAGGGTTTCTTGTAGTATAAAAGCAACACACGGCCATGATCATTGTACGCTCTTACAAACAATTTCTAGTGATTAATATAGATCCATAGAGGATCAGAGTGTTTTAGTAATTCGTCTTCTTTAACTCTTGTGTTTATTTTCCGCATAAGCATAAGTTTATTAGAGATTCTCATATAGTTTACTTGTGATTACATAAGTATTCTATCCATTTCCAAAGGCTCAAAGATCTATCTAGGACTGATCCAACAAGTGAACCAACAATTTCTAGTGATTAATAAATAAAAGAGAGAAAAATTATACAACAAGAATGTTACAGAGTACCATGGTCATTGAGAGGCATTTCTGGCAGCAATAAGTCTATCCTTGATAAGCCTAATCAGCTGATCTGCATTAGTCATATCACTCCCCACCATATCAGTAGGAATCACCAACTGATGTTTGAGCATCTACTCCATAACCTTCGCAGATAAGGGATACTGGACATCTGAAAACATGTACACACAGGTGCCAGAAAGAGTTCCCAACACATGGACATTGGACAGAGGATAGAACTCCCAATGACAAACCTTCCAGTTTTCCTGACCTTCCCAAATACTGAACCCTTTACCATCGTGATAAACTGAATCAAAAAGCACATGAAGATCACCTAGCAGCAATAGACCAACACCAGTTGCAGGATGAGTTTCAAAATACTCAGTCACCATTCCATATAACTTGATGAGATCTTGTCTATCCACTAGATGTAAAATCCCACTAAGAAAGGTAAAGTGCTTAAAAGACCCATCATGCCTATAAATAGTATTGACTAGCCCTAGACCAGAAGAATACAATTCCCATCTATCAAGATCAGACCATAAAACATGTTCCTCATCAGCAGAATCATCACCCTCAGCAACCTTGATAAATGCACTGTCCTCAGCCTATAGATCAAGATGCTTAGAGACCCTCTTCTTAGCTTTGATCTTCTGCCTTTTTCTAGGATTAAAAGAAGGAGAAGAAACACTAAACAGTGTCACATCAGGGAGAGGAACTTCCCTAGAGGCATCAGAAGCAACATCAGAAGTTGGTGCATATGATGGAACATCATCAGTGGGAATGGCCTGTGTTGAATCAGTAGGAATGGATGACTCCTTTGGGGTGTCCATAGGTGCAGTGTCCTTAAGGATGGTATCCTTAGATGTGGGAATCTCCTCAATGAGCACAAATGGCACCTCACGTATACCTTCAGAAGAAACAGAGATATCATTGGAGGAACCAGCAGGATCAACAGACTTCAATCTTTTATACACAGGTTCTTCCAAAGCAGGTTGAGATCTTTTCAAAGGTGTAAAGGGATGAATTCCAGATCTTTCCAATGCTTTCAGAATTTTATCATATTCTTCCCTTAACTGAGCATCTGAGAACTTCCTGACATAAGTCATGGTCCACCCAGTATTATATATAGCAGAAACTTTGACTCTTGACAAATGTTCTCATGAACTTCCTTTGTTGTGTCTGGGTCATAGGTTTATCCCTCTTTGCTTTGGCCCTCCTCTCAGCATCAGCTCTCTTTCTTTGATTAGCCAATTCAACCATCCTTATAGCACAATCATCTTCATTAAAAGCATCTCCCAAAATTGTCTGAGCAAGAGATGTATTGGATGTAACCTGCTCCAGAATTGTATCCCAATGAGCCTCAGTAAAATGTAGAGAAGCATCATCCATCTCTCTTTGTCTCTCAGGAGCTAAGGTTGATAGAAATGGTTGATTAAGCTTTTCAACATCTGCATTCAACTCTGCATGTATCTGCTCTGCCAATGTTTTATCCCTCATTTCAATTTCTAGACGTTTGAGAAGTCTAGCTTGTTCAACTTTAGCTTGGTCAGATTCAAGATCCTCTTCTACCATGGGTGCTTTACCCTTATCCAGATGTGCAGAGGAAACAGGTGTAGTATCAATAGGATCAGATGTTGGACCAGGGATAACAGCAGGAGGAAGCTCAGTAGAAGCATTAGCAGGAGAAACAGGTATAGTATCAGCAGTAACATCATCCTGGGTAGCAACATCATCCTAGGTAGCAGGAATGGTATCACTAGTGGCACCAACCAGAGAACTACCAACATCAACATGTGACTCAACCTTTTCAAATACTAGTACCTCTGAATGCCTCTTTGTCCTTCTTCTTTTGAAAACTTTGAACTTGGGAGTGAGAATAGTTTCATCAGCAGGCATAGCAACATCAGCTTCCTTTCTAGTGGCACTAGCCAATGATGCAGTAGACAACACATGAAGTGCATCAAAAGCAATATCATCCTTATTCCCAGCATGTTCATCATCAGAATCAGAAATCACTCCCTGGCTTTTCTTCGTCTTCAATTGAGCTTCCAGATGAGTGACCCTCCTAAGTAGTTGAAGTACAACTCCTCCAAGAGTCTTTTTAGTATCCTTGAGCTCTGCTTTCAAATTATCAACTTTTTGCACATACCTGTCAAGCAATTTGGACATAGTCATGAGAGCATCAGGATCCTTAGCTCCACCATCAGGTTGATCTAATGTATTAGGAGCTTCATTGGACCTAGCAGGAGAGTTATAAAAATCTGCACCAATGTTGGTATCAATATCAAAGGTCTGTCTAGGAGGACTCACATGTGACTCAAAAGGTTGGTTAAAGGAGGTAGCCTCTGGTTCAACATGTATTTGGACCTGTGCACCAAGAGAATGGACTGTCTCAATAGGAGCATTAGGCCTAGGGGATGGTGGTGTGGCAGGTCTAGGGGATTGTGGTATTTGGACATCAGGAGCAACTGATGCACTTGCAATAGTAGCATCTAAAGACCCAATATCAGCTGCAACTGATGCATTGGCACCAGCAGCATAAGGGGTTGGTGGCAAATTACCACCACCAGCATCAGCTGCACCAGCATCTACATTGCCATTGGGCAACATAACAGGCATTAAAGGTCTATGTTCCCAGTAAAATTGCTCCTCATGATAGCAAATAATTTAGCAGTTAGCTTTCCCATGGGTCTAGGTGTAAGGTCAGAGGTCTCAATGCCTAAAATCATCTGTAAGAACCTGGGATACATCAAAAATTTATGTTTGGTATCCTTAATATTCTTAAGCATTTCCTCAAAAATATACCTAGAAAAATTATACACTCTACCCTAAGATAGACAAATGATGCCACATGCAATAGAACTTGAGAACTGATCCCAACCTCCTGTCTTGGGACTGATGCACTGGAGAAGGGTGTGAACCAGAAATCGCCATTTAGGATAAAACTTGTAGGATCTTGGTTTATCACAAGTTAGATGTAAAGAGATAAGGTTTAGAGAGAGAAAGTGGGAGAGGATGGGAACTTTAGAGAGACAAAGAAAAATGTATTATGAAAGCTCCAACCCTTTGCCTTGGAGGGCAAAGGGTATTTATAGGTACAACCTTAGGCGCCTCTAATAGGTCGTGGATCAGGCATACAGTGGGTAAAGACCCGTCCGTCCTCCACGGTGTTACAAAGTATACTAAATACTATCATAGACTTACTACGACTACGAGCTTTCTAACGAGTATACATACTTGAGGTGACCGACACTTTAAGTACTGGATTTAGTAAATCCCAACAATCTCCCCCTAAGGGAGGTCACCTCAACTTACAATGATTACATACAGATAAAAAAATTCGTTGTTCTTGCTTTCTTTGATTAAGCACTTTTGTTCTTTAGCTCGTAGTCTTTAATTCATCATGTTCTGCATGTTTTGTTGAATCCAGTAGAGGTCTTAAACTGATCCACGTGATGTTTGATTATTTGAACCGACTTTGAGATTATCAAGAACCATAAATCTCGACTCTTCCATTGTGGTGTTGATAGTATGTGATGTTGTGGCATTTGGACCGACATGCTCACATTACGGATCATGATATCTTCTTATCGAGTAGTGGAAGCTTTAGTTGATTCATGATATTTGCGGCAGAAGCGAAGCATGAAGTTAAAATATCGAGTCATTGATGCACTTATCATGATTTCTTTAGAGATGAATGTATTGTGTGAGCATGCGGCTATGGATTGACCGCTTCATTACGATCACCGCAAGCGTCGGGCGTACTGCATACAATGAGTTAGCAATAAAGCGCCGAAAGTGTCTTTGATCACTTCGTTGAATTGAGTACAAGGCCCACGATTCCCGTTGATCGTTCATGTGCCGCGTGATCGGTATAACTCGAAGAATTTCCTTGACAGGTTTTCGCGTTGCTCTAGTTGTTCTCAAACCGAACGTCTCAAAGAAGACAACACGGAGTGAGTGAACCAAATGAATAGAGATTCACTGATTGATGAAAAATGATTTGAGAACAATCGAGTATTGCTTAATAGAAAGTGTTTTGCAATACAACGAAGGTTTTATGGAAAATCAATTATCAATTATAAATACCCTTTAATTTTGAAACATTAATACACAGTCGATGTGCTATGGAAAAGAGCTTTTAAGCACAATGACTGGTTTTATCAAATGTATCCGTCAATCCATAACCTGAACCAGGATTGATTCAAAAGATTGAATTGTCCCATAGTTTCTGTTCAGTTGTCACATGGTTAAATCTATAGATTAGATCTCACATGCCACCTACCAGGAGCTTGTTAGATGTTGGCTCCAAAAGGCTTTCCATCTTCATTGTGAATATGTATGCATATCACTCGAATGTTCTGGCAATACCACAAGGATAATGAGTAGGACTCAAGATATAATCTCTCTTTCCACATTGAGTGAAACAGAGAGTCTTCATTGAAAGTGTCCTAAGGAGATTTATTGATGATCTCGTGGCTCTAGACTCAATTTGTGCATATTTGGATCCACATCGGAGACTAGGGAGAGGTCTCCTTCTTCAATATCAGCAGTCTCTAAAAGAAAGTCGATAGATAATGTCGGTTCCCGTGAGAATGAAACAAGTCCTTTTAAGAGGAACTTGAGTGGTTTGGGAAGTTGAAGTGCGGTGCGTCCTTTGGGTCCATGACGTCTTATCTTCAATACCGATGTTACCTTGCTAACCACCGGTAGCATATGAATTGAACCCGTATCGCCCTAAGGTTGAATAGTTGGAGGGCTATTTGTTTTCACCCTTTTCTCATTCAATTCTTTTCATTCTTCAACCCCTTGATTGCTTACCAAGACTTCATAACTAGAACCTTGTTGGGTATATTCCAATACTAGCTCGGTCTCGATCCGCACTCTTCCCATATCTCATTTTCTCCTTTTATCATCATACCTAAGAACTCTACACTAACTAGTGGATAGTCCCCAGGTAGATCCCTCCGGTTACGGCGGATCATGGGAACAAATACCTAACCTTATCATCCTTATATCACCATACATAAAGTAAAGTTGGTCGGTCTATTTGGTATTATTCATCTGCCATTGGAACCAATTGAAAACCATTTGAAAATCAATCCAGATACTTAAGATATATTATCAAAGCATTTTGTACCTGAATTGTTTTTGATATTTTTAGAACAAGAGCTCCCCCTCAACATGTGCTTCATATATTTAAAATCGTTTTGCACATGGAGGCAAGAGAAAGAATTAACTTCTTTGATTACCAATTTCTAAAAGATATCAACATCACTTCCCTAATCAAATCAAGTAGATAAAGCATTTTGGGGAAGGATGAGGTTTTCATAAGTTTGCTCCCCCTCAATATGTGCCTTGAGGTTTGAAAGAGTTTTGCACATACAAGAGGAAACATGCACATTGATCACGTTTCAAATCATAGTGGTTTAAGATAGATGCTCCCCCTCAACATGTGCATGGAAAATTTGAAATCGTTTGTCACATGCGGGGAGGAAAACTTGCTAAACACATATGAACCCATTTATCGAATTATCAGTTTAAATCCAATTTAAATGACAAATTATCCCCCGATCAAAATTATCAAATCATTTGATATTTGCGATCTCTGTAGATTTAAATTGATTTTGAAAAGCATTTAAAGAGAATTGTGACTTGATTATGAAAACTTTTTGACAGATAAGGATCGGATTTTGAGACTTTAAACTCCATTGATTAAACATACTTGATTATATTTTGAAAAAAATTGTATGACAAATAACCTTTTGATTTAATTGAAATCATTCTCCCCCTCAATCAACGACATTTGTTGTTTATTGAGAGATAGATATTTTGACAAACTTTTAGGTCCAGATGATTTTCAAACTTGAGTCCGAGTTATTTTACAAAGCAATTAGTTTTCATTAGATAGCAGATAAATGTTTATAGAATCAGAGCATGAGGTTTGAAAAACATGATAAAGCATGGCTCTGTTCTTTCTTTGAAAAGCGGGTTCTCGTCTCGAAATGACAATAAACCAACATTTTCTCCATCTCGTTTTTTTTTTTTTTTTTTTTTTTTTTTTTTTTTTTAATTGAACTTCATTTAGAGACCCGTGCCATTCTTTGAGTGACAACTCAAAGTCCGTAGATGTTATCGAACCGACAAGAAAAACATGATAAATAAACAATATTTTTGAAGATTTTCAAGATTTTCTGATTTTTATGGATTTTGAAAAGTTTATATTTTTCTATTTTTGTTTAGTTGGTTTTATAATTTTGTATTTGGTTTTTGAAAAGATATATACAAATAATAAATAGAGTCGAACACCTTTACTCGTCGACGTCTTCCTGAAGACGTTTGAGTGTTTCTTGTTGAAGGCTCTTTAAGCCTAGTCGTGGAAGAATAAACTCAAAGCGTTCTCGAGAAAGAGCTTTGGTGAAGATGTCTGCTAGTTGATATTCAGTCCTTACGAAGTATAGTTCAACCACACCGTTTTCAACTTGTTCCCTGATGAAATGATGTCGAATGTCGATGTGCTTTGCTCTAGAGTGTTGAACATTGTTGCAGCAGAGAGCAATGGTACTTTTGTTATCACAATACATAGGAACTTTGTTGAATACAAAGCCATAGTCAGATAATTAGGATCTCATCCATAAGATTTGAGCACAACACGATGACATGGCTATGTATTCAGCCTCTGTAGAGGATATGGAAGTGCTTATTTGTTTCTTTGAAGACCGACACAAGTTTATCACCTAAAATTGAGCACCACCTGACGTACTTCGACGTGTATCATAACATCCTGCATGGTCAGCATCTGCATAGGCCGTTAGTGACATACCGGAGTCCTTCGGATACCAAAGTCCCATATTAATAGTTCCTTGGAGATACCGAAAGACCCGTTTAACCGCTTCAAAGTGCTTTTTGGTAGGCTTAGCCTGGTATCTAGCACACATGCATACAACGAACAAAATGTCTGGTCTGCTGGCTGTGAGGTACATCAGGGATCCAATCATACTACGATATTTCATTTGATCTACTATGATCCCTGAGTGATCCTCATCCAGTTTTGTACGCTCCACCATCGGAGTGTCAGCGAGGTCACCGGAGGTAAATCCAAATTTCTTTAATATTTCATTAGCGTATTTTGATTGATTTATAAAAATGCCTCCGGGACTTTGTGAAATTTGTAATCCCAAGAAAATGACATTTGTCCCATCATTGACATTTGAAATTTGGAGCCCATCTCCATAGAAAACGGTCACATTCATTTGGGTCGATCGAGGCAAAATAATATCATCAACATAAATTTGAGCGTGAATTAAATGTTTTCGACTTTACGGTGAACAATGTTGGATCAATCGCTCCTTTCTTTGAATCCGGTGGATAAAAGAAACTTTGATAGCGTATCATACCATGCCCTTGGAGCTTGCTTCAAACCGTAAAGGGCCTTTTTCAAGCGATAGACATGAGTAGGATGCTCGGATTCACAAAACCTTACGGTTGGTGGCGATATCGACTTCTTTAAGATATCCGTTGAGAAAAGCCGTCTTTACATCCATCGATAGACAATCATATTCTTACTTGCAGCATTAGCCGGAAGATTCGATTGCTTCGATGCGTGCAACAGAGCAAAGGATTCCTCAAAGTCGATACCTTCTTCTTGACGATAACCTTTAGCAACTAACCGTGCCTTATTTTTCGAACATCACCGTGCTCATCAAGCTTCACTTTGAAGATCCACTTGAGAGCAATGATCATTGCAAAACTGGGCGGTACTAATTCCCATACATCTAGACGATCGAACTCATGAATTTCTTCTTGCATTGCATTAAACCACTATCCTCGGACATTGCGGTTTAACATCTTTTGGTTCGATCTTGGAAGTCTTGAGTTGAAGAAGCACCATAAGGCATCGTAGCTAATTGTTTTCGAGTTGATACGGAACGAGAAGGATTCCCAATGATGTTATCCAATGGATGGTCATGTGTCCATTTTCTAAGGTGTTCGTGTGGTTGTTGTTGAAGGACTGATGTAGCAGAGTTTATATCCCCTGATGAAGATGGTTCAGGTGTTGGTTCAGGGGCAAAAATGTTTTCAAATGGAGCATCTTTGGGAGTAGCAAAGGGATTAACTTCATCATTGGTGCCATAAACAATTCCATGATGTACATTCGATGATTGATGATTTGCAGATGAGACAGAGTGATCAGCAGCAGGCGCTTCTTGACTTAATGATATTGAAACTGAGGGGTTGACTTCATTGACCGGGATAAGAGCAGCCTCTGATGTTGAACTTGACAGATCATTGGTACTTGACTCATAAAGTTCATCAAACATTGGATCAAACAATTTCTTCAAATCATTTTCATATGGAGGTACATATGGAATTGCTGGAGAGGAATTCGGTACAAGGGATGAACCAATGGGACTATTTTGAAGTGCGGGTCCAGAACTAGGTTGTCCAGGAGCCATTTGACCGGTCAGCTCATCGAACGTAACGTGAATTGTTTCCATGATATTTCGGGTTCTCTTGTTGTAGATTCTGTAACCCTTCTTGTTTGGTGCATAACCAACAAAAACTCCAATATCTGCCTTTGCTCTTAATTTTCCTAAGTCTTGACCGTCATTCGTTGGATAGCACAAGGCACCAAACACACGAAGGTAGGAGAGATCGGGTTTTCGTTTATGAACTAGTTCATATGGAGTTTTTCCATGAGAGGTGTGTATAAGGGAACGATTTTGGGTGTAGCAAGCAGTGGCAATGGCTTGAGCCCATAAAAACATTGGAACCTTTAAATAAATTAGCATTGTTCTTGCGGCTTCCACAAGAGTTCGATTTCGTCTTTCAACAACACCGTTCTGTTGAGGAGTTCGTGGAACACTTTTTGATGGTGATTCCAACACTTTCATAAAAAGCGAATTAAGTCTTTGTTAACAAACTCGTGCCATTGTCGGTTCGAACAATTCGACAGTATTGTTGAGTCGAACTCAAGTCGTTTGATGAGTTTGATGATGACATCCGGAGTTTCATCCTTTGTCCTCAAAAACTTAACCCAAGTAAATCGAGAGTAGTCATCAACAACTACTAGAATGAGTTTCTTCCCATTTATCATTTTCACTCTCATTGGTCCGCACAGATCCATATGAAGGTATGAAGAACTTCCATTACAGAGTTTGTGGGTTTTGGTTTGTGGGCATATTTCGTGCTTTTTCCCAATTGGCAAGTTTGAACAAAGGTGATCTTTTTCATATTTTAACTGGGTAAGCCTCGACAAGATCCTTTCATCAAGGTTATTAATGGTGCGAAGTTCAAGTGATTGAGGCGACGATGCACGACACGCTTACACAGCGTTCGGGGTCAAAGGAACTTCCTTTTTCGTCGAGCAAGTTTTTCAACACCCTAGGCGTGAACCTAATCGTTGTAGTGTAGTATTAGGGTAAGCCACGGAATTGATATCGTTCTCTGGGGAATAGGAATGCTAGTGAGAAGTTACTACGCTAAGGTTGGGGTTGAGGAAGATTATTTTTATCTTTTATATTTTTAGAAAAGGAAAAGTACGAATCTCGAGGTTTGGATTTGGGGGTTGGTATTTCACCGATTACTCTACTATTATCTAATTATCTAAACTAAGGTGGTGGTAGTCTATGTCTAATTATTGTGTGCTCGTATGATAGTTTAAAGATGTGTTTACTTAGGTTTTACTACTCCTTAATTATCTCCTATTGGTGGTTGAATTGTCACGTCCTTATTCCTAGTTGCGTTGTGTGTCTAAAGTTGTAGGGTATGCGTTTCTCCCTACTCTTTGAAGTTACCAAAGGGTCTCGTCTACAAAACCCACTAGGGATGATAAACTCTAACTCTAAGGCCTCTTTGGATAGTTTAGCTTACAACAACTCAAAGTGCTATAACCTAAGGTTCACAAAGATTAATCAAGCATTAAGTACACAACGAATGACCTATCGCATTACTAGATCATTAATCAACTAAGATAAGAAACAACCAATCAATATTCAATAATTAAGTTTCATATTCCTAAGCAAACACACAAGTAAATTAGCCGGACATGGAGAACATGCAAGCATACACACAAATAATTGAAGACATAATTAAATTAATGAAGTAAACAACTTATCTTGGTGTAAGATAGGGTTTAAAACCCTAAAATACGACCTTGGTTCGGTTTAGGTTTTACTCAAAAGTTTACCCAAAAGACTACTCTTTAAAGCGAAAAATTCGGATTCTATATATAAGATTACATGTGCGACGGCGTCACCTTATGATTTGTGACGCCGTCGTGTCGCCGTCATTAGGGTTTCGTCTTGGCAAGTTAATCTTACGACGGCATCACCTTATGCTTGTGCGACGTCCTCTTTAGTTTCGACACCATCTGGATTGAATCTAGGCCGCCCGAGATGCGACGGCCTACTCTTTTAAAGCCCGACGCCGTCCTCCAAAAACTAGCAATTTCTCTTACGTGTCGTCACAAATTCCTCCGACGGCGGAGATTAGCGATGACGCCGTCCCCTTGTAATTTAGCAGCTTGAGTGTCTCGATTCTTGACTTTGGCCATTTTCTTCATATATCCGCGCCTTTTCGTCCAAATAAGTGCCATTACAGCAGTTTGCCTTCCAGAGACCTAAAAAGTGAAAAGGAACGATATTAAGCAATAACGGATACAAAAGTGATCAAATAAGGGCTTAAACGACCCCTCAAAAAGGTACATTTTAAAACCTTATCAATGCCATAACCATGACTTTGTTTTCGAAGCCTTTGACAATAAGCAGATTGGAGAGGACTTCATCATGTCTTCTATAGAGATGGTGTATAGGTTTGAACCACGAGTTCCTCTTAACAATTCCACACCATCAAGTTCTCTAACGAAACAAGTATGTTTTCTAAAAGCCACTTCAAGGTCGGAATCACAGAATTGACCAACAGAGAACAAGTTATGACCAAGACCTTCCACATAGTATACCCGGGAAATTACACTATCTCCAACCACATAATCTCCATAACCCATAATAGCTCCAAAATGGTCGTTTCGAATCTAATCGTCTCGATGAATTTACTCACGAAGTTCATGAGCGCGACCGGTCTCGAATATATGCTTGGAACAACTGAGTCCGGTACCACGAGCGATTTGAGCGATGCGTAGTTAAACAAAAACAAGAATGGATAAGCGGATAATTGGGATCCCCATGCAAGAATGGGTTCCATTTGGTTAGTAATGATGATTGAGACACCCACATCATAAATATAAGCAATGGAATCATTAGGAATAGATGCGATCTTTGGTGTCAGATTTGTCCTATTCAAAGTATGTTCACTTCTTAAGGAAATAGTTCTACCAAGAGGCATCCATTTTCTAGAGGGCATTGTCTTATCAGTTGAGGCGTAATCGATTAATCTTATGGCCAATGGTATCCATTGATAACTGTCTTACTAATTGTTCTTCTGTGGGTTTCACTATTTTCTAACTTTCTTACTTCTTTGCCTTTTAGCCTTTTTAGCATGATTTATAGCATTAACAATTTTAAGCGGGCATTTGTGACATTAGACAAAACATTCACACCACTTTCATGGTTATAGCAGAATTCAAGCATACATCATTATATGGTTTGCATATAGTAGCGTAATTGAATTAATTACGATCTGACGATAGCTAATACTAGAATCAACACGATTTGTTTTATTCAACTCAAACATAGTGTTCATAGGGTGATCTTCTACTCTTTTCCAATGCGCATTCTTAGCTTGCAAGGTCCTATCATTCCTTGTATTGCCTTGAGACTTTGACCTGCTCGCTTTAATGTCACTGATTACTCCTGTAGAGGGAATGGGAACATTAGTTGGTTTTGCTACTTTTTGCATTTCCTGTTTAGATGTGATGGGTTCTGAACTACTTGAAGGCATACTAGAGTTCACATTCATAGTATTGGGCATTGAATGAGTTGTATGCTCTGATACCATTTGTAGGATCTTGGTTTATCACAAGTTAGGTGTAAAGAGATAAGGTTTAGAGAGAGAAAGTGGGAGAGGATGAGAACTTTAGAGAGACAAAGAAAAATGTATTATGAAAGCTCCAACCCTTTGCCTTGGAGGGCAAAGGGTATTTATAGGGTACAACCTTAGACGCCTCTAATAGGCTGTGGATCAGGCATACAGTGGGTAAAGACCCGTTCGTCCTCCACGGTGTTACAAAGTATACTAAATACTATCATAGACTTACTACGACTACGAGCTTTCTAACGAGTATACATACTTGAGGTGACCGGCACTTTAAGTACTGGATTTAGTAAATCCCAACAAAACTTGTTCTTGTACCAGATAAATTTGCCAACAGTAGGGTAGCCAAGACTGGCCAAACCAGTAATAATCTCCTGCCTGTCATTCTCAAACACTCCACCTTCATCATCTAGTTGAAGTTGAGTCCTTACAGAGGACTTAGTGACCACATATTCCCTACCATCAATCGTGGCCACAATCTCTTTGGGTTGACCCTTAAGAGATCTTTCGAAAGTTGTGGCCCATAATTGCCTGACTAACTAGTCATAAACAATGGCGGGGCAATGTGTTAGAGCATACCTGAGCCTGGAACACTGCAAGAAATCAATCATTGGATCAAAAACGTCACTTCCTTTAGTTTTCCCTAAGAATGCTACTTTATTGTGATCGCCTTTAAAACTGAGAGCCGCATTTGCAAAGATTCAGGAATAGGATTGTGGTACTGAGGAGTTATGAAATGGGTTTGGTTGATTGACGAGAGGGAATTGGTTAATTTAGGGCGTGGGATATATACATTAGGCTATTTAAAGTAGTTACCCAAGTTAACAACTTAATTGTCAAGTATCTAGGAAAGTATCTTTGACCAATTTTGACTTCAAATTTTATCCTAAAATAAAATACCAAATTCGCACTACCAGCAACAACCACAAGTCAAACAGCAGGAATCATGTGGTCAATCCTCAGAATCCTAAATTTTGTTTGACCATGGTCAATACACCAATGCTACCAGCAGAAACAACAACCCATCAGAAGGAACGACAATCAACCAGAAGGAATGAAAAGTGCCTTTAACTGAGCAAGTCCTATGTAAAATAGCAACGTATGGTCAACCCCTTTTGTAAAATATCTTCATTAATTAATCCTCCACAACTTAAACATTACTTGCATTAAATCTTTAGAGGGGTAGATTACTTGTTGACTTTATCTATAAAAGGGACTCCCATTCATAAACCAAACTCACCACAAACCCTTCAATTTCTCGATTACCTACAACCCACTACAGAAGCAACATTACAATGAGCAATCCTGACATGATTGAAATTTCCTCTGATTCATCATCAAGCTCATCATCCAATGATGGATGGAGGAAGTACTTTCCTCTTCTTCATAACACATTAACCTTCTTGACCTCAAATCCAACACCAATAACTATGGGTACTTCATTTGATGAACTTCCTACCCCACCATCTTATGTGGAAGACATAAGCTCTGATTACGAGCTGAAGTCCATGCCAAGCTATGTCTCTTGCTATGATGACACTGATGATGAGGAAGCAGAAGGGACTTCTAAAGCTTTGGTGGTAGCTACTTCTTTCCAAAGGCCAACTCCCTCCAATCCAGCACCAGAGAAGAGAGAACAGGTGCTTGGTCTTCCCAGTCACCGTGCTTGGGAGATGATTGGAAGGACGGGAAAGCAAAGCATGCCTGATGTCAGTGGAAAAGGGAAGGGAGCTATGGGCTAGATGGTGTAGGTGTTTTTCTTTTGATGTGTTGATGTAATGAAAGTTTCTTTTGTACTACTGCATCCTTGGATGCAGCCTTTAATAAATAGACTTTCACTTTTTCTTTTAAGTCCATTGCAACTGATTGTGAGTGTTTGACTTTAAAATCTGCAAAATTGTTAGTGGTACAAAGGATGCAGAATCTACAAAACTATACAACATGTACAACATTAAACCTCCCCTTAAACAATAAGCCTCCCCTTAGGCTTATTCCTCCCCTCAAACAGAACAATCAGGGGTTGATCATCCCAATATGGACAACTAAGTATTGAAACCTAGGGCCATCAAAAGCTTTAGTTAACAAATCAGCCACATTTTCATCAGTATAAATTTTAAGCACTTGTACAAGATGTTTTTCATTTGCATCTCTGATAAAGTGGTGCCTAATTTCTATATGTATTGTTCTTTGATGAAAAACTGGGTTTTAACAATGCAAATAGTACTTTGGTTATCAATAAAGATTTTTGTGTTCATAAAATTGAACCCATAGTCTAGTAGTTGACTTTGTATCCAGAGTACCTGACCACAACAACTAGCAGTAGCAACATACTCTGCTTCAGTGGAAGATGTAGCCACAATGGTCTGCTTCTTGCATTGCCAAGAGATCAATCTCCTACCCAGAAACTGAAAACCACCAGTAGTAGACTTTCTATCAAGATTAGCACCAGCATAATCACTATCACTGTAGGCTTCCAATACAAAAGGAGAATCTCTAGAATACCAAAGACCCAACCTAGGTTGACCTTTGAGATACCTGTTGCATTTCTTCCTGCATAGCAGCAACCCAATCTGAATCAGCAAGAGCTTGGGCTACACTTGTTGGTTCAACTTGAGACAGGAAACAAGAAAAGAGACAATGGTGATAGTCTATGTGATTGTTCCTTTGTTGATCCTGAATGTAACTCACAAATGCAGTCTCACCGAACTTTGTCTTCTTCACCTTAATTCTTGTCTGAACAGATGATGTAGGATCACCAATAATCTGGGATTGTGGATGAACAATGTTGATCCTTTTAGTAGCAATAGGACTAACATCAACTGAAGTTGGTAGGTTATTGATAGTAGGTCCAAAGTCATCACCATATGAAGAGGAACTGAAGATGCCAGTGCTTGATTGGTGATGAATACCTTCCAACTCAGAACTTGAAGATTAGGAATTCCCAAGATCAGATGGACTTGGAAATAGAGTAGGAGGTTCATTGAAACCCAATGTGTCAACATATGGAGTAGAAGTGGGAACAGTAGGAACAGAATCACCACCAGGAGAAAGGGAAACACTAACAGTGGAATTGGTAAGAACATCAGAATTGGTATCGGCAGGAACTGTAACACTACCAGCAGAAACCGAACCATTATTAGCAGCATTAAGGTTCCTGCGGGCTTCAATAGCTACTTTTCTTAATAGTTCCTCTGTGTCTTTAGAGAATTCAAAACCAAACTTTTCGGCTGCTTCCTTTGCTTCATGCTCTTGTCTTTGAAGCTTAGCAAGGTCTTCTGCATAACTTGAATCACTTGCAGTCACACCAGAAGAGTATTTAGGCTCACTACCTGAAAAGTGGTTAGTAGGAAAAGTAGGAACAACAATAAGTTGTTCATCACACTCTGAGTCTGAATCATCATCTGAGGTACCTGCAATTTTAGTTTGTGAATCTTGTGTACCTGCAAATTGATTAGCTTTGAAACGAGAATAACCTAGGTGATCAGTTAAATAGTCAAGGTCAAAATACCATTCATGATCTGCCCCCTGAAAATTAAGTTTATCCTCAAGAAATCTCAGATTGAGTGTTTCTTCTATCCTTTTGGCAGATAAATTATAAACCCTGTAAGCCTTACTATGAGAAGAATAACCAATAATCTACCCCTCATTAGCTTTCCCTTCAAATTTACCCAAATGATCACTGGTATTCAAAATAGTCACATGACATCCAAAAGGTTTAAAGTAGCTAATGGTAGGTACCTTCCCAGACAAAAGTTCATAAGGTGTTTTGTTGTGAGGTCTAGTAATCAATACCCTGTTCAAAACATAACAAGCAGTGCTGACTGCTTCAGTCCAAAACATGGTAGGCAACTTAGAGTCAGCAAGCATATATCTTGCTGCTTCTATAAGGGCTCTATTCTTTCTTTCAGCAACCCCATTTTGTTATGGGGTCCTTGCATTGCTATAGTCCCTTTTAATCCCCTTAGACCAACAGAGTTCTATTAACTTTGCATTTTAAACTATGTCCCATTGTCACACCTTATAGCTTTAACCTTTTTGTTTAGCTGGTTTTCAATAAGGGCTATAAAGTCTTTAAGGATCTGAAAAGTTCCATCCTTAGATCCCAAAAAGAATACCCAACAAAACCTGCTATAGTCATCAGTAACCACCAGGCAAAAGTACTTGTGATCAATACTTCTGATAGAAGTAGGACTAAAAAGATCCATATGAAGTAACTGAAGAGGTTCTGAAATAGTGATGACTGCAGTAATGGCCTTGTAAGAAGCTTTGTGTTGCTTTCCTTTGTTGCAGGCCATATAGTTATGCTCATTAGTGAAGACTTTGAAAGGAAGCCCTAGGACCAATCCATGTTTTGCTAGCTTGTTGATGGTTTTGAAATTCACATGTGCCATCCTTCTATGCCATTTGTTAGATTCATCCAAGGATGTTTTGCCACCAAACAAGCCAGATCACCTTCAGGCTGGACATCATTTAAATTGAATGTGTAGAGATTGTGTCTTCTTGGAACCTTAAGTACAACCTGACTTTCATCAGGTACCTTCAAGTCTTTAGAAAGCACAAGACATTCATTTTTAGTGAAGAGAACACTATTCTTCTTGTCACAAATTTGTGAAATAGAGAACAAATTGAAATGATTAAGCTCTTTCACATAATAGACATTTTCAAAATCCAGCTTGGAAGTCCTAATGGAACCTTTCCCAGTTATCTTGCCATCTACTCCTCCAAAAGTAATAGTGCCTCCATGAATGGTTAGAAAATCATGCAACTTGTCTTTGTACCTGTCATACTTCTAGAACATACACTGTCAACTATACATAAATCTTTATTTGAATGAGGATTATCCTACAATAAAAGAAATATACAACAACATTAGTATCTATGGGATACCCAAGTCATGACTGACTTGGGCCTGCCTTGTGGATCAAATAGATTTAGACCATGTAGATTGATGAGATCCACCATTGTTCTTAGACCCCTTCTTCAAGTATGGTTTGCATTGTCTCCAAGAACAACCTGCTGAGGACTTAACAGCAGTTTCCCATCTTGCCCCCCCATATACATTGGGCATAATAAACATGCCTATATCCATTCTGAAAGTAAGTGCTTGTAGGTCTGATTAATGGTCTAGCAACATTTCTTTTCCAATTAGTTGGAAAAGGTAGACCAGCAAAATCTGGCTTACCAGCAGGAACCGATTTACCAGTAGGAACAATCCTACCAGTAGAAACTGGTTTACCAGCAGGATTAGTCCTGCCAGCCTGCACATGTGTTGCTTGAGGAACAAATGGAGGAATATTATTAACATCATTCCATATTGGTCTAGACTTTTGTTGGTCAGCACACACACCCATTCTTTTCTCATAATAATCACAATCCTTAATAAGATGATAAGTACTACCACAAACAAAACAAGATTTCTCTCTAAAAGATTTTTTCAAAACATGAGATGTCTTACTACAAACAAACTTATTAAAACCAAAGCCAGAAACTGAATTGTTTTTAACAGAACTAAAAGGAATGTCTTCAAAAGAAGCTGTCTTTGAAATGGATTCATCAGCAGATACTCTTGGGGAAAGGTCAACAGTCTTGGGTGAGGCAGACTTGTCACTTGAATCACAACTGGAAAAGTCATTGGTATTGGTCTCTGAGGTCTTGTCACTGAAAGAACAAGAGACAAAGTCATTAGATTCACTGCCAGTTTCAGGTAAGTCATTGGACTTGTTGCAATAAGTCATATGTGATTCATCAAAGTCTATGTGTGTGGAGGGTGGCTTAAATGTTCCTGTTATTGGTGGAGAAACTGAATTCATTGCTCCTTCTTTAACAACTTTAACAAGAATTTGAAAATTTTCTTCCTCAGGGGAAACACTTGGGTCAATGGGGTCATAAACTTCATCTGGCCCTATATAATCCTTGAGTCTCAACCAAATCTTAGTTTTTACGGACATAGAACTGTCAATCAACTTAAATAGATGCTTAGATTGTTCTTGCCACTATTTATGTCTAGCCACTTCACTATCTAACTTAGCCTGTAAGTCCTGTTTTTCTAAGTTCACCTTAGCATTTTCA
This sequence comes from Chrysanthemum lavandulifolium, assembly GCA_022545495.1. NCBI lineage: Eukaryota > Viridiplantae > Streptophyta > Magnoliopsida > Asterales > Asteraceae > Chrysanthemum > Chrysanthemum lavandulifolium. The sequence continues at coordinate 96,707,916 of CM040244.1, forward strand.
TTTTCAGAATATTTTAACAAATTAGTAGTATTTTCTAAATCTCTTTCTAGCACCTAATCTTTTCTTCATATGCCAACTGATTATTTTGGTACCAAACCTTTTTTTTTCCAAAGTTTTAATTGTATTTTTATAAGCTTGAACCTGAACATAATAATCTTTATATTGAGCTTCTATATCATCAAACTCCTTTTTAAGTTCAACATATTTATCATCACATCCAAACAGACAAGTATGTACATGAGATGAGATACCCATCAAACCAAATTCCACAGCATCATCTTCTGTCTCACATCCAGCAAGCATTCCAAACTGATGAGAAGCACCAATTTCCTCATCTGCAGGCTCATGTCCAGTCCAATCAACCATTGAATCAACAGATACCAGGGCTTTAGGTTCCTCATGTTCTTTGATCTTGAATGCAAAGTATCTTTTCTTGTCATTTGCCTTCTTTTCAGTGCATTCCTGGCAAAGTGACCCAGTTGATTGCATTCATAACACCTAACCTTCTTCTTATCAAACCTTGTTGCATCCCTTCCCTTGAATTGGACCTTTCTTCCAGCCTTCTTTTCAAACCTGTTGATTTTCACTAAAAACATAGCCATCTGCCACTTTATATCCAATTCCTCCAAGTCCAACTTATCAAGTTGATCAAAATCTTCATAAGATAGTTGCTGTTGTGGTTCTCTTTCAGTAACAAATGAAAAAATCACATCTTCCAAAACATTTCCAGACTTTGAGTGTGTCCTTGGTCCATAAGAGGTGTATAAGGTTGATGTTGATGATGAGCTTGGGCTATCAGCATATGACATCTTGGTATTATTACTAGTAGTACTAACAAATGCTGAATTAGTTGGAGTGGAGAATAGCTTGAGTGTCCCTTGATTTCTATCTCAAGTGTCCTGAGCTTTTTGTACATGTCATCAAAGCTCAAGTACTCAAGTCCACCCTTTGTCTTGAGAGTGATGCAGACTTGTGACCAGGAAGAAGGCAATGCCCTTAAGAACTTGGTATTACAGTCTTCATTGTCTGGTTTTGACTATAACTGATTGAGTTGACTCAAGATCTTTTGAAACCTATCATAACCTTTGTGTAAGCCTTCTTCTTAAGAGATCTTGAACTCTTGGAATTCCTGCTTCAACATTGTCTTTCTCATCTTTTTGGACTCATCATTACCTCCAAATCTTGCTTTAATAGCTAACCAGATCTCCTTAGCATCATCAAGGTGATGAAAATCACCCATATGATCATCTGGGAGTGATTGAAGAAAGATAGTCCTTGCCTTGGTCTCCCTTTGGACAACAATATGTTCATCATAAGAATCAAGAGGAAGAGTCACTACGTTGCCTTTAGTGTCTCTTCCAGTTTTCTTTTTGTTGTTACCATTCAGAACGACATTCCAGAGGTTGTAATCACTATTTGTGATCCAATTCTCCATCTTCATCGCCCATATCTCATACTCATCCTTCTTGAGATAAGGAAACTTGGCATTATTGTTTGACAAGGTGGTGGTAACAACTTGTTGAACTTGTTGTGTCTGAGTTTTCCCTTGAGGGGCATTTGAATCATCTCTTCCTTCTGAAATTGTTAGAGAGTTTGAGGGTTTTTAAGAGATAAAAATGTTCTTCTTTGACAGAGACTCTCACCAGGCTCTGATACCATAGACTATCACCATTGTTTGAGAGGCATAGACTATCAGCTCATCAGGCTCTGGTATCCATTGTTTGGTATCATATGGGTGACATTGTTGGAGACTGATCCAACAAGTGAACCAACAAGTGAACCAACAAGTGTATCCAACAAGTGATCCACCAGGCTCTCAATGACTTGTCAAGAAATTTGGACATAGTCATGAGAGCATCAGGATCCTCAGCTCCACCATTAGGTTGATATGACGTATTAGGAGCTTCATTGGACCTGGCAGGAGAGTTTTAAAAATCGGCACCAATGTTGGTATCAGTATCAAAGGTCTGCCTAGGAGGACTCACATGTGACTCAAAAGGTTGGTCAAAGGAGGTAGCCTCTGGTTCAATAGGTATTTGGACATGTGCACCAGGAGAATGGTCTGGCTTAACAGGAGCATTAGGTCTAGGGGATGGTGGTGTGGCAGGTCTAGGGGCTAGTGGTATCTTGACATCAGGAGCAACTGAGGCTTTGCACCAAAGAAGATCTCGAAGACCCAATATCACCGAATCGATGCATTGGCACCAAGAAGATCGGGGTTGGTGGCAATTACCACAGTGCATCACCGCACCAAGATTCACATTGCCATTGGGAAACATAGCAGGCATTAAAGGTCTATGTTCCTCAGTAAAATTGGTCCTCACGGTAGCAAATAATTTAGTAATTAGCTTTCCCATGGGTCTAGGTGTGAGGTCAGAGGTCTCAATGCCTAAAATCATCTGTAAGAACCTAGGATACATCAGAAATTTATGTTTGGTATCCTTAACATTCTTAAGCATTTCCTTAAAAATATACCTAGAAAATTATGCACACTACCCTGAGATAGACAAATGATGTCACAGGCAATAGAACTTGAGAACTGATCCCAACCTCCTGTCTTGGGACTGATGCACTGGAGAAGGGTGTGAACCAGAAATTGCCATTTAGGACAAAACTTGTTCTTGTACCAGATAAATTTGCCATTAGTAGGGTAGCCAAGACTGGCCAAACAAGTAATAATCTCCTGCCTGTCATTCTCAAACACTCCACCTTCATCATCTAGTTGAAGTTGAGTCCTTACAAAGGACTCAGTGACCACATATTCCCTACAATCAATCGTGGCCACAATCTCTTTGGGTTGACCCTCAAGATATCTTTGGAAAGCTGTGGCCCAGAATTGCCTGACTAACGAGTCTTAAACAATGGCGGGGCAATGTGTTAGAGCATACCTGAGCCTGGAACGCTGCAAGAAATCAATCATTGGATCAAACACGTCACTTCCTTTAGTTTTCCCTAAGAATGCTACTTTATTGTTGTTAATACAAATAAGCCGTAAAAACGTTTAGTTATATTTTACGAACTTCTAATGTTTTGTCGATAACAAACGTAAAATCATTTTAACGAAACAAATAAAATACTTAAATGGTTTGTGCCAATAGTTTACTAACACCCATACGTTTTCACACAAAACACTAAATTAGTAAAATTGGTTATATGATTTAGTAATACATATGTACAACAACTAGTGTTTACATATTGGAAAATATATACATAACTAGTATGTATCATAATGGGCAAAATAATAGGTAGAAGTTTAAGTATTTGACCCATTGACTTAATACATTGAATGTAGTTAGGTATAACCCAAAGTCCATGACCCATACCCATGAAGCATAACCCATAACCCATTGCATGACATCATGCATAGGTCATATATGGATATTATCCATGACCCATGGTTTTAACCCATGACCCATGGACTAGATGCATTGCATCTTGTAGATACATTGTATCTACTTGGATAGCCAAGGTCCAATGTCTAAGACCCATGACCCATAACTCATGACCCAAAACCAATGGGCAATAAGGAGCGTCCCACGGATCCCAAGTAATATACTGGACGGATCCCTCAAGTGAGGGATCTGTGGGATCCGTGGAACAGTAGCCAAAATTCCTCTATAAATAGTGAGCGATTTATTCATTTTGGGTTGCCACTCCCACACATACTTTCCCCAAGTATTGTAACCTTCTAACCTCATATCCTAAGGATCTCTCTATGTAGTTTATCTTTTGTTTTTGTTTGATTCTCTAGGTTCCTCTTAAAGGCGAGATCACCACCTCTTGAAGTCGAGCAAGCTCAAGTCCATGAGTTGCCATACTTCGTCATCATCAAGACTGCTGAGGTTCTCTTGTTGATAGTTCTTTCTTCTTCCATAGAGGTGTTGTGTTAAAGGCATTAGTGAAGGATGCCGAAAGAGTCAAGACGAAAGCATTAGTGAAAGGTGCTTAACGTTCGTGTCATAGGCATTAATGAAGAATGCCAATGGAGTCAAGAGGAAGGCATTAGTGAAAGGTGCCAAACGTCCGTGTCAAAGGCATTAGTGAAGAATGCCTAGAAGTCAAGTCAAGTGGAATTAGTGACAGATGCCAAGGGCGTTTAATCGATGAGGTGCATCGATATACAAATAGAGATAGGTTGTATCCAAGGATATTGATATCCTTGATGATGTTGTAATAAGGAGTAGGTATCCTTTGGGATAGGTGTTGTGTAGCGTTGGGTAGTAGTTCCTCCATTGTAATGGAACTCGGTATCTAGCCTAGTAACGGATAAAGGGTAGGCGACGTTGTGATAGGTGTGGTTCTACCTTGTGTAAGAACCCGGTGGTTAGCCTAGTACCGGAAAAAGAGTAGGCGGCTTTGTGAAGGCTTCTCCGCCATAAGGAGTTAGTGTCGTGTAGTGTTTACGAACTCTCGAGTAGGTGACTCGGGGAGTGTAGCGAACCACTATAAATACTCGTGTCGTGGTTATGTGCTTCTTACTCTTTATTTTTCATTACACACTTATATATGTATCTATCAACGTCCAACATACACATCCAAATAGATTGACACAAGTCGATCTAAATAATTTAAAACGAAGTTTTAATCGGTAAAACTATTCAACCCCCCTTCTAGTTTTCCACAATTGGCATCAGAGCTTTGTTACCAAGTTTCTTAGAGTATGTTGTACTTTAAAAACTTGATACGATCCGTGTATGTTTGAAAACTACAAAGAGGGAAATCTTTTAAAACAATTTTTTTTATTTCTTTTATGTTGGATGTTGATAGATTATTCTAACATTATCTTTTCAAGAAATCTTCATGCTAGGATCTCTCCAAAGTCTTCATTTCTATTCAAAGAATAATGAAGTCAACTTTCAAGAAAGAACGTAAAAGTAATCGCACCCTACTTATTCTAAGTACAACTGATTACTTTAAAAGCTCATGAAGTATTCTCGGTCTTATGGTCTCCATAAACCATACCAAGAGCATAGAGGTATGTTTACTTTTTATTAGCTAGATTACATCTACATGAATATGTTGATACCATCTTTTATTTAGACGTTAATAATTGCTAGTCTCTTAAAAGTTTCTTTTCGCTACTTTCCCGACTTACTCATCATCGGGAATAGTATTCCTCTTGATCTCGTCAAACTAACGCCGTCGTCACAAATGGATCCTTGATATTTAACTTATCAAATCCCGTTGACCAAACATCTTTTCAATTAGAAACCTCAAAACTATTTTTGTTCCATAAGCTAGTTTATAACTTATTACAAAAATAATGCCAAACACCATTTTTCTGTCCACAGTAGCTGGATCCCTCTAGTTGTACTAGCCGGATCCATAATACAAGGGATCCAGGGGAACCGTGTGATAGAAACCAACTATACGCCTTTCAAAATCAATTATGCTCTTTTTCCCTCTCCTCACAAACACAAAAACGTCCCAAGTGCTGTTTTCATCTCCATAGGACTCCATCTCCTCAAGCATCCTTCTCTAGAACATCATTGTAAGTAATTACACTAATATGTTCTAATCTTCATCATCTTCATCCTAGGGTTTTTGGTTTTTCAATTTTTTCTAATTAATTGATAAAATTAGGTTTTGCAAAATTGATCACTAGAAAAGGTTTTCACATTACTAAGATTACATTGTGCTTACAACATTGTTAATACAAAATAAAACCATAAACCCATCTCAAATTTTTTTTGCCTAATTGGAATATTTGTTTTTCTAGGGCCAACCATGCCTAAAGCCACCCAACAAGACCACCATGATACCGTCCACTATCTCACCCAATACTATCGAAAAGAGGAGTTGTCAAAAACTGATCGCAAATTCTTCAAAAGACTTGAAAAACGACTTATCCACGAAGGTTGTGTGGTCAAGGAATGTTTCCTTGAAAATACCGACATTCGTCAAGTCTTCTCGGCAATCAACTTTGATTGTCTTCTTGATATTGATGAACAAATTTGTCCGGTTTTCATCTTTGAATTCTACAAAGTGTTAGGATCATTCGAAACACCGATGATAGCATTTTAATCGCCTTTATCATCAATAAACAAAACTTAAATCTACCCCTCAACACATTTACTCAAATCCTTCGCATTCCTTGTGAAGGAATTTGTATGTACTCTCAAGATTGGTCAATATCCACTCAATCTTTTTCTCTTGATTCCAAACCAATCTACCATACTCCTCTTGATGACCCCGCAACCGTTCGAGAACTATTTTAACCTTAGAGCCGACCAATCTCGTTTCAACCGTAACAAAGAGCTCATTCACTGTGATCCCTTTCAAATGGAACTCTTCGAAATGAACCCCATATATAGAAAATGAGAAGAAATTCTTAGGGAAAATGTCATTAGCTTGGTTGGAAACAAAGACCATCCAAATGCATGTCTCGTGCAAATGATTTGATGTGCTTACCATGTGCAAGTTTTAAAAATTTATAAACACGATTTATCCGTCTAATACTATAAACACATACGAGCAAGTATACTCGTTCGCGATAGCAAAGGTGGGTAAGTCGAGATCATCCCAAGGGATTTTGGGTTTGAAATTGTTTTAAAAGATTGGTAACAAGAAAGCTTTGTCAAGGCTTCCTCCAAAAATTATGTTTATAGTGAAATTCAATATAAAGAAATATATATACTTGTGTGTAGTCTATAGGCAATCATAGTAAGTGTTCATGAAGGCTTGGTGTAAACTCTTGATGTGATGCACAAATCATAAGCAAATGATTTCCAACCATGGTTTATGTTTGCAAAAATCATTCTAAGAACAAAAACATATAGGTAATCCTTTCGGTCCTTATCCTAATGATTATCCTTTAGAAAATCCATTTCTTTGTAAAATGTTCTTATTAAACTCGTTCCTACGAATCTTTCGACCTTTCGTGATGAAAATGTTTCTAGTCTTGTTTTAATTAGTAAACATGGTGGTTGTCAATCACCATATCCCCATACTAGTTTGTCACTTAACTTTTGGAA
>CM040244.1:96714989-96829825 GCA_022545495.1 Chrysanthemum lavandulifolium
AGTTAATATCAAGAAATGATCGGACTCCAATGATTATGGGGAGTTAAGACAACAATAAATGCGAATTGTGTAATCAGCAGCGTAAACCGGATCGGTTTCTTCAACGACCGAATCGGTCACAGCTTGACCATTAGCCCACCGGATCCGGTTGCGGGTTGCGACCGAGGCGGTGGGTTTTGCTCCTTTTGACTTTTTGTCGACTTTTCCCTTTACGCTTCATTCTTTGCTTACGTTGATGATTTCCAAAGCCAAACTTGATCTTTCCTTGTCGTAGATGCTTGAAATCACTACGCCTCCATATCATTTAGTCCACAAGCTTCCAATCTCAACTTCCTTCCTTAAGACGCTTCCAAATGTGCATAAAAACTTCATTTCTTCAATATTCGCAATACCGCTACATATACATACACAAGACGCATCTTTGCACTTTTGCAATAGTTATGAGTAAATATAGCCGAATATCATGCACAAAACTGACAATAACGCTACTAAAAACATGTTCATTTTAGACGTTATCAGTTACATTGTCAGCTTTTAGGTGACAAGTAGCTCTAATAACTACCTTGAAGGTGTAGACAAACCTCGAAAGGTTGTCACACCCATCAGAGTTCATGTCTATCAAGAGTTTCTCGAATGGTACTTTCTACTTGGACAAGTCCTTTGCGAGACACGTTTACATTACTAGCGAACTAGCTTGAAATTATTACCCGTCCAGACAAGTCTTTTCGAGTTACTAACAGCTTTAGTACCGTCAATTCGTTGGTTAAGTCTCGAGGTACACAGATTCATTTGCATTTTGTACAACATATTTCTTATCACACAATTTTCTCCCCTAAAAATGGCATATAAAATGTTATTTTTGAATGGTTGAGAATAAATATGACCATTTCGAGTGTTATGGGAAGATGACCACTATGAACAATTTGTGAACAAAGTTTTAAATCAAATACTCCCCTCAACTAGTGATATAAACGGTTGAGGTTTTGAAAAGATCATATGGGAAGTACTTGTGTTTTGAGCAAAACCTTGAAAATGAAAGGTTTGATAGGTTTTACTCAAAAATAAGAAGCTTTACTCCTTTTATAAGGATTGTGGCAATCGAGGCGCACTACGTGGTCCTTTCTTGACAATTACGGGTTGTACATCGTTATGTGTGCACAAGCCATCGACAAAAAATCATCATACATCCAAAAATTATAATGAAAGAACCAAATCAAGGAGTACCGGGAGTCCAAGATTTTCCAGAGTGCAAAGTATGCTTGAAAGCCGGTAATGTTCATCCTGGTCGACCACCAACAAAGCTCTCCAAGCGTCCGAATCGTCCCTTCGAAACAACCTTTCATCAATCATTCGATGATCCTTCTCACATCCCTTCGTCTTAGAATTCCATCGCTTTGGGTTCCTAATCTTTTCATGTATATCCTTCAACCGATAAGCCAATCCATCCCCGACCGCTTCAAAGTGTGATCCCAATTTGTGAAGATCGTCACACGCCATTAAGCAGCTTGAAGTTCACCGCGTAAACGACGCCGAAAGGTTTGTCATGAGCGTAAGTTGTGTAAGTGGTTGATGTCGGGAAGATCAAGTCGTGGTGGAGTGAAGTTGACACGCTTCGATATGATTCAACGGCAAGTCAAGATCTTCAACACGCTCTTTGATGAATATGCGTCGATGAAGATGAGCAAGGACTTGATGAATTCAAGGTGTACTTGATTGGAAATTGTCTCATGCGACCTTGAACTTTGGCAAGATACATGTCTTCAATATCGTTGATGTTCAAATTCTCAAAGTCGCCCAGAGAATGCATAGTCCTTCGCCTTGTCTTTTGACCACAATCTTCTTGAGAAAAGTGTAGTCCCATTTAGACGATAGACCAACATGTTGGATGGCCACGATACTTTTAGTAATCGAACACGCATGTTGAGACTTACGGACCAAGCGACACGTAGTAGATTCTTGCTTCCCGCCAATGGTGAATCCCATACATTGCATCTTGGTCATACGCTACCACTTTGTCCGGAGAACATGTGGGAAGCACGTTCCTCGATGGCTATACAATCGTAGTATATTGCGGCAGGAATGGAAGTGTCGAGATGTAGCGTATTTCCTTGAACCATCGCCACCGTGTTGAAGAAAATCTAAGTCTTTGTTGAAGAAATGTCCGAAGGAATCCTAGTCGATCAGTTGGCCAATGGTAGGTAGAGGTCGAGACCGATCGGTGTAATATGGAGGATTGTCCCGTTTTGTGAAGTCGATGTTTGCTTCGGGTTGAGCCAGGTCCATGTTGTTAGACATGGCTCGAGCAATGTTTTCAGGTGATATTCAACCTCGATTGCACTTTCCGAGTTGTCTTTCAAAAGTAGGAATGCATCATTCTTGATGCGCTTCAATTCAGATTTCGTCATCTTCTTCACCGAAACCTTTCTTGCAAAATCTTTGCATGCTCCAAGGTACTACCATCTACCAATTCTTGACCTTCTTCGGGTAGGGGTGTTGTTAACAAGTGTAGCAAACCATTCAAATTCATCGGTTTATCGTCATCTAGCCAAGTAATGATGTCGAATGAGCGTCTTCTTCTTCTTTTTAGGGGCTTAGATGATGATGATGGTTCTGTCCTTGTTTGGGAGGAGGTGGAGTTGTTGTTGGGGCTCGAGGACTTCTTCATCGTCTGCACCCGTATACTCAAGTAATCACTGTTTGTTGAGTGGGTGGTAACTCGGGTGTCCGAGGTTTATCATTGAAGGCAGGGTGGAGAGACGTATTGAGAAGAAGTTCGTTATAGAGGCAGTGGCATGGAAGAGATTCACCGGTTGTGCAGCGGTTTAGATCAGAGTTCTTGTCCTTATCATCGTCATCTCTTGGCGTTTGGGTTGATCGGTGACTCCTTGCATGATGATGCGAGTTGAAAATCTAGTAGATTTTCAAAAATTGCTTCGTCGAGTAAGCGTTCGAGGTCGGCTTTGACATTTGCATCACTGGTTTAGCGATTAACTTTCGATTGAGAGAGATCAAACCTTGGCCATTGTATGTTTAACCAATGCGGCGATGTTGGGGGTGAGTTGTCTAGAAAATACTTCTCTAGTACACGAGGGGCGATTATCGAGAAGAAACTTGTGGGTATGATCTCTTGCATCTTCTCCAGTTCCTTTTGGACTTTAGGAGCGATATCCTGAAGGTACTTGTTAGTGTAACCTTGATCGTATCGTTCGGTTCCTCTTCACGATGACTCTTCATGAACTTGAACAAATTCCCTTTCTTTACGCATCTTGTCTTTCTCATCATTTAAGTCTTGTATTTGGTTGACAAACCAATTAGGTTTACGTAAAATATGTCCTTCTTTTCGACTTGTTGGAATGACTTTCACAATTCTTTCATGAGTGCGAAATCCAAGATTTAGATAGTTTCTTAGCAGTTTGGATGATGATTTTGTTGACATCTTAGATGGTGGTGGTGATGAATGAGATGAAGAATCGATGATGAGGAGACATGAGGAGGTTAAAGGGTCCTTAAGCGGTTCGAGAGTTTCCTTGTGAATGTGTGGGACTTTTAGAAGCAACTTGTCATAATCATCATCTTTATCTTTCTCCGTCTTCTCGGTTTCCGGTTTCTCAAAATCATATACAATAGTATCCTCTGCGAGGCTTTTGTTGTTGCGGAAAGAGTGGTAGCACGGGATCCTTATCGGGTTCGATTAACCACATCGGGATACGGAGAGGTGGGCGACACCACTTGATCCTCCGGGGCCACCCATTTGATCTTGCAAATTCTTTAGCCTTTTGATGGTGTCTACGATTTTAAACTTCTCCTGTATGATTTATCGATTTGCTCTTCTTCTTCTTGAGCTCTCATCATAGGGTACAATTCTTTGGTCTCTTCCCTTTTTCTTGGGCGGTGGGAGGACTTGGAGGTTTTGCCTCTTTGAGGCGGGTGCTTGGTTGCGATTCTTGGAAGTAATGAACCTCTTCATTCATATCGGTACCTTGAGCTCTAGTCCTCAGAAGCTTTCTTTCTTGGTTCTAGTGTGAGAATAGGTTCGGCTTTGTAACACCCGACCCGACAAGGGTAGTGTATGTCGCGATCTGGTGTCATATCGAGGACATACAAGTAAAATTTTCAAGCGGAAGTCTTTAAATAATAATGTACCAAGTCATAATAACCAAAGATTTACAAGGGAAATTACAAAATCCAAATGTTAAAATAAAATGAAGTCTCAAAGCATAAGCAGCAAAACAAGTCCAAATAATAAGGTCGCTAGGGTTGAGTCAACCAGGATAATCCGACTCTCGGCTCAATCAAAGCCCGTCTTCAGACCTAAAACTGCAGCGAGGAAAAGAAATGCTCTGTGAGCTTAAAAAGCCAGGTGAGCAGGATATAACAAAGCGAAAGCTAAATAAAATCTGAAATACAAATGAAACAAAGGCGGATAACAAGTCAGTAGCGAAATGAGAGTAATGAGTCAAAGAGGATCTGCGAGAACACAATTATCTCTGAGATATCCAAAGCGAGCAGATAACAAGGAGGCGAGGCGAAACAAAGCATCGATGACATATAAACAAGCACATACAAACCGGACATACAGAGCTGAAACATAAGCAAACATAGCGGGCGTAGCATCCAGCACAACATATAAACAATTCGAAATCAAAATACGTACAAGCGAAGCGGATATCTACAGAGAAAAGTGGAAGCAATAAATAAATCGGTGAGCATGGCAATTCACACGAGTTAAAACTCTTAATTGAAGACATGAGTCGATGTCGTAAATGGTAATCAAACATGGCGATCATAAGTAACAAGTAGGATACAGTAAGAACACTATAATTAAATGAATTAAATACATAGTAGGGCAATTAAGCAGGTTAACAAAGCTGAGGCTTACAAATTGAACCATTTACCCAATCAAACCGTAGCTTAAATATAAATGCAAAACTGGCGGGTCAACAACAAGCGAGATAAGGACACCACGGATAACCATAGTCCACGAGATTAGCTGAGCAGTGCAAAAGATAAGCGGATCAACAATCGATTTCACACAAACACGGTTACAGGACACATCAAAGGATCGCATAGCGATGAGATAGCATATCATCGGATGACAACGGTAATCTTATATCGCATACATCCATATCATCTGAGTAATCGGTAGTCATATAAACATGAATATCATAATAAAATCAATAACATATAACAACCCGATGCGTGAATGGAGCGATAATGGAAGTAGCGGAATGAGAGTGTAATGAGAATCAAAGCGATGGAATGTATAAATCTTGGTAGTAAGTGAGTCATATAAGTCTACCACGAATATGATGCGTTGAGGAATGTAGAAGGTACAATATAGGTATATCAAAGTGTAAGGGTTATCAATCTGCAGAGCCGAAACATATCATATCATATCATATCATAAGTAGCCATTGTATTCGGAGGGTGACCTCGGAATACCATACATAATATGAGGAGACCTCGGTAACAAATGGAGTAGCTAACTCCCGGAATTGTGAAGAGCGGATTGCACCGACATCATTCACGAGGACAAAGCTCCAATCAGATCAAATCCTCGAAACATATCAAATCTAGGATGCATCCATCGCCCCGGAACATATAGTGGCCAAATCATATACATATAGCTCATAATCATATCGGAATGGGGACGGTGTGTAACATCACTCGTACCTGCTTGGAGTCATGCCATTGGTGCATCAATGACACGGTCGGGTACCTACACGACTAGGAAACATATTTGGCTCCGGTATCAAGCGAGAATTGAAACATATTCATATCATATCATAAGGGTTCATATCAAAATTCATATCGAGTTCATATCAAAGTTTTCATATTGGGGTTCATATAGTTTCATATCAAGGGAGCATAAGCGAGTCATGGGAAGCCTAATAAAGGGGCTTAGGGTAGCATAACATATCAAGCTAGAATCGAAAGATGAATACGAATCATGAGAAACCTTAAGAGGTAAGGTCAGAATATTTGTACCTTATACCTTAAGCGAAACACAACGAAATACCAAGGTGGGAAGCAAACTCCATCTCTGGCAAATCTACGAATTCATGGTGGTTTTATTAAAAACTTATTTAATTGATTACTTATTTTAGTCGGCTTTCAGTTTAGTAACTTTCCATATTTAGCGGTTTCCAAAATATAGGTTTCAAATTAACAAGTCTTTAATGTTACAAATTAGGTTAAGTCTTTATATCGAGTTATTTTGGAATTTAAGTACATTTATCAAGTTACAAAAGTCGGGGTTTATTATGACTAGTTCACAGGTTTGGGGTTCAAATTGTAATTTCATTAATTTCAAGGGTATAGCATGAAAATATTTCAAGTTACTAATTTAATACACATATTATTCAGAATGACATCATAATCCCTTTAGTTTCGTAATTTTCACAGTTTATACCCCTACAAGTTACAATATTTACAAAACAAACCTTATATTTACATAATTCATGATTTAATCCTCTAATATCCATATTTACCAAACAAGCATATTATTTTACCAATTTTCAGAATGTAACCTCAGAATATTCATATTTTACTATTCAGCCCTCAGATTTCAGAATTTACACATTTAGCCACTTAGGTTTACAAAACTTATATATTAAATCATAATTCCATAATAATTACACAATAGACCCATAAATACTCAAAGTTACCCAAAACACTCTTAATATCATTATTTACTCAAAATGACTTCAAGTTTCCAGAATTTACATTTTAGTCCCTCTACTTTAATTATCTTTAAATCGGTTTCATAATTATACAAAATTACTCTTTAAACCTTTTAAAGACAAAATTTACATATAAGGCCTTCACTTTATATTTTACCTGATTAGTCCCTTATATTGTGACATACAAAAATACCCATGAGCTTTAATAATTACAAAACAAGCCCTTTACCTTAATTTATACAAATGGGTTTTATACAAAAACAACTAAAACCCTAGCTCATTATCCAATCATTGTACTAATCATTACACAACCTTAAAACATAAATAATGACCAGATTTGTATAATTAAACCCTAACCCTATTCGATCCTTAAGTTTCCTTATTTTATTTTCCACTTTTCTTAGATAGCGATTAGGATAAATTCATATAACATGATCAATGCTTCAACAATTCAAGCACCATTTTTGAGTTAATACACATAATATAGAGTCCACGAAAAATAGTCTTCATGCCCAGAAAATTCGTTTCTAATTATTTAGGGTTTTTACACGTTTTTAGGGTTTAATTCTCAAATAATTTGTATACCATGCATGGTTCGTTTTTATTATTTTATTTGGAACATATAGGATGAATATAACATGAGAAAAATACCCAATCGATTTTAGGGCGTGTGGATCAAGCGTATGAATTTCATACCTATCGGATGAAGAATCGACCAAGAAAATCACCCGATCGAACCAAGCCTTCAACGAACAAAACCTATTTTTCCCAGCTACTCTTGATGATGAAGAACCCCAGAAAATGCTAGATCCTTCCAAAAATTAGTATGAGTCATGGTGAATTTTTGTGTATATTTATTTGAAAAGGAATGTAAATGTGATTTAATGAAATTGATATGGAGTAAATGGTGAGTGATTTGGGCGGCCATTAAGGGGATAAGACCAAGTTTATGACTTTCCCATCTTATCACATTATCATGTGTGTAGTCTTGATAATAGTCTAGGTTAATTGTGTATGTTTTACATGTTTATTTGTTACTTAGAGTTTTAATTATTTATGTTTTTTAATCTATATCATACGCTAATTACTTTCATAATGTGTGAATATTATTAATGATATAACTTGTTAAAGCGATGCTGACGTGTTTCCCGAGTTTGTAAAATTTTAAGTTCGAGGGCAAAATTGTCATTTCACACGATTTGAGATTTTAGTGTTTTACAACCTCTTCCTCTTAAAAGAAAATTTTCGTCCTCGAAAATTGAAGTCGCAGGGTACACGAGACGCATCGGCTTAAAGCGTATGTAGCAATCCATAGTTTCGTTACATGTGTCATAATCGTATCGGCCAGCGTATAAATCTTATGACGTAACGAGACATCAATGAGAATCTCACAAAGAGGTACAAAATTCCAAACGAATATGAGGAGGCTTCAACAACGGATATAAGCCTTATTCCATTCCGCATTACTCAACCTCGTGCCTTTCCCAACACGTCAGATGATTTCAATAAGTTCAAATTATATGATCTTGTGATTATCACGCCGATCAAAGCGCCATAATACTTGCATCACATAACAAGCCCTTATCGTCATCATATTCTTCCCGGTCATGACAAATCACATAACCAATATCACGACAAAACATATCATATCTGAGATATCAAGTAACAAACCGTAGCGGAGATCTGTAATCAAGGAGACATAACAACATATATAACACATCAAACAACTTATCATACCACAAAGGAGAGAAACCACCTAATTGTATGAAATGGTTCCTCATGACTCACATCTGTCGGCCCAACAAAACCGAGATATACCAGTGCTAAGCGATAAAACTTCATGATTCAAAACCGAATTCGAAAGAATCAAAGAAAAGTAATGCCGATCAAAATCTACATAACAAAATATCAAACCGCCACAAACGGATGACAAACAAATCGGAGTAACACAAGTCGCGCCTAAATCATATGAAGTAGATGAAACTTCATGTACCACCGTTGAACCTTGTCTCCGTCTAAGGTCTTTGGTTGATCCGTCCGCCTTCCTCCAACAAGATCTTGATGTCCCAAAGATTTACAGTTGGCATTTACTACCTTCACGAACCTCTCCACTTCGTAGTTACAAAGAACTCGGGTTCAAAGACCACCGCCTCTTGCTTCAGTTAGGAAACTCGGCAACACTGACACCTTGTTTCTTTGTGAGACGATTCCTTGATTCCGCCAGATAGAATAGGTTCCGCCAACATATCGCGATTGTCGGGCTATTGAGACTCTTGGGAATATAGTGATGAAGTCCAAGTGCTCGATCATCAGCTTTAGTATATCCGATGTAGGGAATCTTTGAGCCAAGCTTGTTGGAGAAATGACATCATGTCATCCCAAATCGAGTTTGGATAGCGATGTGTTTCATGTTGACCAATGCCCAAAATAGCTGGCAGTTCCATGAGCTTAGGATGCCTGCATAGCCACCGGCCACGCGACTGAGAAAGCAGACTTGGTGATGATCATGTGTAGAGTTCTCCATGGTCGAGGAATACTCTTAAGCTCCACGTGAGAATGCTTGGTGATTACTCCACGTAGCCTCGTCATAACTCGATATCGATTAAGAATTGAGAGTGAGCTCTTCGGCGGGTGTGGCATATAGTTTGCTTGGATCGACTCTGAGTTAGGAGAATAGCCCTTAAGTCTGCAGGTGGCCGGCGATTTGTTTGTGATTCGTAGTCACGTCACAGCATCCGATCCTTCGACTCTTTCCATAGTGTTCCGTGAATCGCTGGATATAGATCTCGTGAAGCGGATGAGAGAAAGTGAGCATATCTCGATATTTGGATGAGTCCTCGAAATATCAATAGTAATTAGACACGAAGATTCCGAGCAAGCGAGGAGGTGTCAAAGTCAACACGGAGATTATTCTTTCCTATCTTCATTGGATAGCCATAAGGATAGATATCAGCTAATGGAGAGAACTCGGGTGCATCCATTCATTTGTTCGACCCATGTCGTGATCTCGAAATAACATTAGCCAAAAAGAACGCAACATATCGAAAGACATAATGTTAGTCAATAGAAGGTCTTATTGTCTAGTTATCGAATGCACAGTGATAATGATTGTTACTTAGTCCTAAGTCACATGTATGTCCAATAGTCCAATGACGCCGTGAAATGTTTCGTGAGTTAGTTAACTTGTTTTAAAGTTTATGTTATCACTTATTGTTCACAACATATTAGACCATTAAGTTTATTAGTGACATTATTGGATTCACGGCGTTATGATTAGTTTATTTACAAGTTTGTACATGTAACAATTCATCATGAAGGTCAATCCAGTGTTGCCGAGTTTTAGCAAAGTTGCCGTGAAACAAAGATTGACATATCGCGAGACTAAAGTTTACGCCAGAGGATCCCAACTTCACGCTGTAAGAAATGTTACGCAGCGAGGAATAGGGACCTTATGCGAGCTTACGCTGCAGCAGAGCGTATATATATACACGTAGCGCGTGCTCGTGAGAGTAGACCCGGCGCGCAGAGGTCATTTGTTTACGCATATCCTTCGCGGTGATACGCGTAGTCCATCAGAGAACCCACGCGAATCGTTATGCGAGGAATATTCTTACGCAGAATATGACTACGCTGTAGGTAATCCTTTATGTAGAGTTGCAAATGACCTTGATTCTGAGTGTTAAGTGTAGCAAAGCCTCGAAATAAGTTCATCAAGTCAACAATATTAACACAAAGCATCATTTTAACAACATTTTATGGCATGAAACTTTTCAATCATATATCGAGAAAGTCATGCACGTGAGGTCAAAACCACAGGGTTGAGATTCACGCGATCACTTTAGCCATTGAATTTGCACCATACTAATTCGGTAGTTCTAAGATATGTTGAGAGTCTATAAGCAAGTTATATCACTTAGTTTGTTGAGAATCAAAATACCCAAAAGTCATGAACATTAAACCCTAATTTCAAATTGTTAACCAATTGTTTCCGGGTGGTTAGAGACCTTGGAAATCATCAATTCAATAACACAAGAGTATAACCCAACAATATTTTGACCAAAACACTTCACATTCAAAATACCCAATTCGACTCATAAACCCTAATATTCAAAATTCATCAATTGCGTGATTCTCGGGTTTGTTTTGAGGATAGAAAACATATCATTGATGTTTTAAACATTTTGACACTATCTTTTAGCCACAAACACATAACATATGATCATGTGTTCTACGCTGAAGTGTTAAGAACACAAAATCACCTCTATCAAGAGATTTGACTATTGGATTCATTTGAAAATCAAAACCAATGTTCAAAAACATGTTAGAAACATTAATCCACTTACAAAATGATGATCTCAAACACGGATTTCTTGAGTGAATTCTATGCGTAGGATGTTATTAGGTTTATAGTAATAAATGAGAAGTGAAAGTGAAAGGGAGGGTGTTTTATTAAAAGTGAAGTTTAACCTTTGACAAGCTTTGGTCCCTCCACCTTTCCTTTTTCAAACAAAGCCTTTAACTTCCATTTTGGTTACCAAACAAAGTTTTTAGAAAGAAACATGACAACACTCCTCGACTCGAGAAAATAATGAAAGGTTATAAATTTAAGTTCGAGGAGGTATTTTGAACCGTAAAATGTGCCACCATTTTTAAAGATTCAACCGAGATATGATAACATGCAAGTGTCACAGATGTTTTGAAACAGCTTAAGATTATTTTCCCCTCAACACTTGATCTAAAAATAATCGGATTTTGAAAGATTAAAGTGCTGACGGAAGAAATGTACTTGCCATGTTGAAAGAAAGATAGTAGGAGAATATTTTTGTTGTTCTATCGATTTTATATTTTTGTATTTTGTTTTGAAAATTTATTTACAAAAGATGTTTTGTGTTTGATGTGTTCTTAAGATCTTTAAGAGGTCATCCAATTCCTCTTGGTCAACACCTCATACCAATTCGGTGGACCAACTCATTAAACCCAGTGGGAGGCAAGGCTTTAGTGAGCGGATCCGCCAATTGGTATTCAAGCACTCATAAGTATAATTCAACTGCACTGCTCCACGTGGTCCTTGATGAAATGATAGCGTAGATCGATGCTGATTTCGAGTGCCAACCCAGGTCGCACGAGATTGCAATGGCACACCGATTGTCGCAGAAAGACATCGGATTCTCACAACACGTAACTATAGTCTTTGAGTTGTGTTCTCATCCGTATGACTTGAGCACAACAACGCGGACATGGCTACATATTCGCTTCTTGTTGATGACAAATGATGTACAATCCCGCTTTGATTGCCAAGACACCGGTTTATCACCGAGAAATTTTAGTGCTCCCCAAGTACTTTTCCTCGAGTCTAAGCATCCCCGCTGATCGCCCTCAAAAGCGATTAGTTCAAAACCGTAATCCTTCGTGATACCGTGATCCCCAAGTTAATGGTTCCTTGATGTATTCTGAGGATTCTTTTAGCTCGCAGAAAGGGTTTCAGCTTGGTCGCACCGACAACGGGAGCATAGATAAACCAGAAGACAATATCAGTCTTCATATGTTAGATACATGAGAGACCCAATAATACTTCGTATTTGGTAGGTCAACTAATTTCCCATGTAAATCAAGATTCAACTTTGGTATGAGCTATTGGTGTGGCATAAGTGTCACAGTTGTCATTCCAAATTTGTTTAACAAGTCAAGGCATATTGACCTGACTCGTGAAAATACCACTTGGTGATTGATGAACTTGCATCCTAGAAAGAATGTAAGTTCACCCATCATGGACATTTCAAAATTTTTCTTCATTAGTTTTGCAAAGCGGTTGAAAACTTTTTATGTGTCGCACCAAAATGATGTCATCCACGTAAATTTAACAATTAAGATATGTGCCCGTGATATTGTATAAAAAGTAGGGTCAACCGAGCCTTTCGGTGAAATTATTGGCAATGAGGAAAGATGATAACTTATCGTACCATGCCCGAGGGGCTTGTTTGAGACCATAAAGAGCTTTGTTCGCTTTGTAGACATGGTTCGGGAACTCGTGATCAACGAATCCATCTCGTTGGTACATAGACCGCTTTTTCGTCATTGAGAAACGCCATTTTGACATCCATCCGATAGACCGTGATATTCATATGAGTCGCGAACGAGAAATATCTCGAATGTACTCAAGACGAGCAACCGAGCAAAAGATTCTTCAAAGTCTATTCCTTCTTCCCGACGATAACCCTTAGCAACGAGTCGACTTGTTTCGTATGACGCCCCTTCAAGATCCAATTTGTTTTTCAAACCATTTTAGACCAATGACGTAGACCGCTGGTCTTTCAACCGGCCCCATGCTTCAAGTTGTTTGAATTGGTTGAGTTCTTCCCGCATGGATTCAATCCAGCTGTCTTTGTCATTGCATCTTTAATGTTTTAGGTTCGATTGGCAGACAAACAAAGGTATAAATGCAATGTTCACCATCCGTGTGAAGACGTTGTCTCAGAACGACAAGTTGATTCGTTGCCAATAATGTTAGCCAGAGGATGGTCTTTTGTCCATCTATGTGTAGAGGGTTGATGTTGGTATACATTGTGTGATTCTGAGGTTCAAATGGTTTGTTGAAGATTCGCGACATCCGTGTAGCGCCTCATTGGCAAACGGGTCAAGAACGATTTGGATCAAAACTGCAGTGGGGTACTTCATTCGTAATATCATTAGCCGGTTCATCATTGGTGGCGGTGTGTTCAATGCTGTGTTGGAGTCAACTCGTGTAGGTGCATCTTCAGATGAGTTGTTGCAAAGTGTATCGTATAGGAATATTGTCGTCAGGCAATGAAACAATGGACACACCGAGCACGCTCATCAATATCACACCGAATGTAGGAGCAAATAACATTTCCATTTGTTGACGAGTGAGTCGGGGCTTTGTTCAACCGATGATGGGGTTGAGGAAGTTTAAACGGTTTGGACCGGTTCTAAGTCGTTATACCGTAAGCCATCTCCGTGAGTTCATCAAAGCGAGCATGAATCGCTTCCATCACTGCTTTGTACGACGATTCCGCATCCGAACCTTTAGAATTCTCACAATATCCAACAAAACTCCAATGCTCGGCTGGCTTTGAGCTTCCAAAGTCATCACGATCATTATTCGGATAGCAAAGGATCCAAATACACGAAGGTGTTTGAGATTCGGTTTATGGTTGCGGACAAGCTCGAAAGGTGTTTTTGTATGCGGCGCGATCATAGAACGGTTTTAGTATAGCATGCGCAGACATGTTTCCCCATAAGTAATCTAGAAGTTTAGCATTGATTAACATTGTTCTGCAGCTTCCACTAACGCTCGGTTTCGCTTTCAACAACTCCGCTTTGTTCGAAAATACGTGCAATAGATGTTTGATGTCAATTCCACTTTCTCATAAAATTCACGAAGGGTTTGGTTAACAAATTCAGCTCCTTTGTCATCCGAATTAGCCTCGACGGTCATGTTGAGTGAACTCAGTATTTTTGTGAGAAAGGTGATGATCATTTGTGGAGCTTGGTCTTTGCTACGTAAGAAAGTAGACCCAAGTCCATCGTGAGTAGTCATCAACAATTACTAAGATGTAGCGTTTGCTATTGATCGCTTGCACGCCGCATCGGCCACACAACCATGTGAAGAAGATGTAGCACATGCCGAGAGTCAGAAGTTCCACCTTTGAAGGAAAATGAGCACGAGTGCTTTTCCCTTGTTCACAGCCGAGCAAAGGTGATCTTTTGAATACGGAATCGCGGGAGACCTTCAACTAGTTTGTGTCGAGCAAGGTTGGTGATGGTTTGAAAGTTTAGATGTGAGAGACTATGCGCTATAGTGGATTTTGTTGATGTTGCTCAGAAAGTAAGCGATGGGAGATGAAGAAACCATGCCTTGCATAGATATAGTGTAGAGACTAGAATTACGTGAGCCGACATAAGGTCATTTCCTTGTAGATCACGAATGAAACAAGTTTTCTCCTCGAAAGCAACCTCCAAATCTCCATCACAAAATTGACCCATCGAAAACAGATTGTGACCGAGGCCTTCCACATAGTAAACCCCGCTAATTTCGATGTTCCCATTGACATAATCTCCAGAGCCTGCGATAGTCGCCAAGTGATCGCTCCCAACCTCGACAAAGCCAATGAACTTGCAATAAAGTTTGATAACAGCTTTAAGGTCATTGTCGTGCCGGGGAATATCCGCTATCAATAACTAGAGAATGATCTCGACACCGTGACATTGTACACGCATTTGCTAATGTATGGAATAGAGCAGATGTGGAACCCAAATGTTAGGGTTCCAAGCAGTATGTTAGACATACACACATTGATAATTTTAGGCATCCATTTAAATCCTAGTGTGTTATATATCCATTTCTCGCCATCTATAACTACTCTTTGCTTTAGTCTTAGTGAAAACACTAGGTGTTACTACATTCTTAGGAGGTGAACCGAGCTATTGTGATAGCATGGTAGCCTTAGAATCTAAAGAAGGCGGTCTACCGCACGTACTTAGAATGATTAGCTGCCCAGAGGTATCCCGATTCTTAGGATTTCGTAATCGAGATTATAGCTTTAGCAACACATTTGTCATGACAATCGAATTCATACTCTTGAACAACAACACAAGGTGCATCGACCGAATATCAAAAGTACTTAACGGTTTAGCATTCACATCACTATTTGTATTACATTTGGCGGCACGCAACATCTATAATGGAAGCAATAATAGTTTTATTCAGAGTCCTAGGGTGTTCTTCTACTTTAGCATTCCTTATTGATCTTTTCTAGGGTTGCAACTTCCTATTCGTCGATTGAGTGCTCCTAGGTACGTAAAGTGCGACGCTTGGAAAAGATGCAACTATTCCCTGCTTTTTAGTGTAGGGAAACACATTAGCAACTTGTGATTCGGCAGTTGGAATTCTAGGTTCACGATTACTATGTGATCAGCTAATCTCTTTAATCACGAAGGCGGAAGTTGTTCATACTTTCCTAACATTCCCAGTAACTTAGAGATAGTGTGTATCGATCTTGATTTTCGTAATCTAATATTTCCAAAGAAAATTCATGACATCTCTAGGTAAGCAAGATAGTGATCAAGTTCGCTTTGATGCTTCAAGTCGATTCTTTTGAGTAAATCAAATATGACACCATATTCCTGCTTAACTTTTAAAAAGTTCTTGTTCATATTTTGAGATTTGACTTTTCAAAGATACGCTTTGATCATCCGCTTGTTCAATTTTAGGATCGAAGATTTTGCACTCAACTCAGCGATTTTCTTTTGAAAACTAAGTTGA
This sequence comes from Chrysanthemum lavandulifolium, assembly GCA_022545495.1. NCBI lineage: Eukaryota > Viridiplantae > Streptophyta > Magnoliopsida > Asterales > Asteraceae > Chrysanthemum > Chrysanthemum lavandulifolium. Next base: position 96,730,956 of record CM040244.1, read on the forward strand.
TGATTGTGAATATCTTTTCACGCCAATGAAGACGACGTTAGCATTGTAAATTTCATTGAGTAATCATTTATTTTCGCTTTTAAAGACTCGATCCAAGCACATTATCGTGTTCTCAACAAATATGTCAGCTTTCAACAATATCAGCGAGATGTAATCGATGCAAATGGCAAAGCATGAAGTAACACAACATTATGGATATCAACACGTATAACATCTTCCAAGAGTCGATCAACATCTTTTCTCAATAGTTTCTTTTGCGCTTAGTGTTAGAAATAGATGTTTACTTTCTCGAAAACGCTTTTCATTACCCTAAGTTCCTTATGAAAATCCTTTTCCCAGTAATTGCACAACTTTTCAAGTTTTTAACATTAGGTAAAAGATTTTCCAAAATGTTTCTTTGTTCTCGCGCCAGGCGATTGAAATGTTCAACTTTGATTTCGTGATCGATATTCTATCTCATGTTGTAAAATTTTGAGGTCACCATGAAATGTCAAAATATCGAAGAATTTTCGATTTTCAGTTGTGAGTTTACTTCACTAATGGAAGGTAAAGGACCATAAGTTTGTGCAAAATCTGCTTTTGGTATTAACATTAAAGACTCTGTGTTTTGATGATAACCTCGGTGTGTTGGAAGAATCCACAGCGTTTGTGAAAGTGACCGCGCTTTTATAATTAAAAGGTTTGTTGTAAACAACGTTTTTAATTTTGATCGACTCGCCTTCTCGCATCTAATTCCTCTTGACGATGATATTCAACAACACCATGACAAGATTATCAATTTTGTATTCGACCGGAAACTTCAGAGTTGGTATGAATGTTTTAGTGAAAGCTTTGGTTTGTAATCGCCTAGATTTTTTCCATATCCTTTTGATCGGGTTTTAAGGTAAACTTTTCAATAGCTACATCGATTCACCATGTTTGTAAACAACAGCTTTTAAACTCTTTAAGTTTGTTTTGCAAGCCGATAATTTCTTCAAGAAGGTCATCCACCCGATTCGCTGAAAGCTTTTTGTATGCGGAGAACTGTTTTGACATTTAACAACTCACCTTTAGCTTTTGATTATCCAAGTAGAAAGCGTTAATTTGCTTTTTATGTTCGTGTTTCAGCTTGTTCTAATTCGCATAACAAAGCATTCTTCGAGGCTAGATCACGATCTGTCTCTAAATATTTTCGCTTTGATGAGATTCGGCAAAGTGGCTTCAAAACCTTTTCACGGTTTTTGAGTTTTGAAAAAGTTGAGTTGCATTTGTAAGCATTCAAAATCCTTGGTTACCGCGGCATTTTACTTTTTAAGGACTGATTTAATGCAACACATGCAAAGCAATTTGGGATTGTTGGTCTTTAAGCAACGTAATCAAGATCCTCGATGAGGCAAGGTTCATCGCGAGTCACAACATGATCATTATTTAGATCCTCAAGTATAACCACTGAGTCAATTTGATTATCGGCGGAAACCATAAGGTCATCCGGATCGCCAAATGTAACTACGGGTTTATTTGAAAATCGTCGAATGAGATGTAGATGACTCATTTGAACATTTTGAGTCGCTATTTATTCAGATATTGATGGAGATATTAGTTCGAGATATGATGATGGTTTGTTTGGGTACACGATGCCATCGTTACAATCGGGCCTGCTTCACTCATGTGTAACTTTGCATATTAGCCATCAACATAATAAATGTGATTGGCCTCGCAAGTCCTCCATATCATCATCCAGTCCGTGATCTCGCCATAAAGCTCATTTTTGTCCATGAGAGATCCACTCACTTCATCCTTAAGAGCCAAAAGTAAAGCCTCTTTGAATAAGCACGCCCCAGCCTCTTGGCTTTGGGCATGCATTAGCCAGTGTCCTTCTCATTGCGGCTTGTAGCATCTAAGACCATTTAACCGATTCCGAGCATTTCTGCTCCACCACTTGAGCTCGTTGTTATTCCTTCCCACAACATTAAACCCTTGACCACCGCCCATCCGATGACCATAATCACGATTCTCAACTTCAACCCGTCCATTGTTCACAACAATTGAGTCCGTGTTAGATGAGGAACGAATCGATTGTCGGATTTGTTGGTGTAACGCCAAAAGCATTAGCAATCATCACAAATCCTTGTTGCAATGCTCAATGGATCGATTTCCCCGCCGCTCCACCGACATATGCTTGAGCATTGTTGTTGTATGGAACCAATTGATTTTGTTGAGTTTGTTGTTGTGGCGTGTTTGAAGCGAGTTGGTTGAGTTGTTGGTCGAGAGGATAATTCTCATGAGCATACAAGGCAAGTTGTCGATTATCCTGATGCATCGCTTAGCAATTTGAGCACGGAGAATCTTTTCCGATCAACTTCCTTTTCATGAGGCTTCAAGTAATCGTACAACAATCCATAAGTGAATGATGCATATTCTTCGCTGACGGAGAAAGATGACATACTTCTCCCATTCAGACCAAGACTACTCAGAACTTAGTATTCACCGCAATTCTTGGCATGATGATGTTGTGTTTATCCAAATCATTGATGATGTCTCAAAATCGATGATGATAGGACTCTAGTGTCTCTCCGTGTTCAATCATGAAGTGTTCATAAGCCAAGTAAATTTTGGATTCCAAATCCTCCCGATTGAGTACGATCCTTCCATAAGAAGACGAATATGATCCCACATTTTTGTGCGCCTTTTGAGCATCAACACTACGAAGAATTGGGTTTGGTAATCCTAAGAGGATGTATTCCATAGCAAGTTCATCGCCTTCATAGTGTAGAAGTTCGTTAGGATTTAAATCGCAACAAGAGCAATGTTGGTTTGTTCATCTCGGTGGAACAAAGAAGCTTGGATCTCCTGCACAATGACAAAGAGGGCATCTCAAATGGACCTTCCAAGATAACCTTCTTTAAGAACTTTCCATGTGGCTTCTTTAGATCACAAACCTAAAGAACCTTATCACCCATTGATCGTAGTTTCTGGAGTGAGTATTGGAGGTCTATCAAGTGATCCAACTTCATGAATTGATTGTTCGTCGCTTAAAGCTTCACACATCTTTTCAAACCAAGCGGGTTCCTTCATAGTGTTCCTTGATGGATGTTGATTGAAATCGTTTGCGTAGGGTTGAACTTGAAGACTTGGTGGTGTTTGAACCATTTGTGGTGGTGGAATTGCACCAAGTTGTGGAGTATGTTGGCCGATTAAATTGTTGTTGATAAATAGCTTGTTGTTGATTCCATTGTTGATGTTGTGGAGTTAATTGTTGTTGTTGTTGTTGATGATTATAAGTGTGAGGGAAATAGTTAGAGTATGGTGGTTGAGACATGTTGATGAACTTGTGTAGTAAAAATGGATCTTTGTAGTCGAATGAACCTTTGTTGATGAAGTGTCCTTAGGCGAGAAAAGACAAGAAACCAAGTAGCACTTATGCGTAAAAACACCAAAAGTTATGCGTAATAATAAGGAGTTACGCGTAGGATTTAGCTTACGCGTAAGTAGGATAAAAGCACTAAAGTTATCGCGTAGACAAAAGTTAGCGAAAAAGTTAGGCGAGGATTACCTTGCTCGTGACCTAAGTTTACGCCAAGAAGTGAATCTTATCGTAGAATTTCTACGTAAGTTTATGCTTAAGCGTAAGTTTAGGTTTTTGCTCAAATGATCTTTTACACTATCACAAAGGCAAAAAGACATCCAAAGTCGATATATTTTTAGACTTATCCAAGTAAGAAAACACTAATGAACCAGAAAATGAAGATCAAACCAAGGAAAAATCTTACGCGTAATTTTAGGGTTTCACTACGCCACGTGGATTACTCAGAACTTTGATTTTGCCCAAATGTGTTTCTAAACCAGATTTTTGTTATGGAATAGTCAATAGTACCAAAAGAACACAAAATGTGAAACTTGATGTATTAAAATCGCTAAACAGGTTACGCTGAGAATCCACACCCACGCACAAAACAAGCTTAAAACGTAGATCCACGCCAAAGTTTGAAACTTTTGCCAAAACAAGTATTTTAACACCTCAAACATTGAAAGTACAAGAATCTTGATTAAAAAGTGTAAAAACGTTTTTTAAGCGAACCAAAGTATCACTCGTTAGCCTTTACGCCAGGACCAAAACCCACTTCAAAAGCAATAACGATTCACCCAACTATTAGCTATTGATACCACTGTTAGGTCACTAGTTTTACAAACACAAGTTATAGAGAAAAAGATGAAGGCGATTGAAGTAAGTAAATCACACACACACACAAGATAATATGACCTTATGCGAAGGTGAGTGAAAGAGAGAAAACTTGAATAACCAACCCTCAGTGAGGTTATTACATTATTTATATAGGCAAGAAGCTAGGGCAACACTCCTCTCCTTCCTATTCCTTATGGGCTTGGGACTGCTTATGGGCCTTCTACATAAGCTCGGCCTTAAACAAACATAAAGGCCATAATAAAGCTACCTATTACATATGAAATATAAATACTTGAAATCTTGCTAGAGTGATTCCAAGTAGTATCGATGGCCTTTGCATTTTACTTTTTGTGAACTCTAGCATTTGGCCATTTTGTTTTCACTTTTCACCGCTTAATCGGTAAGTATGTTAGTTGCTTTTGTGAAATGGTTTTGTATTTTAAATCAAATTAATAATCTTCAACTATCAACATCCACACATTCCTCGAAAGACATAATGCATCAAGTCATAAAAGACTTGATGCATTGAACATAATTAAATGGGAATTGATATATCACACCATATTTTTGATTCACTCACCACCATTTATGCATTACAATATTGTACAAGACAATACCGTAATGCATAAATGGTGGTGAATGAATTAAAAATGTAGTGTGAGTATCACCTCCCCAATTAAATGGTTGAGGTAAAAAGCTTTTGCAAAACCAACTACTCCACTGGAAAAAGCATTTGCGTATTTAATGTTGGGTGAAAATTGAAATTTTATAAATACAAAAGCTTTTTGACAATAGCTTCAAACACTTGAAGTCTTTACTAGTGTTTTTGTAAAAAGTCTTCTTCAAAGTTATTGCCACAATGAAACAAGTCATTTGAATATCTTATTAGAATAGTAAAAAGTCTTTCACCAAGTTGCTATTATGGATGCTTACACTTTCATCGAAGAATCCAAATAAAAAATTGTTGTCTTTTCTTCTTTTTATAAACAAATCCAGTTTGTTGTACTCCCGTATGTACTTTGTTACCTTATTCGCTCATATATTTATAGAGTACATGAATATAAATAACCTGTGCGACTTTATATTTTATATTCTATTATTAAATATTTATTTAATTAAAAGTTATTGAAATTGTTATTATGGTTTATGTTTTATAGGACATGGCGGAAACCAAAGAAGTCATATTTAAAGTGCACCACAACGGAAATTTGAATTTCAACCACCCGCTTATGTAGGCGGTCTCCTTGTCGATGTCCGGTGTTTTAGCTCCACCAGTGGTTGCATTTACAGTGTGCTTGATCATGTTTTGAATGATATTGAGGGAAAATGGGCTTTATTTTATGTCGCACCAAATAAGGCACTAGAAGATGGTTTAACATCATTGCATATAGACAATGACGTTCACGAATGTATGACCTCACGATGAGAATGGATCCATGGACGCTACATTGTGCACGAGCTACAAGCTTTGTCACAATTTTATTTCAAAAACATGGTATGGCAGGAAGAGGACGCCTGCACAGCGCTAAGCGTAGTGCAACACCTTTTAAAGAAGGAAGTTAACAAAGCGTGTTTCTATCACGAAACGAAAGAGGGTCGAGATCATAGAAAGGGCTAGTGCACAAGGAATGGTTCCACCCGTTATGAATGTTTGTTTCCTTTAAAAATAATTATGAGTTTATGCCGCCAACCATGCGATAGTGCTTCTATGCCAAACTTAGTCCTGCTAGGTTTATGATGTTAAGTATCCTTTATGATCATATTTTTAAGAATTATGGTTGCCCGATCGACAACAAGTATTGCCCAATGATGGCATTTAGTTGCCCATTGCAAATTGAAGGTGGCTCGAGGTTCAAACGAAATTGCCCAATAACTTTAACTTGATTGTCGAATTTTTGTATGTAGATACTAGATGACGATAACGGTTATGCTTGCTCATTAGACTAGCACAATTGGGGATAAATACGCCTAAAAATACTAACAACTCTACAAGAGTTAAAACATTGTTTTGAAAGTACTGATGACACTTTGATAAAATTGGGGATAAAAACCACAACATGGTTGCGCTTTTGGAAAAACCAAAGGAGGCTACATGGTTTGAAAAATTCTCAATTATATGCATACGTGAATACGCTAACCACGCTACAATCTAAAAACCATCGCTAGGGTCGCTCAAACCACCGCTAGTGTCGACGCAAATATCAACTTTGTTTGCTTTCCAAATGACTAGTTGAAGTTCAAATTTCAAAAGTGAAATTTAAAGTGCGGATATGAATGATTTACTCATTGTCAAACGATTTAAGCAACATTTTCAAAACCAACAATGATGTACGTACATAGCAAACTTTCAAGATAAAAAGGATGATAATAAACCGATAAATTCAAACGGTTTGTAATTACGTATAAGTCTTATCGAAATACCAAAAAAGGAGAGAAAATCTGCAAGTAAATATTCACGCTCCTTCCTAGAAATTTTATGACAACCAATAGGAAAAATAGATGCCCAGGAGCCTCAGGCACGTGCCTCACCACAAAACAAGATTTGGAAATTAATTATACCGCGGCAAGAATAAGAAAATCCTCGCTTTAAATACGCGGAGGTAAATAAAGGAAAGCACATAAAAACAACCATTCCTCCACCAACAAAAACAACAAAGAGAAGTTGAAAATGTTAAACCGTTGCCTCACACACCGTCGGTTCCAAAAAGCCCATACATAGCCTAAACCTTTACCCCCAAAACAAAACATAGCGCAGCGATTCTTTGCGACAACCTAAACATGTTCTTAAATGACTACTAAAAACAATTTGTCGCTTAAGACGACAAAATTGACCTATCTCCTGACTATTCACAACATTCCTTCAACCAAAACCCGTGTCCTTTGAGGTTTGTGGAAGCCCGCCGACCATATGGCATACCAAAGGTTGGAGTTTAAACCGATTAGACTCTCATTAGCCATTTGGGATGTTCAAAGTTCAGCAGTTTTTCTAACCTCGCCTTCCCAAGCGGAAGAAGGATGTATATCATGGGTATTCGGTCGAAGGAGTGGTAGAATGTGCAAAGAGAGGCAAACAACACTACCGAAATTTCTCGGTCTCGCCCTCCGCTGATTGCGTTACTTCCCCTAAGCAAGTGTACGCTACTAATCCCGCATATCGGGTCGATAGACTGGGTTAAAGGTAAAAGTGACGAGCTTATGGGCACCGATTAATTTTAGAGCAAACCACATAAATAATTCAAAAAATCCCATGCTATCGCAGGGGATGACCGTGTATTTTGTGATGCTTTCTCCTCACTCCAATTCAAACCTATCACGCCGCCATGTGGATGTATTTTTCTCGAATTATTTGTGGTTCTACCATTGCTCTAAAATAAAAGCTCGCATGGATTGGAAAAGCAACCCACTAAAAGCTCTTCCAAGATCACCGACAGGGCGGATTTACACGGAAACCCGCTGACAAGCCTATCGAACTTCCGTAGGGAATCCCATATGAAAATACGGCCACCTGTGAGAACCAAACGACGGAAATCCTTCAAGAAAATGATAGCAAACAAGAAGGAATCCACACTCACAATTAAGTCGCTGCACTATTGCTAATGTAGTTTTTCAACGCTAGTATCATTGTGTCGGTTTAATATGTAACATTCTAGAATTTATTGGGTAGGATATTTTGTATTAGATAAGTATGCTAAGTATAATTATCTTGTATATTGTAAAGGACTCCTTAGCTTATAAAAGGAGGTCCAAGCTAGAGTTTGATATAACTTTTCGGCATATTTAGAGTCGATACACTTCAAGGTTGTAATCGCTAATACTATTCGTAGTATTCGTATTAATATTATTTCGTGTGTTTTATAGACCATAAGTTATTGTAAAAACGCCAACATCTTCACTTTGACGTAAGCACATAACGCCTGTGTTATTACATGTGCAGAGTGAGTTGATTATTTTGAGGTTTATGCGACTTTTCTAAGCGTCATAAAATGGTGTCGTGTCTAGATAGTAGATGACGATAACTGCCATGCGTTTGCTTATTAGAATAGCACATTTGGGGATAACACGTCTAAAAATACTAACAACTGCTACAAGAGTAAAACAGCTTGTTTGAAAGTACATATTAATTTGGATTCAATGGGGATAAAAAATAGAGTTACGATCGCTAGGGCAAACACACACATCATTCAAGCAACACCCAACAACTGCTGCAATCAATTTCAAATAAATATCAATGGTTCCCAACTCTTCACGCAACTCACAACATGGTTGCTTTTGGAAAAACCAAAGGAGGCTACATGGATTGAACAAATTCTCAATTATATGCATATGTTAATACGTTAACCATCGCTACAGCTTAACAAACCATCGCTAGGTTTGCTCAAACCACCGCTAGTGTCGACGCAAATATCAACTTTGTTTCTGCTTTTCAAAAAGTCCTCAAGTACAATATGGTTTTTACTAATTAAAAGGTTGACTAGTTGAAGTTCAAATTTTAATAGTGAAATTTAAAGCTACCGATATGAATGATTTACTTCAGCTTGTCAAACGTGCATAAGCAACATTTCCAAAACCAACAACATTGTGGAAGCTACATTTTCCAAAAAAGTATATAGAGACATAGCAAACTTTCAAGACAAAAAGGATAATAAACCGATAAATTCAAACGTTTGTAATTACGGATAAGGCTTATCCAAATACCAAAAAAATGTGAACAAATCAAGTAAAATATTCACGTTCCTTCCCTAGAAATTTTAGGACAACCAAATAGGAAAAATAGAAGGGTAGAGCCTAGGAACGTGCCTACCCACAAAACAAGAATTGAAATTAATTATACCGCGTGCAAGAACAAGAAAATCTTCGCATTAAACACGCAATGTAAATAAAGGAAAGCACATAAAACAACCATTCCTCCACCAACAAAAACTCCAAAGAGAAGTTGAAGATGTTAACCTGCTGCCCACGCACCGCTCGGCTCCAAAAGCCCATACATAGCCTAAACCTTTACCCCAAAAAACATAGCGCAAAGCGCTTGTCGCCACAACCAAACATGTTCTTAAATGACTACTAAAACAACTAGTCGTTTAAAATGACGACTCATAACACATCCCCACGACTATTCACAACATTCCTTCACCCAAAACCCGTGTCCTTTGAAGTTTGTGAAGCATGTCCGCACTATATGGCGTACCAAAGTGGGAGTTTAAACCGATTAGACTCTCATTAGCCATTTGGGATTTTCAAATTTCACCAACACCTTTAACCTCGTTCTACCCGAGCGAAGAAGGAAGTATATCATGGTATTGGGTCGAAGGATGATAGAATATGCAAAGAGAGGTTTAAATTATGGTCCGTAGTCCTCATTGATTGGTGCCCGCTTTCCGAAGCATGTATCGCCTACCAATCTCGGCAGATCGGGTTGGATAGACCGAGGTCAAGGTAAAATGACGAGCTTATGGCGCCGGATAAAATAAAGAGCAAACCACCGCTAATGTAGTTTTTCACCGCTAGTATGATTGTGTCGCTTAATATGTAACATTCTTAAATTTCTTGGGTAGGATGTTTTGTATTAGATAAGTATGCTAAGTATAATTATCTCAGATATTGTAAAGGACTCTTTAACTACAAAAGAGGTCCAGCTAGACTCGATACACTCCAAGGTTCTACTCGCTAATACTATTCACAGGTATTCGTATTAATAATATTTGTAGGTCTTTTATAGACCATAACTTATTGGTGTGAATTTAATTTGTTAACATTAATATTTGTTTTCAAACATACTATTCAATTGAACACTAATGAAACGGAAATGATGATGTATTGTAACTAGTTAGATTAATAAAATGTTAAATTATTTTTGTTAGGTCACGGATTTTAAAAATAACAAAAAATTGTTATAAAGAGCAACACAATTGGTTGCTCCTAATTGGTTGATTATATGTGTAGAGTGAGTTTATCATCAGTTTGACGTAAGCACATAACGCTCATGTTATTAGATGTGTAGATTGAGTTGATTATTTTGAGGTTTATGCGACTTTTCTAAACGCCAAAATGGTACAATGCTTTTATGCTTGGTTACTTAAATTAAATATCCGTAATTATAAAATGAATTGGTTGCCAAATTACAACCGCTAGTTAATTTTACTATCGCTAATTATACTAACTATTGCTAGTAAATCAATAGGTTGTATACTTACAACCTGCTAGTATTATACGCACAATCGCTAGTGATATAAGTTGCCCTACGCTCAATGCTTAGTTGCCAAATTGATATTTGGAAACAACTCGCTAGTTGGCGAGATGAAATAAAATGGATAATGGCAACAGAGGAAATACTAAACATCGTTGACATACAAACTTTCATATGCACGACAACCCTACAACATATTACGATTACTACATAAACCCTTGATAAACAGAACACACCAAACTTTGTGTACACAAATTTAATTGACGCAGGTATTCAAACCATACATAAAACTACAACCACTAGAACAAATTTACAACGGTCGTGACGGAAGATCGGGGGAGTTTCAACAACTTCCTAGCGAACTCCCAATTTGTCTTGATATTATCATAACCATCGTCCATCAAATCGGCGGCCCCGATATACATTTTCTTTAACGACGCGAACAAGCAAGTATAAACTTTATTATGTTTAATTCATTCGATCTTGGAAAGGATCAAAATCACTATCCGAATCGCCCATGACCGAATGTGGTTGTGTCTAAATCAAATGAAGGTTGTTCCAAAGGTAAACACTAGCTGCAGGCACTCGGAAAATCAAATAGTATTGAGATAGAAAAACATGGCGCTTACTGGATGTTTATTTGATATGTATGAAATAGAGTAATAAAGTATTACACTTACTCGTTTCCGGCTTTTTCAAGTTTGGAGATCCGTGAATCATTCGACGATGAGTGACACGATAACCGCCTCGCCAAAATCAACTCCTTTAGATTCGATTAACGAGGGATACAAACGGCAAAGGGACATTCATCCTGAATTACCATCACGCATCAACTACAACAGTCGAGTTTTGGGTTAGTTTCAAAGATTAAATGTCACATAGCTACACATATATTTAACATTGTAAAATTAGAAGTAAATCTCAAAACGGTCTTACCGCAATAGTCAAAATCCAATGTGTGGTCTCAAGAGATGGAAGTCTTGTCGTGAAAGATATTGGATGCTATGATTGAAGTGACAAGATTCGAAATACCGAATGACAAATGTAACTTCATCAAATTCCTAAGACTTGCAAGATTCCATAGTTTCATCCCTGCTTATACTCTCAACATCCAATCTAAGAGACTCAATTATGGACAACCAAAGAATTAAATCCCAAACTGTAATGGTAAGAAATTTGACTAAACACAATTCTAAGCTCAATAAATTTGGAAAACTAGTGAAAACACCAAACTAGGAAAATCACAACAATGAATTTCAAGATGTTTCAATTCAATACGCTGTAAAGTCAGGTTGGCAATGTAATCGGTTATCCATACCGCTTAATCGTCATGTCCTCAATTCCTTGCACAAAAACATAAGCCAATCACGAATCTCTTCATAATTCAAGTCTTCCATTCCGTAAAACGGTTTGGGATCTACAGAAGACAAACTTTTTATGGGACCCGTAAGTCGATTTAAAAGTCTAGTAACATGGCTCCCATCAAACTTATATGTTAAATAATAAAAGAAATCCTCATCAATTATGACTTCGTGAGCAAGGTCCACTTAAACCCAATTTGTAGATAAAATAGAGGTGCTCACCGCTCGTTATTGGCAACCCGATTCAAAATGTTACCGATCATCGATCCGCATGTTGCTAATATAATCTCTTATAATGGTGATAACATTAGCTCGAAACGACATGGTTTTCAAGGAAATATTTTGGTTTTTAATTGTCGATGTGGAGGCTTTGGACGAGGGTTGATTTGCAATTGATGGTCGAAACGAGGGTGTGTTATGATCATTGTATGTGGTTGTTGGGTTGGTTCATTGATTCGTGCGCCCAAGATACAAGCTTTTCAAATTTGGTCCGTAAAATATAGCCAAAACCCATTTTATCGCCTCCAACTTCGCTAATCGGAATTCTCGCTACCTCGAACTTTTATGGGCTCAGGACTGCATTTTGAACTTGGAAAATGGGTCATTTTACAACCATCCGCTTACTTATTCTAGGTCATGTGCCGTTAAATATTTTATGGGCCCAATAAAACCTATTAGTCTTCTACATTAAAAGTCAAATATCCGTGAGAAAAAAACGCCGCCTCCTTCATGTTGATCCCGTGATACTTTAAGTAGAATATTTTAGATTTTGTTGTGAAAATTTGTAAAGGTGAGTTTTAGTAGATTATTTATTCTCTTGTTGTTGTTGTTTGCTTTTAATTATATCCAACTACATTAATACCAACAAGACATGTTATGGTTTATTAGGGCCATTGTTAATGATTGTAAAGTGAGGATAAATTGTTATTCGTCAAACAACATTATTTATTGATGTATTATATTGGTTCACCATATATGCGTGCATGCACCATGAATGATAATGACGATGGAGGCTACGAGGAACATGACGTAGATGAAGATGATTTTGAAGAAAATAGTGAATATGAACTTGATGCACCAAAAAAAAACTTGATGCAATGACATAGACTCTTGATCCCAATCAAGATGAAGAGATGGCTCTTGGTATAGAAGTAGTAAAAAGCACTACGTGATCTTGCAACATACAAGAGAACCTACTAATCAAGATGAAGAGATGGCTCTTATTACGTTAGTTCTGATATACATTCGCTTATTCAATATTTCAGCTTAATAAGCCTCGCAAACTAAGTTCAAAGTTAGGTATGTATTTTGATGATACAACAAATGAAATAACTACGTAAAATTGAAAACATTGAATCATGAAAGCAACGCCAAACATTGAAAATGAATTGGTTGTATACTTACAACTAGGGTTTTATCGGGTCGGGTTATCGGGTTATCGGGTTTGTCGGGTCGGGTTGAGTCGGGTTTTGAGTTTTTAAAGTGATCCAGAACCCGACCCGATTAAGAATCGGGTTATCGGGTTCTGTGGGAGTCTGGTTATGTCGGGTCGGGTGATTCGGTTACCTGACCCATTAAATGCTAAGAAGTAAAAAATATCAATTATTTGAAATATATTTATTCATTGACTTGATAAAAAAATCAAACAATATGCATTTAGCATTCATATTTTCATATTTATGAATACTTTTACCAATTTCACTATCGATCACTTTTTTTTTTTGTTTTACAATCGTAATTTGTTGTTGGTGATGTATTTGGTGAACCAAACAACTCCAAACTTGGATGTGTTAACACACGTTAGTGATGGCCCTTTAGCTAATTAGCTCCATTGTAAATTGATGACCAAATCCAATAAAGGTTGCTTTCCTTGCTCATTACGCAGACTTGAACCAAGAGTGCACTTGAACCATTTTAAAAGCTAATAATCATGTCAACTTGATTATCATCTAAAGTAGGTACAATCTAAAAACACAACTAATATGTTTATCGGTCTCAAGATTACTTTAGTATCTACTTAATATTGTATAGCATTTTGTTAGAGATTAAACTCATTATCGATTTTCAAGCAAGAATTACAAGATAACATTAAACCGAGATGATGACGTGCTATAAATGAACGATGGCCAAAATCATGTTTGTATAAGTCATTAGCTAAGTCGCTTATATCGAAGCTTCTACCATTTTGCATTAAATTCGCCTTCATAATCGAATAATGCTTGTATATAAAATAAGTCTATGACTTGAACCATTGGGCTCTAAAAGTAATAATTAAAAATTAATAAGTAATTGTCGGGTCTTATCTCGGGTCAATTCGATAACCCGATAAGCATTATTTATTGAACCTAACCCGCACCCGATAACACTATCGGTTATCGGTTCGGGTCAAACAACCCGACAAGATTTTTGACTCGATTAGACCCGACCCGATTAGCCTTATCGGGTTCGAAACCGTTCTGTCGGTCAAACCGACCCTCATCGACACCCCTACTTACAATCGCTAGTTATTTTACTACCGCTATAGTTAATTTTACTACCGCTAGTAAACGAATGGTTGTAGACTTACAATCGCTAGTCATTTTACTACCGCTATAGTTATTTTACTACCGCTAGTAAACCGAATTGGTTGTATACTTACAACTGCCAAGATACGTGTTACATACCGCTAGCTATTTTAACCATCGCTTGTGATAGAACACATCAACGAAATGATGCCACCGTCGTTATTACTATTATTGTGGCCGTGTTTGTGTTGCACGTGTAGGTGTTGCGATACCATTTCGTGCCCTTATGTAGGTGTTGGTCTTACTATTCGGGCCCGAATAGACATATTGGTTTAGTGTCACTAGTATTAAACTTACAACCGCTAGTTAAATTGTACTAGTGTTGAATGGTAAATCATAAGTTCAAGTGTGCATAGTCACTAGTTGGTAGTTATTAGTCGATTGTAGAGTACGAATTGTAACAACTAGAAGGACCTTGGTTTATAAAAGTAGTCAATATGAAAGAAGTTTCCTACGAGAATAAGAAGTTGCCACATTGTTTATTGAAACAATCGCTAGTTCTAATATTAAACAAAGATGTATAATGGATTAAAGAACATAGAAATAGTAAACACGTAGACATACAACGCTTCATACAGTATAACCTACTATATTACGATTACTACATAATTATGAGTTTAATGGTTACATAATATATAACCACTTGATTTATAAAATTCAAGTAATGAAAACCTAACCACTCCATGCTTCCTTCACATATGTACATCGATTAAACCACAAAGCTTCATCCTATTAAGCATGATCCCTAACTCCGCCGAACAAACTCGTGGAACATGAATATAATGGTGTGTTAAAAATAAAACATTAATAGAATGGTAAGTTAAAATAAAACATACTATAAACAAGATGGTCCGCTAATTTAACAAAAGAAGAGATTCTTTGTATATGGCGATGTAGAAAGATCCCGCATCTCCAACATTCCATGCAACAATAATTCAAGTTCTTGTTGTACACAAATACCGATCGACCCAAATGATTGGCCAGACGCTTCCACTATTGGAGCTTGATCCTTTGTAAACCCAAGCAAATGAACCAATATAAGGTAGGATGGCGAATAGGCTTTAAATGATGTTATGGAAGAACCATTGACGCCCAACAACCATCCGAAAACAATGGAATATCTTCACCAATGATCGCCTGTAAATCACTAGACATGTTCCAAGATCGAAAACATGAATGAAACCGGAGTTCATTTTTAAACCGTAGGTATATAACTTTAAATTGGTTGGTTACCAAATCAAAGAAATCAACATATAAATCTTGTAGGTAACATCGCCCTCATTATTTAACTTTTCACCCCATTCAATAGATAAAACGACCCACAACTACCGAGTTTTACGTTTCAATTTGATTGTTTACCAGGGGTGGAAATTTCAAGCGTGTCCATCAGAAAGAGTTCAAAGAAAAGATGACACATACCGAAAACCACTTTCAAAACAGGATAGAGACCTTCACGATCGTCGGGTCAAGAGTGTCCGGACTACAAGAAACCAAAACAAATCTTTTGACGCTCGATTTGACGCGTAAACCGACAACATCGCAGTGATTTTTGATTGTCGGGTTCCAAATAATGCTCATTAGATTAGAACCATAGACAAAACACCAAAGACTATTAGAATTGCCAAATCAGAATCATAGATGAAAGCATTAAATATGTATTAAGTGGCGAGGCCGATTAATGTCATCTAAAGCTAACACAAACCTTGGTCATCCATATCGAATGTTAGCGTAAATAAACACCGATCATTACGATGAACACCGTAATTAAAGATGAAGCTTCCACAATCTATACTAGCCTTCCATAACTTGCAAACACACGCTATTGGAGTATAGACTTAGAGGTAGCCACGATGATATCTAGTCGAACATCCAGTGGATATTGTCGATATATTTTCTAAACAAAAGCGTAAAGATCGATAAAGATATGAAGTCAATAGACCAAAAGAAGAAAGAAAGATTTTGTTAAACAAATTGTATTGAAGAAAGAAGAAAGTGATTGGGACAAGACATTAAAGGATATGTATCAGAATCAGGTTTTTAGGCTATGTTTTTTGTTTTTTTTTAAATATGAAATGACAAACTATCCTCGCAGATAAATACAAGTTGCCCAAAAACATAAAGATGCCCAAAAACAATACAAGTTGCCCAAAACCAATACGCTACAATACATGACATATACCTTCAAAATACGTGATTTCAGTCATAAGTTGTCTGACACATGGCGTACCCGATCGGGTCCAAGAAAGCGGTGGGCAACCTCGTCTATTTTCGAATTTTGAAAAGGCGCGGTCCATAAAGTGATATGCATCGTCAGCCATCTATTTGACCAATTTTCCTTTTTGTTAGAAAACCGATGAACAATGTAGTCTAACTTATTAATATTGTGATATAAACCGATGAACAAAAACAAAGAAAATCGATGAACATTGTGATATACTTATGAACAACTATTTTTATTGATAAACAACACTTTTTATTGATAAAAATATTTTTATTGATGAACAAATGAACAACTCAAACAACACTTTTATTTATAAAAAAATTATATGTTTTATGAGGGCAATAATCTTGTTAATGCCATGAGTCTTTATAGAAAATTAAATCACCCATGAACAAATCTTCGCTTTTAATGGACAAAAGTAAACGGGTGAAGCTCATAAACAAAAATAATATGAGAGAAAGTTAATAAACAAAATTAAATGTTATTGATCTAGATTAATCGATGAACAACAGCTAATCGCTAATATGTCTTGTTTATCTCATAATATTTGATTGTACAATAAATTGCACTACCAGTGCTCATGGTGATCAAAGGTATGAGGAGTGTATGTTCTAGCCAAGATTGTATTTTACCTAAGGATAAGAAATACGAAGACACTACATTATGATTACGCAGGGTCGGACCTCCAACCACCTCCTGCTGTGAGAGTAAGTACGAGTTATGGTTGTATAAGTGTAAGTAAAGAGATGAGTTTTGAATGAGCTTACTATAATTCTCTTCGCCCAACCTATTTATAGTGGAAGAAATGGCTGACGGAACCTCTCAAGAATTTCGCTAATGGCGAGGCCCCATGTTTATGGGTAACCGCCAGGCTTAGTGACTCACGCTCTCAAACTTGGCGGGAAAGCAAGGTTAGAGGGATGTAACACCGCGAGGAAGGACTGCCTTACCCACCGTGTATGCCCGATCCATGTGTCGATAGGAGGTCGTAGATTCTCAGAATTATAAATACCCTTCCATCCATGGAAGGGGTGGTGCTTTCAATCTAACCTTTTATATTTTATTGAAGCAAGTCTCTAGCTTGAACACCCATCTCTCTACTTTCTCTCTCTAAAATGGCTATCATGTATTTTGATCATCCAAGACCACCCGAATCATCAAACATAATAAATATATCGATCCTACAAATGGTACCAGATCCAAGGTTGTTGTGTTTTGATGATTTTTCTTGTGGTTTTGATACTTGTTTAAAACTGTTTTGTGTAGTTTTGTGGTCGGAATAATTTTTATGGGTAAACATATGTTAACAGTTTTTTTGTATCTGTTGGTCAATAATGGTTGCATGGTCCATTGCTAACTGTTTTAGTATCATGTTTTTGTCTAATACGCCTTGAATATCATAATTGCTTTGGTCATTTGGTCATATATGTTTTGTCAAACCGTCAAGGTCATGTGGTCAAAATGTATATATGGAACTCAAGTTATGTCATTTTCGGGCTCTTTATGGTTATGTCTTTTGTATCTCGCTGGTCAATAATGGTTGCATGGTCCATTGCTAATCGCTTTAGTATCATGTTTCGCCTAATACGCCTTGAATATCATATCGCTTTTGGTCATTTGGTCATATTTGTTTTGACAAAATGGTCAAGGTCATGTGGTCAAAAAGCATATATGGAACCAAGTTATGTCATTTTCGGCTCTCTATGAATATGGTCGGAAAATGAACGGAAAGCTCATCCGCAAAATTTTAAAATTCATTCTAGCGACTTGTTTATCAAGTTAGCGACTTGTCTTTGTGTCCAGGTTCATTGTACCTTATACATAGTGACTTGTCACTATTTAGCGACTTGTTCTGAAAATGTGTAGCGAGTTGTGTGAACAAATCTGTCTAGCGACTTGTTATTTAACAAGTAGCGATTTGTGAAAACTAAAAATGCAGCGAGTTGGTTTTATAGAAGTAGCGACTTGATGTGTTTTTATTATAGCGACTTGTGACAGAAAATTAAGTAGCGACTTGTCTATTGACTATTGAGTCAATAGCGTTTTGATGAAAAGGTTAGCGACTTAGTGTCAAAAATTATTAGCGACTTGGTGTCAAAATACTAGCGACTTGATCAAAGAACATTAAAGAGATGAAGATGAATGAATGAAGATCAAGACCACTTTGAACTTATACCAACATCGACCTCAGTACCATTACCATCATCAGTCTAACAAAACCATGACTCTACACTACCAAATACCAAGGCTCATAACAAAACTAAAGATCTCAGACTTGGTTTAACTTTTCATCTAATCTTTTAAAGATTGTTGTTTGTTGTTTAACCAAGATCATCATTGATCGTTATAACTATTCGAACTCAATTAAGTTGGTTCCATAACAAGGTCAGTATGAACCTCTTTGTTCGCTTCATAAACTCAAAGAACACATAACAAAACAATTGTTAATTGAATCTCGGATCATATTCGTGAATAATCATTGAAAATATGACCTTGAAGGTCCTTTCACTAATTTTTTCATCATTAATCCATCGTGACATTTACGATTTAATGAAAGGAGTATAAAAATTATGTAATATCTCTTCATTGGTTCAGATATGGTTCTAATTCATTAATGAACAACAAAAGTAAACCTACCGATTGATTCGACCATCCTTGTGGTTATGTCGAATAGGTCTCAGCTTCTTGCCATCCCTGTGGCGTTGATATTGAGACCTTCAAGCCATCCCTGTGGCGAGGTGTTGTTGTTGCTGCGTTGTGATTACTGAAACTGAAGAGAGACTTGTGAGGAGCCTTTGGAGTAGAATGAGTTGAGTGAAGCAGATTAAGATGAGAGGCGTTGTCAAAAGGGGAGGCGACTTACTAATGGGATTAGGGTTTTTATGTACTGCTATGATAATTAAGGCATTATGTTGTGAGAATTTTTAGGTTAAGAGGGCAAACTGTTTTCTTATTGAGCCGTGTATGTAACAGCTATCTTGGGCCAAGTGTTTGTGTTTATGGGCCGAAGGTATACATATTGGATGTGTCTTGGGCCAATTATTTTTAATAGATCATGGTCCACAACATTTACACTCTTAGCCGTTGGTAAAATTATGATGTATTTTTGTGATGTCTTAAGACTAATGAGCTCGGGATTTGGTATTTCTCGCTCAATTGATCGAATGTTTATTTGTGTCATGGATCGTAACGGACCGTATTGAACCTTGGAACCTACTTGCTTATTCATATCATTGAGTTCTTGGGCTGTTTGAATTCATGAGCAATACTGGTTTGATCTCTTGGTTTATTGGCTTCAAACATACATATTGGATGATGGGATTGCTCACTTTATGTATCGTGATTGAATAAGCTCTATTGGTTAATACAATCGCTATGGAGTCTTGAAATTTGATGCTATAATTTGAAAATTATGAGAGTTGATATTATGAGATGTTATGTGATTTGAATTTTGTGAGATTTGGACTTAATGAGATTTGTTGAAGAGACTACGTGTGATGGGGAGAGTTGTTATGCTATGCAACTGACACTGGTTTATACATTTTCACGAGTATATTTTGTCTCGGCTTGAATTGATTATTGAACAAAGTTGAATACGGGTTGTTTGGACGGTATATCTTATTTGAATTTGAAGTGAGGTTTTCCTGCCTTACTCATTTTCGCCTTCTTTCTTTCTACCCTTCCAAGATGACTTGTTTGGGCGCTTATAGAGGGTGATAAAGACTTGGCTATTTAGTTGCGTTTGTGATTCTTTCTCACTTAACTCACAACGTAATTATCACTTCTGTCTCACCCGCTTGAGAATGTCAAGAGGTTTTGTACATTGGGTACATCGCTTCTTTTCATGAGGATTAGTACAAGTTTAAGTAACAAATTGGGGATTTCTACTTCATGATCAAGTTTGGTATATCGGGTTTACTTCTCCTTGTGGTCACTACAATAGCCGCTGAATGCGTGAAGGAGGTGTTTTCCAAAGTGTTGATTGGATGGTTAATGATGTTGGATATTGAACCGCTGATGAACCTCTCAGATATTCCCTAAAATGATATTCACCAAACAAATGTTGTCATAACACATTCAAGTCGACATTGTTTACGGTTTTGTCTTGATTTTGTAAAATCCGAGAAAGAATCTATTTCGCTTTAAATCATAGACTTGTAAAATCCCGTGACAATGGAAACATCCCGCTAATTGTTAAGTGCATTTTCGGATCTATCTTACGGTTTATTCTTGGTTTTGTAAAATCCCGAAAGAAACTATTTATCCGTTTAAACCATAGAGTTGTAAAATCCGCTATGATGGAACCATCCCGGAAAAGAAAAGCGTATTTCGAATCTTATTTGATGTCGGTGCTACGGTTTCGCTTCAAGAAGTGATAAAAGGTGTACTTCATGAATTGATGCGTGTTTGAATTTTTGTCGTGGCGGTTTGGTTATTAAATGGTTTTACGGGGTTACGTCTTTGTTAACCATGGTCGGATGAAACCATTATCAAAGTTCAGATAAATGTCAAAGAAGGCTAGATTTGAGCAGCTAACCGGAAGATGTGACAACGGCGTTAATTCAAGATATTATTTATTTGAGGTTGAAGTGAATTATTACAGGCGAGTGTACTTAGTATCCGAAGGTATCGGGATGGATGGATGAAGATTCTTCATGATCCTTGTTCGAGCTTATTATCAAAAACGAAGACTTGGAAATCTAGTTATTTTTGGAGTCTTTTCCTTTTACCACTTAGGAATTGGCTCGTATCACCACAAAATAACTATCCCTTTAAGGAGTTACGTTGTAGTGCTCAATGTCACATTCAATTGTGGATTTTCAAGAGGTGATGTACGTCTAATACTTGATGGTTGGTTGGATGAAAAGTATAGAGTACTTAGAGAGTACTTAGAGATGCTAATGGAAATCCGCACCGCTCTTTGTTACATATGTGCAAGTATAAGTCACGAGTTCGGGTTAGTTTACTTCAGGGTCAAATTCATCATATTGGGTTTTATCCATCAGCTGTCACAACAAAAAGCCTACTGAATGATAATGGGGGTGATTACATGTTTTGCCAAGAGAGTTTGAAAAGAGAGAGATTATGACGTATGAACACAACAGTTCATGCCTCGCTCTCTAAAGAAAAGAAAAGTGTACGCCTCGAAGGCGCTTTATCTTCGAAGAAGAGAAATCTTCTTATGACGCTTGAACACAACAGCTCAAGCCTCGTACTCTAAAGAAAAGAAATGTGTACGCCCAATGCGCATTATCTTCTAAGAAGAGAAATCTTCTTATTATGACCATTCTCATCAACATGCTTCATGCTTTTCCATGCGCCTACCATCAAGTGAATCGGACTATCGATAATTACTCTTATTCCACTTGCTCAATATAATGAAGATGGCGACATCATGTGCTAATTTTATGGGAGAAGTGTGAATAGAATACATTTGGATGATAATCACTTGTTTAATTAAGAATGGCATATCCGTATGCAATTCTTGAGGGGGAGAAGAAGTGTGAATTTTCTGCATGGTTGATTGATATTTGAGAATATATGGTCATACGGCTCCTAACTCATGTAAGAACCGAGCTTCTTCTTATCGGATCATCTTTACATGGAGTTTCTTCTAAGAGCCGTTGGTTGACATCTTCACTCTGACTGATATGATTATCGACAAAGTGCTTCCGGTTAATGCTTCACGTACACATCAACATGATGATTCCGAACAATCTCTCTCGCTCTTGTTTGATGTGATTGGTAGTTTGGTGTTACCATCTTGTGTGTTCATTCGGCCCGATTGCCGATTTCCTTGATGAACGCCTTTACGTTCTTGTTTGATTGGGAGGATTTTAGTTAAGGGATTTGCAAGATGAAAGTTAATTGGGATGCTTTTGGTAAGATGCTTTTGGTGCGAGTTGAAGATGTTAACTATCTATTCCCCAACCGGACAATCTTGAAGAAGGTCGAGTCTCTGAATCGGTTCTACATTTTCTCACGCATGTTAGAAGACTAAAGATGAGTTGCATTTAATTTTCTAAAGACTTCTTCTTAATCTGAGTATTTATCAAACAGATTGTCGGTTTAGGGGATAGCACTAATTGGGGGAGAGTGATATGTCAAATTTAATCCCCAATTAGATTTGCTCACATTATTCAGCATGTTGATTCTCACAAAGACTTCAAGCGATCTTCTCAACTGATTTCAAGTATTTGGACTTATAATGTTTTGCTGATTCTGAAGTGTCAAAACCAGCAAGGGGAAGGAGACAAGCATATAAACGCGAGTAAACTTGATGAACTTAATACTTCTAAGTTATTGAAGATATCCCGGGAAGACAAATGTTATTACCGCAGAGAAACTCAAGGTTTGACTCATGACGAGTAAACTTGATGAACTTAATACTTCTAAGTGATTGAAGTTATCCCGGGAAGACAATTGTCATGACCGCAGAGAATCTCAAAGTTTTACTCATCAAGGCTTTTAGTGTTATTATTCCAATTACGTGGGGTAGTGATGTAATAGAAAGTTTATGAAGATAATGAGGTACACAAGTACGATATATTCGGGGAGATAAATGTGTAACATGAGGAGGTGTTATCAATTATTCTCTCGTTGGGAATATGTGTACTTTGATTCTTGAGCTTCATACACATTCAACAGGATGAAAGATGTGAACATAGGGAGGTGTTCTTCATTACCCTCATGATGTGTATTCGGAGAGTTCTTGGATATTGGTGTACTTGATTCTTGAGCTCATACACATTCATCGTGGTCGAAAGATGTGAACATAGGGAGGTGTTCTTCATTACCCTCATGATGTGTATTCGGAGAGTTCTTGAGCATTATACAAAGAGATTGATCGCATCAATTCAACTACTTGGGGAATTTTCTCTTGACACCTTTTGGAATGGATTGCGTCGGGGCTTGCCTGGTTATGAAATATGAGAAGAAATTTAAAGAGTGGTATGATTCTTTGTCGATCTATCTTGATGATATAACCCCGAATGAAGATCCTCGATTATCGTTCTTAAATGGAGCAATGGGATTTATGATAATGGTGTGCTTCTCTGCACCGGCTAAGGCAAGCTTGAAATAGAGCTTCAGATCCGCTCATCTAATGGATTTTCGGTTTGGGGAAGTCGCCAAAGTCTCTCTTTCTCAAAGGCTCGTGTTCTATCTTCTATTCGAGCCTCGGAAGCTTTGGTGGTGGAAGTTTAGAGATGACGAATTCTATCTTCTACGACGCTCCGCTTGATATCCTTATCTCGGTACTCGATCATCATCTTCTTAAACTATATAATCTATTCTATCTTTGTATATATTTTTCAAAAAAGCAATATACAAAAATATAAAACAAACAAAATGAAAATAGAAAAATATAAAACCATCAAAAATCCATAAAAATCAGAAAAATTTAAAAATACCAAAAATATGTTTTCTATGACATGTCTTCTGGTATCGATAACATCTGCGGTCTTAGAAATGTGATTCAATAATGGCACGGGACCATAGATGAAGTTCGAGCAGGAGGTGTAAATATTTATTTCTAAACATGTCTCAAAATATGGCTTACAGTTATTTTAGACTGTAACCCGGGCTTCAAAAATGGCTTACAGTTACTTCAGACTATAACCCGTGCTTAAAACTATGGTTTGCTATTATTTCAGATAGCAACCCGCTCTTTTAAAGAAAGGAAAGTGCTGTTCTAAACCAATTTTCAAATATTTCGTGCACTTATCCTAAAACAAATGAGGAAAGTATGTCAAGGATCATTGTTTTACTCAAATATTTTCCTTCAAAATTCTTCTTAAAAATATTTGTTTTAACAAATGGTGGAAAATGAGTTGCTTTAAAAACAATCTGATTCACTGTTTTTATAAAATTGAAAACTCAATCAATGACTTCAGCGCTTTTAACATTTTCAGAAAAATAAGTCATTGATTGAAGGGGAGAATGTTTTCAAATTTATATCATCTAACGGACTTTCTTAAATATCCTATATGCTTAATTAAAAATGATGTTAACCTATGTTGAAGCACTAGGTGCCCAGGATATGATTTTTAGGATTAGATGATTAGAGTTTGATAAACACATTATTCCCATGCTTTACATGATCTGATTGATATGCTGAATTGACTTTTATTAGTCGATTGTCGTTTGGGTGATGTCGACCACCATATATCTCAGAGTGTGTTCACTAACGATGCAGTATATTGGTATATAAGAATGTTCGATCCGGATCCCACAACTTAAGATGATTGGATGCCGAAAGGAAAGGGTAACTATATCTTGGGTCGACAAATGAAGAAACGGAGCTTAATCGGACTTCCATGGAGAGTTGGCACAAATGCAACGTAAGAGGTCTCACCGCATCGTGAGATGGTTTTCTTCTAAGTGATTGAAGAAACATAGCTTAATTTGACCTCGCTTGGCATTAAAATGCAACGTAAGAAGTCTCACCGCATCGCAGACGATTTTCTTCCAAATTTCTACAAAGAACAATGTGCTTCTCAACCACCTAACGTATCTTTGTGCAGGATAATAGTGATGATACCATTTTTTAAATACAATTTTCAAATAATATTGTTTTGAAAAACAGAAAAATATTGGTTTTGAAATTATAATGGACTTAATTTTGAAAATCACCGGACTTCATTTTTATCAAAACCTAAGTCACTTAATCAACGACTACGGTCATTGATTGAGGGGGAGAGTGATTTAAAATAAATTATTTTCAAACAATATTTCTTCATAAAAGTCCGGATTGTACAAAATAAGTGGTGATCTAGAGATTTCATGTTATGTCATGGTATGATTTTTCATTAAGAATCAAGATCTTTCAAAATGAAATTTTTTATGTTCTTGTTTGATTGTGAAATTGTTTTATTTTACTGAAGTATCTCTTAAAAACTATCATACCTGACATTAACAATCTTTAAATGTCTTAAATTGGTCATTAACGGTCATTTTTCAAAATCAAATCATGCCACGTCTTTCCCCAAAATTTCTAAATGATTTAAATCAATTGGGATCACAAATCTCAAGAGGTTTGAAATTTTTGATCGGGGGAGAGATAGTGATTTAAATCTCTTATCTGTTTAAATGGAGTTGGTTTTAGTCCTTTAAAGGCACTCCTGCCTCCATGTGCCAAACGATTTTAATATATGATGCACACGATTGAGGAGGAGCATTTATCCAAAACTATATGAGTTTTAAATCGTGCACATATTCTCCCATGTTTTCTAAACCTTATTAAATCACTTGGGATCCAAAATCTCAAAGGGTTTGATATTTTGATCGGGGAGAATTTGTGATTTAATAATGAAATTTGATAAAAGGTGATCGCTTTGATTCAATTCTCACAGGCGCTCTCTCATATGTGTTAAACGCCGAATCTCAAGCACATATCGAGGGGAGCATTTCAAAAGAAAATTAACTATCAAGGTACAAAGATTGAAATGTTTTATCAAAAGGTACCTTGATTGATTTTCTAAATGGTTTTCAGATGGCAATGCAATCGTGGAAGTACTTCAAAACACTCTTGCCTCTATGTGATAAAATGATTTCACTTATCCTATGCACATATTGAGGGGGAGAATTTACCAAGAAAATCAAATGGTTTTTTCTATGAAAATTGTGATCAAAGAAAATATTTCAAAGTCCTCTTGCCTCCATGTGCTAAACAGTTTCTAAATCATATGCACATGTTGAGGGGGAGGTTTTCTAAATGATCAAAACTATTAAGGTACAAAATGCTTTGATCTCGTATCACAAGTACCTTGATTGTTTTTCCAAATGATTTTCAATTGGTTTCAAGGAAGAATGAACTGCACTCAAAAGACCGACCATTTTACTTTATGTATGGAGTTATAAGGATGGTGAGGTTAGGTATTAGTTCCCACGATCCGCCGTAATCGAGGGATCACCTGGACAATCCACTAGATAGTGTAGAGTCCTTAGGTATATTGAAAAAGGAGAAAATGAGAAATGGGAAGAGTGCGGATCGAGATGAGCTAGTAATCGAATAAACCCAACAAGGTTCTAGTAATGAAGTCTCGGTAAGCAATCAAGGTGTTAAAGAATGAAAAAGAATTGAATGTGAAAAGGGTGAAAATAAATAGCCCTCCAATAATTCAACCTTAGGCGTGAACGGGTTCAATACATATGCTACCGGTGGTTACTAAGGTAACACCGGTATTGAAGACAAGACGTCATGGACCCAAAGGACGCATCGCACTAAACTTCCCAAGCTACTCAAGTTCCTCTTAAAAGGACTTTTTTCATTCTCACGGGAACCGACATAATCTATCGACTGCCTCTTAGAGATTGTTGATATTGAAGAAGGAGACCTCTCCTAGTCTCCCAGATAGGAACCAAATGTGCACTATTGAGTCTAGAGCCAAGAGATCATCCACATTATCTCATTAGGACACAAAATTAATGAAGACTTGTCTGTTTTACACAATGTGGAAAGTAAGTATATATTGAGAGTCCCACGCATTATCCTTGTGATATTGCCGTAACATTTGAGTGATATGTAAAAGTATTCACTATGAAGATGGAAATCCTTTTAGAGCCAACATCAAACAAGCTCTTGGTGGGTGACATGTGAGATCTTTTCAAAGATCAAGCTTGTGACAATTGGATAGAAACAATGGGGCGATTCACTCTTGAATCAACCTTGGTCCAGATTGGAATTGACTTAATACTTTTAGAAAAACCGTTCGATGTGCAAACCTTCTTTTCTCTAGCACGTTGAATGTGTACTTATGTTTTCAAACACAAAAAGTATCTCGATTGAAAAATACTTTTGAAAAACCATTCGATGTGCGAATCTCTTTTTTATCTAGCACATCGAATGTGTACTCTTTTCAAATATAAAAGTATTTATGATTGAAAATTGATCTTTCTCATAAAACCTTCGTCAGATTGCAAAACTCTTTCTTCTAAGCAATACGCGATTGTTTTTCAAATCATTTTCATCAATCGTGAATCTCAATTACCGGGTTCACTCACCCGTGTTGTCTTCTTTAAGACGCTCGGCTTGAGAATAGCTAGAACAACTGCGAAACCCCACAAGGAGATTCTTAGAATCCCACCGATCACAAAGTGATCGGTAATCGATCAACGGGAACCATGGGCGTGTACCTCAATTCAACGAAAGTGATCAAAGACACTTTCGTGTGTTTTATTGCTAATCGTTGTTTGCGGTACATTTGGACGGTTGCGGTGATCGTAATCGAGGAGTCAATCCAAAGCCGCATGCTCACAACATCCACACTTAATTGAAGAAATCATGACCGGTGCATATCTACGTAACTGCCTTATATTTCTATATCAGGTTCCTCGCTACGCAGCAAATATCTTGAACCAATAAAAGCTTCACCACTCGATGGAAAGATGTCATGATTCAAAATGTGAGCATGTCGGTCCAAAATTCACAACTTCACATGATGGCAACACAATAAAGGGTGATCCAGATTTATTGTGGTCGATGATCTCAAGAAAGCTCAAGATCATCAAAGATGGATCACTCAAAGACCTCCACCGAAAGTACAAATCTATGCGGACTTTGAAGAATCGCTACAAAAGCACAAAGATTGCGAAAATTGAAGAATTGAAGTCTACGAGCTCGTAATGTAAGACAAAGAAAGAATGCTAGGATGCAAACGTATTTCATGAGGCGACCTCCCTTAGGGGAGATTGTTAGAATTGGAAATTCCATGTTAAAGAGTCGGTCACCCCAATTATAGTCTAGCATAAGTTAGCTCGTAGACTTGTCGTTAGTTACGT
The DNA here is from genome assembly GCA_022545495.1 of Chrysanthemum lavandulifolium. Classification (NCBI taxonomy): domain Eukaryota; kingdom Viridiplantae; phylum Streptophyta; class Magnoliopsida; order Asterales; family Asteraceae; genus Chrysanthemum; species Chrysanthemum lavandulifolium. The sequence goes on from CM040244.1 coordinate 96,759,229, forward strand.
TATTTATCGCTTTATTAATTAGTTATTAGTTTAGTTTAGCGAGTGTAACACCGCGGAGGAAGGACGGTCTTTACCCATCGTATGCCCGATCCACAGCCGATAGGAGGTCGTGTATTCTCGAATTATAAATACCCCTTCCATCCATGGAAGGGTGGTGCTTTCAATCTAACATTTTACATTTTATTGAAGCAAGCCTCTAGCTTGAACACCCATCTCTACTTTCTCTATCTAAAATGGCTATCATGTATTTTGATCATCCAAGACCACCGAATCATCAAACATAATAAATATATCGATCCTACAAAGGGTGTCCGTCGAAATGCTCAAGGGTACATCATCAAGCCCCCAATGAAAGTGATGCATATGAGCGAAGAGGCATTGCTTTCGACTTCATCCCGCGAATAAAATCAACCTTTCGCTGCAAAGCTTCTCATAAACAAGATAACCATGTGTTTAACTCGCGCATTTAATGCTAACTAAACCTTTCAATTACTCGCTACAGTAATTCCATATACTAGGTTGACCAAAAAGACTTTTTTGAAATTTAAAATCCGTTTGAAATCTGGATAAGGATTAATCTAAAGGACACATGTTCGGTAAAAAAGGGGTAGAAAAAGAGTATTTAAGGGGAAGTAGCTGAAACCCTAGAATACTTTACCCTCTTCGTCTTCTTTTTTCACGCAGTAATCCTCTAGAATCACCGGCTCCGAAACAAAAGGTAAAGTCTCCCTCCTAATTTCTCGTAGCTTAGAATAGTCATGGATTCAAAGTTCATAATTAAACAATAAAAATGTACTTTGACCGCTAAAGAATTACGCGATCATCTTGTTGACTACCCAATCCCTCAAGAGTTTAATGTTATGTTACCCAAATCAAACTAAGGTATTTTCGATGCCTTAGAAGGCTTTGTAGGGCTATATACTCACTCCTTTAGCCATTCCAACCTTAGGATTCCTATCCACCGTCTTATCTTAGATCTAATGCAGTATTAAGAAGTGCATATCTCTAGATTTAACCCTTTTGGTTTAGCCAAACTAACCACATTCATAGTTATGTGTAAGGCTTATGGCTATGAACCAACACTTAAGGTTTTAAGGGATTTTGAACCAGACTCGGTGGTAATTGGTTGACCTTGGCTAAAAGACCTGAAGGAGATGTGCCCACTCTTGTTACGAGGGTTTATACCAACATAAAAGATTGGAAAGGCAGTTTCTTCTATGTGAAAACACCATTATCCCACCCAACTATCCAAAGATTGTCAATAAGGAGTTTATGTTTGATGCAAAACGGTTTAACGACCCCTTACCTTATGAGGTTCGAAGGAATCCATGTTATCAGCGCTTGGCTAGGTATCCTGCGGATGTCCAAGCTTTCCCTGAGCCAATCTTGTACCTGGCTGGGATTGCTCACAGCTGGGAGGGGTCTCCCAACAAGCCTATTATCATTTATCATGGACAAAGTATGTGCTTCCACTTTTATTTAAGTAGGACCAATGTTGCACTGATATTTATCTTTTCTTGTTTCTTTTTTGCAGAAATGGCATTTAGGAACTTCATGCACCAAGACTTTGATGAAGACTTGAGCTTCATGCCTGCTGAGAAAGCCGAAGAGTCATACGGTGTTGGTTCACCTTCCACATCTGTCAACAACAATGATGTAGACACTCCCAGACCAGAGCTTGTTGCCTCAGCACCCCCACAAGCATTGTTGGAGGGTCCCTCCCAATTGGTTGAGAACGTGGCAGATTCGGACGATCCTGCAGAAGAGGATGTTCAAATCACAGGCTCCACTGGTATAGCTGACAGGTTGAAGAATAGAAAGGGAACAGCTGGTAAAGCCATCAAGTCTGCGAACAAGAGGAAGACTCCCCTCCCAGCATCCGGATCCAGGGCCGTGCGACAAAAGAATGTCGAATGAAAGAAGGTTGTTAAATTTTCCTTTGAGTTGCCGGATAATACTGAAGAGATGCATGGTAAACCTTTACCCTTTTTCAATTGTATAAAATGCTAATTGTAATGACTAACTTTTTTCCCTTATGTATGGTCTTGGTCGCAGGCCTTCCTAATACGAAGGAGCTTCCAAATGCCTTGGCCTGCCACCGAATTGTGGATCATGTCACCCCTCCCAAGTGGAAAGGGTTGCTGGACAATATGTCCATCGAAGGGGTTTGCAATATGCACGATAAAAGTGTTGTAAGGCAGGCCGTGTTGGACAACCACTTGAATGGTCGGACCAGGGAGTTACTTTGGGCAGTTACAAAGGCAAGGCAAGAGATGGATGTCATGTTGAGAGGAGAAGCACGTAGATCGTGAGTATGCCAAGCTGGAGGCCAAGTGTGATGAGATTGAGAAGGATATCGAGAAGAATCCACTCATCCAAGACCTCCGGGAGAAGATAGCAGAGTTGACAGCAGAATATGGCAAACTCAAGTTGGAGGAGGCTAAGGTGGTAAGCCTTACTGGCCAAAATACTGTGTTAGAGGCAAAATGTGTTGGTTTGGAAGGTGAGAGGGTTAGGCTTGGAGAGTTGGAGGTGAAATTGAGGGAGGAGATTGACAGCTTGCAGATGAGGTATAAAATGCTCCAAAAGGACCGTGCTGAGGTCGTGTCAAAGGTGGTGCCATACATAACCATGGAACTCTATCATAGTGATGAGATGGGAGCTGCGATGTGGAAAGTCATCAAGGCAGCTATCTTTCATGGACGATGCTTGGCTTTGGAGGAGGTGGCTAAAACAGGTAAGCCCCGTAGACCTCTCCAAAGTTGAGTGCTACCATCCCTCATCAAAGGCGGAATACGAAGATTCGGGAAATGCGTTTGCAACCGCAGAGTACCCCTTCCTGGCTGAAGCTATCAAAGACCCCATGGCACCTATTGAAAACCTCCTCTCGAAGAAGCCACGCAAGATCAAGCCTGCGACCCCCACCAAGAAGACGATCTCCACCAAGCCTGCCTCAGCTCTTCCATCCCCAACTCCATCTCCTCGAAGCGAATGAAGGCGCCTCATAGCGCATTTGGTTCCAAGGGTAGCATGTACCCTTTTAAGACAATTTAATATTTCTTTATGATGTTTGTCTGTTACTTAAACAATTTACTATTCGTGGTGTATGGCTTCGACCAAAAACAATTTGAATGAGGCTCTGACTTTATATGCAGGTATAAGGGCATTAACCCTTCTTTTGAATGTGACGGTGTAGGGAAATATCTCTACACACTTAACTATTTTTGTCTTGTGAACTTCTCTTACGCCATTTTTCCAACGCTTAAACTTTACAACCTAAGGTTAAACAACCTCATTGTGTGTAAATTTCAACACCAATAATATAATGACCAATTTTGATCATTGACAGAGGGTCGCGACCCACTCTATCTCAAATCCTTTAAGTAATACGGCTGTGTTTTTACTTTTGTAAGTGCCATAAACTATTAGGAGAGTTAAAGTGAATGTATTGATAGGCTTAAGTAATGAGGTGTTTGTTACACCGTATGCCTTCCCATTCGACATTGAAACTCGTAAACGACTTGGCTGAACAAATCTTTGTGTTTAAGAAACGAAGCAAGAGATTTGTGGGAAATGTATTATTCATCATTGAATTGGTAGAGAGGATTACATCATTCTTGAAATGAAAACTTTCGGATATTCGTACCATTCCATGTTCTGTCGATAGGTTCTCCGAGAAGAGTGGCCAACTTGTAGGCTCCATTGCCGTAGGCCTCACCAATGACTGGTCCTTCCCAAGTAGGTTCGAGCTTCCTTTGGTATTCTGCTTTGCTTGCACTGTTGAGGTGTAGCACGTATTCCCTAGGCTTGAAGGTGGAAGGCCTGACCCTTTTGATGTAGTAGCCTTCGATCTTATGCTTGTGCATGGCTTCTCGGATGGAGGCTATCTCTATCCTTTCTTCCAACAGATCAAGGTTCTCCCGATCTTTTATCATTTGGGAAGCATCATATGTTGCCACACGCCTCCGTGTGTACACTTAGTTTCGAAGGATGACCGCTCATCGCTCCGCATGTTAGTCAAGGGGTTTCACCATTGCTTGACTTGGGGTGCGCCCCATGAGCCCACAAAGACTGAGGGAGCTCGCCCACCCACCCGTGATGAGTTCGTCCCACCTTTTTCAATCCTTTGACAATGTCTCTATTAGTAACCTCCACTTGTCCGTTACCTTGTGGATGGTAAACGGATGTCCAAGATCGCTTTATTTTGAGCCCTCGATGAAGTCATAGAAGACCTTCGCTAACTCGCTACCATTGTCGGACATGATGATGTGGGCACTCCAAATCTGCACAATGTGCTCCCGCACAAACTTCTATTCTGTTTCCCGTGATGGAGGCTAAAGGTTTAGCCTCCACCCACTTTGTAAAGTAATCGATTGCCACCAATAAGAATTTGACCCCACCAGGAGCCACATGCATAGGTCTTACGATATCAATTCCCCATTGGGAGAAGGGCCATGCGGATGTAACACTTGTCATGTCCTGCTTCGGCAGCTTAGGAACGTTTGAATGTATCTGACAAGCTTCACATTTGAGAATGATTTATGTCGCATCCCTATGCATCAAAGGCCAGTAGTAGCCTAACTTCATTATCTTCGAGACAACTGAACGGGGCCCCGCATGGAGGCCGCAGGATCCTTCGTGGACTTCCGCGATAATGCTCGAAGCCTGCTTGGGTCTGACACATCTGAGCCAAGGTGATAGAAACGACCTTCTGTATAGGGTTTCTCCCATTATCCGGTATTATGGGGACTTAACCCGTATCTTCCTTGCTAGTTTGGGATCTTCGGGGAGAAGACCACTTATCAAGTACTCCCTGATGGGAGTCATCCATGTCTATCCTTTTTCATGAACCACATCCGTAACCTCCTTACGAATAATGGACCTTTCAGGTAGAACTTCAACCAATACTTCTTTAGTGAGATGAGCGAAGGCCATAGAGGCTAGCTTGCTCAATGCGTCTGCCTTCTTGTTCTGATTCCTACGAACGTGTTGGATGGTGTAGGAATCGAAACTATCCGCATTTCCTTCGCTTTATCCAAGTATCGCTGATGACGGGCCGCTTGCTTCAGAGGAGCCCCACACCGGATTGCTACCAATTGAGAATCTACAAAATGGCAAAAGCTTTGACCTCCATATCTTTAGCTAATCTAAGGCTCGCAATGTGGCTTCGTGCTTGCTTCATTGTTAGTGGCTTCAAACTCAAAATGAAGAGCGATGTATGTTCCTTCCTTCGTGGTCGACTCAAAGATAGACCTGCTCCGGAACCATCGGAACTTGATGCTCCATCTGTATAAAGCTTCCAGTCGTCCTGCACTTCGGTGAGTTTAGCTTTAGGCTCTTCCTTTTCTGTGTCCGGTTCGAAAGGTGTTTCTGCCAAGAAGTTTGCGAGAATTTGCCCTTTAATAGCGTTTCGACCCTTGAACTCTATTTCATGCTCCCCAAGCTCGATAACCCATTTGGCCACCCTTCCAGACCTTTAAGGCTTCGACAAGATCAGTTTGAGTGGCTTGTCGGTTAAGACTGTGATTGGGTGGGCCTGGAAGTATCGTCGGAGCCTTCTTAGTGCGTAGATTAGAGCTAGTATTAGCTTCTCCAATGTTGGGTAGTTAACTCCTCGCCCCGCAAGACCCTCACGACAAAGTAAATGGGGATTTTCCTCTTGTCCTATTCTCGCCATGAGGACCTCGCTAATGCTCTCTATCGAGGATGCTAAGTACAAGAACAACACTTAGCCTTTGATTGGGGTGTAAGTGTTGGAAGGATTTCTAAGAACTTCTTCATCTTCCGAAAAGACTTCATCCTGCTCCACCGAAAGTCTTCTTGTCGACGCAGCCTTTAAGTGTTTTGAAGAATGGTAGGATCACGTCACCACTTTCGACAAGAATCGACTTAGCGGGGCTAGCTTCCCATTCAAGCTTAGTACATCTTTTAAACACTTCGGAGCTTGTAGATCCGTAATTGCCTTGACCTTAGAAGGGTTAGCCTTTATCCCTTGCTTTGTAATCAAATGCCCTAGAAATTGCCCCTCTTCGACACCAAAAGAGCATTTTTAGGGTTCAGCTTCATGTTGATCGCCCGAAGCTGGTCGAAGGTCTCTTGAACGTCAAGGAGTAGGTCCTCCTCTGTCTTGCTCTTACTAATCATGTCATCAACGTATGCCTCGAGATTTCTGCATATCTATTTGTTGAAGGCTTTATCTACGAGTCGTTGGTATGTTGCCCCTGCGTTCCTTAATCCGAAGGGCATTTTTCTGTAACAGTAGAAACCTTTGCTTGTGTAGAAGGCTGTCTTTTCCTCGTCCTCCTTTACCATCTGGATCTGATGATACCCTTTATAGGCATCTAGGAAACACTTCAGTTGGAAGCCTGCCAAGGATTCTACTTTCCAGTCGATTTTTGGTAAGGGGTAGCAGTCCTTCTGCATGCTTTGTTGATGTCAGTAAAGTCAACACACATGCGCCGCCCTCCGTCGCTCTTTTTTTTACAATGACTGGGTTGGCCACCCAAGTTTGGTATTTGACTTCCCTTAGAATGCCCGCTTGCGTCAGTTCATCAACCTCTTTGCAGGCAGCAGCGTTTCTTTCGGGGGCTAGGCTCCTTCTTTTATGTTTCATTGGCTCAATATGTTTGTATTCATTGAGTTTATGCTCCGTGCCGAAGGGCTTTCCATCTATTAGCAATGTTTTTGGGACTCCTGTCATGTCAGAATATTTCCAAGCAAAAATATCAAGGTTAGTCCGCAACAGCTCTGTGAGCTTCGCCTTGAAATTCTCCGAGAGTTGCTTTCCTATCACCACCGCCCGCCTGGGTAGCTAGGGTTTACTACGACCGCTCTTCGCATCCGTCAGACTTAGAATTGCTATCGGATGCTCCTCCGCCCTTCCTTGACCTTCTTGACACCATACACCCCTTATCTCGCCCCATAATTAGAATGAATGCCTCACTCCGAAGGGAGTTTGGAACTTAATGGCGCAGTATGGTGGAAACTACAATGCCCATCTTTTGCATATCGTTCTCCTATTAGTAAATTGTAAGGAGAATCTGATCTGACTATGACAAAGGTAAGCGTTTCCGTGCGAGATAAGGGCCCTTCGCCTATAGTGATTTCCAACGGTACCTCTCCAAGGGCCATGAGTTTTCACCGGAGAACCCTACCAGAGGTGTTTTTGAGTCTACCTTTTGCGAGCGTATAGATGGTTTGAGCTTTAGGAAGCAATGCTCATAGATGATCTCGCAGGAACTTCCATAATCCATGTATGCTCGGTTTACTTCCCTGTTGGAGACCCGTACCTTGATGACCACGGGGTCAGTCAAAGGTGTCTGCCCCAAAATGGACGGGAATGTTATCTCCCCTACACTTCCCAGCTCTCCATTTGCTTCTTTCCGCTTTAAGGTTGGATCATGCCCAAGCACCATCGATTTCGGAGCTTCCGCAGGGTAGCTTCCTTTTGTTCCCTTTCCACTCTCCCACCGAGTTTTGAGAACTTGTCCTTCCCCATTTTGATGCCTTCAACCGATGTGCCAATTGTCCGCAGCGCATCGCCTCTTCAATCCTCTTCGCTCTCTGCAATTGCAGGTGTCGTGCCCATGATCTTCGTGAAAGTGGCAGATTTCGACATGTCCTCGGCTTTGCTTCGTGCCGACATCCGATGTGGCGGGTCAAGGACTTTGCGGCTTTCTCGGTAGCAAGGATCTCCTAGGAGATTTGACCAGTTTGCTAAGAATCCATGATTCGAGCCTTTGTTATAGGGAGTAAGCGGTCTCTGCTCTTCTTCCTATTCTTGGGTCCTTCCTGTGATGACCCTTTGGAGAATTTATCGAGGCTTCTCTTTGCTCGATCGGAGCTCCATTTGCTGCTACTTCCTTGGACTCAATCCAAGTGTAAGTCTTCTCAATCAGTGCCTTGTAAGTGGTAGGAAGGTTGGTGGACAGGAATTCCACCAAGCTTCGAGTTCGTAAGCCATGTATGAAGCCAAAAATCCTTTGTTCCTCGTGCAACCCCAGAATTTGCAAAGTTTCATAGGTGTACCTTGTGACGAAGGCCAATGTGCTTTCGCTGTCCCTTTGCTTGATCGTATGTACGGTTAGATAAGTCTTGGTGTACTTCTTCTGTTGGTTGAAGTGTGATCGGAACTTAGCCTTGAGATCATCTAGACTTAAAATGCTTCCCACCTTTTTCCCATTCCACCATATTCGTGCAGAGTCTCGGAGAGTGTATGTGAACATGTGGCATGCTACGGGCTTGACCCACTTCTGCATCTTGATATCGCCTTCAAACAAATGTAAGAAGTTGTCAGGATCGCCTTTCCCGTCGTAGGTGCCTATGTGAGTAGGCATCTTCACACCATCAGGTAGAGGGTAGTCTTCGATCCATTTCACAAAAGGCGTGCAAGCTCCAGAGGCTTCGACATAGTAAGGGTTATACGGAGGTGGATAAACAGTATAGTGTTGTACGGGTTAGGAAGTGGTTGTGAGAATGCGGCAGAGGTGTGGGAGGTTGGTACTAAGGGTTTCCCCATCGGTACCGTGTAGGTGTGTACAGTGAAGGTGTCCGTAGGGCACTTCTTTGGTAACTTTGGTTGTGGAGACCCATTCTGAGGTAGGTATTATAGGTCCGAGCGGTAGGTAGGGATTCATTCCCCGAGGGGTAGTCGGTTCATCCCAGTATGGAGGAGGCCCTTCCGACACTCGAGACGATGATGGAGGTATCGAGCCCCATTCATTCTCTTCGTAAGTGGGCGGCCGGGAGAGGTGGTAGGTTTACCCTCCCTTTCCTACCGGGTTGCTTCCTCCGTTGGAGTTCTCGCCCTTCTTTCTCCCCTGCTTTTTCCCTTCTTCCTGATCTCCTCCGGACCTTCTTCAAAACCAATAGTCCTTCCATTAGGTCTCCTTATGGAAGGAGAACCATTTCGCAGGCCGAACGCCTCGTTAATTGGTCGAGGCCTTTCATCTACCTCGATCTCTTCGCCATATTCCTCACCGAATATTCCGCCCTTCGCATCTCGTGTTACGAACTTGCTCTCGCGAGCCCCTCGCAAGGACTCTAAGGCTTGAAAGTTAGCCTCAACGGGCGGTGGCTAATTTCTGGAACAGGGTTAGCGAAAGTTGAGGCATGATGTATGGGAGTGGTTTCCAAGCGAGATCGTGTAGTGAAGGTGGAGGCGGTTATGAGGGCAAGATTATCGGTGTTAGTTATGCTGAGAGGTACCAGGGTAGAGAAACCTGGTGGAGGGGTATATTCTCTTCCTGGTTCCATTCCGGAAAAGAAGCATAATCGGTTAAGGTTTCAAGACTTGGTGATTACGGGACTAATAGTAGCGGGTCCCACGGATGGCGCCAACGATTGTACAATAAATTGCACTACCAGCTCGATGGTGATCAAAGGTATGAGGGTGTATGTTCCACCCAAGATTGTCTTTCACCGAGGATAAGAAATACGAAGACACTACGTTAGTGATTACGCAGGGTTGGACCTCGCGAACCACCTCCCAGCGAGAGTAAGTATGAGTTATGGTTGCATAAGTGTGTGTAAGTAAAGAGATGAGTGTTGAATGAGATTACCATAATTCTCCGCCCGTCCAACCTATTTATAGTGGAAGAAATAGGTCGAGGGCACCTCACAAGAATGTCGGAGAACATGGGAGCGTCCCATGTTTGTGGGTAACCGCTAGGGCTTAGTGACCCACGCTTCCAAACTTGGCGGAAAGCCGAGAAAGAGGGAGATCGTGGGTTTGACCAAGTCGAAGTTCTCTATCCGTTGCTCCTTCACAACCATACCGCGAAGGGCTTAAGGCTTCGAATGGCTAATTCCCCGTAGGTAACCTTCGTGTGTACGAATGGTTTGACGCCCACGAATATTCAGGAGACCTAACTTGGGCATTCGTACAGAAGGGCTTCGACACATCTCGAAGGGGTGTCCGTCGAGCTGTTCGGAGGGTACATCATCAATATTGTTCATCAGTTCAATAGTATTGAATAAGATTAACTGATGAACAACACTATCTGATGAACAATACTAAATAATGAACAAGACTAACTGAAACGATTAAAAGTCATCACTTTTTGAATCTTACATTAATAAAATGATTAATGATGCGCTGTGGTACAAAAATTAGGGTATTTAACGCAATTTTAACACTAAAAATTTAATCTAGACATTTTATCAAACACCTTGTGTGCAACAAATATGACTAAAACACATCTTTAACGTGCGATATCTCATTCATTTCATATCAGATTTGAGTGATTTAAAATTCTGGGTTAAGAGTGAACCAAAGTCTACAACTTTCGTGTTTTAAGTATTTCATGATTCGGCAATTTTTCAGGTAAAAAATAGGGTCGAAAATGACAAAATCATCAAGAAAATCAAAACTCAATGAATATGTAAAAAAAAAGGTTTCGAATTAATTAACAAGATTTATACAAAATCAAAAAGAATTAAGTTTTAAAAATTGTGGTGAAATCGGTTTTTGCTAAACGTTTGTCGTTTGTGAGTTATATGCATTTTAAGTTTAAGAGTGAAAAGAATAAACAAGTTAAAACAAAAAGCCCTTTGACAGGAAGTAATTAGAAAAAAAATAGATTTTGACTATAGCTCATCCAACGATAGAGAATAATTCTTAAACTTTTTAGTTTTGTTTCTTTTAAATGATCTGTCACCATTAGAACATAGCCATGAGTAGGGGTGTTCAGAAAATCCGAGAAATCGATTAATCGAGCCAATCAGTTCAATCCGAAACCGCAAAAAACGATAATCGAAGAAACTGAAACCGAGAAAAACCCGAAACCGAAAAAATTCCGCTTATCACAGTTCGGTTTCGGTTTTTACTTTTAGTTATCCATGGTTACCCGAACGGAACCGTGTATAATATACATGTAGGTTTTAACAAACCCTTCATAAAAATATATACAAGTATTAACTATATTATTTCACTACTTTTATCGTATAACACATCTTTACTTATCTAATATGATCATTTACTAACGTTCATGGATTACATATGATTAATGTGATCGTAATCTATAAACGCCAAATAAATAGTATTAGTTATTTTGTTACATATGGTAATTTGATTATTTTTATTGCAACGAACAACATTACTATTACTCTAATTTCTTTAATGTTATTTAATTTTACTAAATGACATATTACGCTTTAATTTATGTTATTATTCGCTCAATTCGTAACACCCCAACCCGACAAGGGTAAAGATATCACAAATACAGCTTCATATCGTAACTTTAAGTACTATACAAAAACGAAAGTCTTTAAGGAATATTCAAAAGAAAACATAAATAACTAAACTTCAAAATAAATCTAAGATCTCTAAAGGTCAAGTCTTGCTCTCACTCTATTCTCAACCCGCATCACCTATCCCATAAGCTCATCTTGAATGCTTAAATACCGCCGCAGAAAAGAAAAGTCATGGTGAGCTTACAAAGCCCAAAGGAATGATATAACGAAACAAAACTAAACAAAACATAAATACGAATTGAACAAAGAAACGAATAACAAAATCGTAGCGGAACGAGAATAATGAATCATTGAGGATTCTCATGGAAACACAATTGCACGTAAATCCGAACAACAATTAGCAATCAAGGACAAACACATAGCATATTGATGACTCCAACGCAAACACATCAAAATAACCGGACACTTAACATATCAAGAAGAAATAGATTACATCTAAACCAAACGAAAAGTCTAAAGCTAACTAAACACTTCCTAGAAAATAAACATGACATTCAACAAATTAATTAACCTTCACTTAACACACTTAATTCAATATTGCAAAGAAATGGAAAAATAGCGTACCCAAATCATGGCGGCCTAAAAACAAATAGAAAACATAGTAGACAAACTACAATTAAATAGACCAAACAAAACATAGCATAACCATTAGCAATTATCAAAACAGATATCATAAGCTAATCCAGCTCTCAAATCAAATCCTAACATCACAGACTTTAAGCATGGCAGTCACATAGGCGTATAAAACACTAACGATAAGCAAAATTCACAAATTAATCGAACAAATTATACATGCTAAACTTATAGAATACTCACTTTCACACTAGCACATTCATCTCACGATCAACAAATTCACATAACGATAAACTAACATGACATCGATGACAACATATGAATCATATTTAAACATATTAATCATATCTTAGCATAGCAAACGGTAGTCACATAAACATACAAAAGCATAAACACATATAATAGCATATAATAAGCCTTGCACATAATCATAAACACTTGAACATACCAAAACAAAATCGTAACACTTATCATAGAAATAATGATAAAGATTTAGTTAACTACCACGAGCCCGGACATATCATATCGTAAACATCATACATATACAGGAATAATCTTAGAGAATAATTTGGAGTAGCTAGCTCTTTGTTGTGAAGACGCCAGATCACATACCCACATCATTCACCAAAACAAATCATATCGGATAACGATCGATCTAGGATGCATCCATACGCCCACGCATGTATATTGATCATATAACATAACTTGAGCTCATAACAGATAACATATAAGGGACGGGCGTAACATCACTCATCGCCTCTAGAGTCATGTCGAGGTGCATCATCGACACGGACATGGAACCCCATGACTAGGTATTATTTGGCTCGGGTGTCAAACTAACTTAGGTCGATTAGAATGTCAAACCGACATAGATCATATTTTATCAAATGTTTAATCATGTTTTCAAAATCAAAGTCCTCATATCATATAGTTCAAAACCAATGTTTTATGATTCAAAATCAAAGTTCGAGATAAGCAACAAATCAAAAGACACATTAGTGTTCATAGCAAATAACATATCGATAACTCATATCATAAGGTTCATATTCAAATATAACAAGGTTCAACAAATATGCACATCAAAGTCTTCCTAACATAAAGTTCAAATCAAATATTGCATGGTTCAATAAAACATAAGTTCAGATAAGCAACAAGTCAAACAATCAGGAAAGGGTTCATAGCAGTGGCATCGGAAACCCTAATAAGTAAAATAGGAAAGCGAACGAAAAGAACATCATAAGGAACCTTTACTAAAAAGGTCAGGATATCTGTACGATAGCATAAGTGTCTTAAGGTAAGACAGAATATCCGTACCTTAAAGCAAATGAGAGAAAAGTAAACGAATGTAGGAATACGAAGATGTAACGTCGCGTCTCCTTCAACGAATCTACACGGATTATGATTTATTTAATACTTATTAGCATCATTAATGTTATAACGGATTCCTCGCATTAACATTCTTAGAGTTATAAGTATATTCTCATTTTATAAGCTTCTTATGCATTTGTAAGTGTGTTACCTATTGATAGCATATTTTATCTTTCGCTTAAACTCATATTCGACCAGACTTTAGTGATTTTGTAAAATACTTACTTAGCTCAAATGAAATCAAGCAAAATCCCAGAGGTTCCCATATGAGTTAAAAGACTCTACAAAATTGGTGGGTTCTATATCTATGCCAAATGGCCTATGGAAAATCACAAGTCCGCACTGCCCGTAAAGTAATCGTAAAATACACCTTAAGGGTTTACGCCATTGGACCTATTTAGACACCTTGAAAAATCCCTAAACTCCCTGAAATTCATTTATGTCATAAATATCACCCTGTAAAAGGAGAGCTCCCAATTCCTTATGGTTTGAAATGAAAAATCAAACAATCCAACTAAATTTCGCACTGCTTTTCTCAACTTTGACACTTGATCTTGTAAAATTCAAAAATACGACTTAGACAACTCCAAATTCGACCAAACTACTTGGAAAACTTAACTAAGACATAAAATAAACTTTCCCACAAAACCCAGATTATTGCACTTGTAAAATTGGATGTATGACACGCACAAGTTCGACATATGATGCTGTCCAGCTTAGGGTTTATCAAAACCAATATAAGCACATGTTTAACCTACCCAAACGCACCCATGACCCATGAAAACCTTATGAACTGTTTTAATAGTATCTTAACATGCCCTTACTCACCCAATCCGATTCAAAACATTTCAATTAATTACCTAGGGTTTTCTACACCTTGATTTTACGCGACCACATTACTATTTTATGTGATAGTTTTATTTGATATATGCATGTATTCTTATGGTATACTCACGACAGAAACAAAAGAAACAAGGAAGAAAACATGGAAACGAGTTGAGGTTTACAAACCCTTGTGCTTGTCGAATGGAAAAGCCACGAACAAGACGAGAATGAGCCAAGACTCATGACCACGCCTCTCCTTTGATTCATACCCACGACCACATCGCCCATCAAAACCCACGATCACCACACCTTCTTCAAATTGCTTTGTCGAATGGAGAAAAGTGGAGGAAAAGAATGAGCCGTGACTTAATAAAACTAGGGTTCCAAATTTGGTGTATTATGTTTGTATTTATATGTGGTACCGATTGGTATAAGGGTTTGTGATGGGCTCTCGGCTTGGATCCTCGGCTCAAACAAACGCGGCCCATCGGATTGCAACAAACGAAAAGTGAGGCCCAAACTTATGTTGCGTAACTTATTTTCTTCGTCGTACAATGTCGATTACATAAATATATATGTTAAGTTTTAATTATTCGTAAGTTAGATTTTAAATTTCGTTAAATGAATACAAATGTATTTTACGTATTTTATAATTTCGACTTGAGGGCATTTTAGTCTCTTCACACGCTTCGTATTTTTAGGGTTTTACAATTCGATTCGATTAATTTTTAAAATGGTTAATCAGAATTTGAATCATGGGTAACTGACTCATTTTGTACCCGTGACGTCCTGTTATCCGCCTACTACTACTTTGGTTTTGGATAAGAAACGAACTACCCGCCTGCACGATGGATAATTAAAATTCTAATCAACTTAAATTAACCATTCCGTGAACACCCCTGTGATTCGAATATAAGTGATGACCGAAATTCTTTTACATGACATACAATGATGAATTTACCCAAAATATAAACATCTTAATCATGATTTATATAAAATTATATTAGATATATAAACTTCCTAATTATGAAATAAGATGCTAAGTTTTATAGAACACATTTAAATAAGTATGTGAAATAAAAGTCATAGTTGCCAACCAAGTGCTTGAAAAGAATGGACCATCCATATTTTCCCCACCTAGCACATGCATGTAATGCCCTTAGCATAGGGTAAAAGAAATATTTAAAAGATTTGCCGCAATAAGAAAAACTTAAAATAAAAAAACTTTCACGCAATAATGTTGGATAATACTTAGATTACTTATTCACTCTTTTCATTAACAACTTTTTCTTTTAAAATATATCATTTTGTTACACATCATTGTATAGAAATTTTTAGTGAATTTTATGTAATTTTAGCATTTCTCATAAATCGAGACTCATGTCCCAATTATTATACTTTCCAAAAAGTTCAAATAATGAAAAGCCACTAAACTATTATATTTATTTCTAAAGAATAAAATAACAACATGTTTTTCTTATTTTAATTTAAGAGACTTTTAAGTAATATGATGAGTCAAAAAGCTCAAATAGTGGGTACAAGTATACGTAACATATAAAAGAAAGAAACCTCAAGTATTATGGTGTAATTGAACTATTTCGTATCCAAACTTTCTAATCGAACAATTTATAAAGTAATGAAACTCATTACTCATATTATTATTAGATTATCAGGAGTTAATTATTCTTAATAAAAGTAAATTATCTTATAGATATCACTAGGGAATTGTATGTTGTAGCAATTAGGCTTTCTAAGGGCAGTTCTTGACATAGACATTGGGTTAGAAGCTCTTTCCAAATGGTTCAAGGCACTTGAAATTGATCCCATAATCACTTGTTATGTATCATGTTTCTTTAACACTTGTTGAAGCTCTCGATAGAGATTTCATTTTGTCGACAGCAAAACGTATAATCACATAACTACATAAGCGAAAAGTTAATGCTGATTTGATTTATGGTGTGCCCTCTTTATAATTATACTGTATAAACATGACAGAAGTAGTTCTATTTTATGTGTTCTGCATTTCATTTCCATATGAAATTTAATCACACAAGTCGTCGAGTCCATTTAATTTTACTTAGTGAAAGTTAACCAGAAAATGGAAGAAAGTGATAAAGTTAACATAATCACAACTCCTTAGTTTTAGCACTGTCAAGTTCAAACTACTGTAGTTCTTAAGACAGCTCAATATCCACAAACTTGTAGCTAAAAACTTAGTAGTCCTCGTTAGCACGTATCAATTATGCGAGCTTTACATGTTTAACAAAATGGAGATACAAATTTATATAACCAGTCGTCCACCATCCTAATCATTTGTTTCTATTTCCTAAAAAGTTAATGGAGAACATAACTAAGTGATCACGCACTAACATAACTCTTTTGAACATATTGTTTTGATAATAATAGCAAAGCATGCTCATGCGTCATTTAAATGATATATTTACAAACACGTGAACGTCCTGATTCGAACTCGCGACCACGGGATCACATTACATTAGCGAATGAGAATTAAAGTTAATAATTAATGTTTATGTTTACGATTAATTATTACACATTAAGTCCGTTAACGATCGCAAGTATTTAACGGAAAAATGACTAACGACTGCTAAATGGAAAAGAGAAGGACTAGAAATGGAAAACTTGGAAAAATTATGGGTTGGGCTTGGGCTTTCCATCATGGTCGGCCATAGGGCTTTACAAAGCCTAATCCCTAACTCGTTCCCAAGCTCACCTACTAAGATAAAAGGAGGCTGTGTTTGCGTTTCATACATCATGCATTGAATTAACCCTGATCTCTCCTCTCTCTCTAGTCCATTATTCGCCGAACACCCCATGTAAGGGAGTTTGGTTTCGCTTTTTCTTAAACGAGGACTTGTGTTAGATCTAGAATCGCTGATTCGCTTCGTTAATTCGCAGTACAGAACGTGGTTGTAAGACATTATTCTTACACCAATAAGTACTTCTTTGGTTTGTTTTGCTTTGCTCGAGGGATTTGATATTCAAGAGAGGTACGCTACGCATACTTTCGCTAATTAATTTATTTGTTATGATCTTAAGCCTTCCACTGCAGACTCTTGATGCCTTTATGTTTTATTGTATTTTATATATCATAAACTCAACAAAGGGCATCACGAGCCTTGTATAACAAGTAATTAATTATCAAACACATAATTAAAATAAACATGAATGTGTTATTTTTGTATGCTTAGATCTAGGGTTTGCAAAACCTAAACCCTAATTTCGGTGGGGGCGCGGTGGTGCCCTAATTAGGTTTTGTAAACTATTGTTTTAATTGGATTAGAAACCCTAAGATGCATGCAACTTTATGTGTATATGCGTAACTCGCTTAATTGCATTAATTGTTAAGTGTAATTTTATGTCCATGATTATTATCTCGCATGTTTTATCATGGATCCGCTTTATTGTATGTCTTTCATGTTTAAGTGATATACACTAAATTACGATAGATCTAAAATTGGGAAAACCTCAATCATTATTAATTTAATCAATTATGTGCTATGTGGTATATATTTAGTTTTGACTTACGCAATCGATGAATCGATGCATGTGGTTCACCTTGAACATAGATGAAAACGGTGGAAGTCTTAATTAAATATATGCATATTGACAGATCTAGAATTGGTTATTAATAAGATTTATCAAAAGGTTTGCATGTGGCTATTTGCATGACTTATTTTTTTGTTATGCATTCATTGTTTATTTGTTTATTTTTTCAAATACTTGCTTGTTTGTTATGTGTAACAAGGGTATTTTTACAAGAAAAATAAACTGACCTAAACAATGGTGAAACATGTATTTTAAGTTTAGTAATCGTGAATCGCTTAATTGATTGATTTTTGCACAAAATAGTTAGAACGGCTCACCCATTAATGACAAACCGTGTGATGGGTATAAGGAGGACCGATTAAATTGTGACGCCCTAAAGATGAAGGGCATGCTTTATACCGACCGATTCTCCGCTCGCTTAAGCGCCTTAATGGAGCTACCAAGTATTCCTATATGTGTGCATTAAATCTTGGGTGAATTAGTTTTAATTCCATGCGCCACTTCGGTGGTAATTATCCAAACACTAAGTGTTTACACTTATGCAAAAGTACGGTATAATGGATGATAATTAACACTAAATTCCTTGATTGGTGAACCCAATACCTCAATTAAAGTTTGATGATGAAAGCTTAAACATTAAAACAAGATATAAATGTTTTAATAAAACCTATGTTACGAAGATGAATGCATGACATCTTTGTACATATTTGATTTGACATCAAAATTATTACCCTTTAATTTAAGTTATATGCCATCCAACGAAACGGAAACACCTAAGATTACCTTTATTTGCGCGAGATCGTGACTTAGATCGAATCAAAGGGTAAAATTTCCACGATGTCGCGAGAACGAGCATGGACGATTTTGCAGCTTCTTAAGTTGGAAAACTTAATTGAGTTTTGTAGTGAGAACCGACAACTCAAGGCATAAGATGGGATAAAACATGTTTACATGGCAATTGAAATGGCTATATGTAAATCCCATAAATCTAGGAATTGCAATTGAAATTGGCAATCGAGCAAAAGCTCTACCACTTTGTATAAGGTTCATTACTAGCGCATCAACCGATGTGATGAGATTATGACACTTTGATCCTAGTTTTCAAAGGAAAATTAAATGGTTATATGTTTATGAACCATGGGTATTTAATTTTCTTGAAAAGATTAATTATCGAAAATACTAAAATTGAATTTTGTAATTCTTTTGAATGTATAATTGCAACATTTAACCGTAAACGATGTTTAGTCTTTGATCAAGAATTGTTCCATTCGCTTTCAAACAAATGTTTGATCGAGAATAATTTACCGAAAGGACAAACGAAGTCTCTTTTCCATGGAGAAGCATGAGACTCAATCCTATTCCTTTTCATGAATGAGAAAGGTATAATAGGAATATTTGAATTGTCTAAATTTAATGTAACTCATAGCAATGAATTGCACATCTTATTTTCCATAAAGATTTCCTTACCTTCGCTGGTGAATGAATCCTTTTGTAACAAACATGAATGTTGGTTAACCGGAAAACATGTATATGAGTTACTAAATTAGAAGTTAGACTATTTACCGCGAAAAATTGGTAAAAGGCAAACTAGCATATTTTATCTAGTTGTTTTGCTTTAGCCTTTAAAGGTGCTACATACCAAGATGGGATGGTAGACCTATTAAGGAAGAAATTGCATACCCAATTTTTCAAGTTAATAACATTGATGGATAACACATCATTCATAGAGTAGAATACACCTTTAGTACCTTAGTAATGATTACGTATGGTTCTTTAAAGGTGTAGGAAAGTAAAAAGCAAGCAAGTTGTTTTAATCGGTTATGCAACACTTACAATGTTGTCGATCCAGGGGAGCATTTGTGTTGCATTATCGAATAAGAAGTTGTTTTAATGATTTCTAATTCAAATGAGCTACAAGCCTTATTTCCGTGTAGTAACCAGATTATCTTCAAAGATAATTACTTTCCAATTGTAGACACTTATGTTTTAAGGATAGTCGTACGCTTCCTTACTAAACAATATAGTTCTACATCTACTTGTTATATCTATGACACAAATCATATTAATCAAATAAACGAACGCATCGTGTTGTTTATCTCGCTACATGATGTTGTTCCATGCACAAGTGGGAGAAATCTTTATTGTGTGCAAGATACAACACATATAAATATGATTTAAATGGATTCTCTTGATCGCAAGGTAAGAGAGTTACGCCTAATAGAATTATATATTTTATATGTATGATTGCCTTATTAAGATTATGTGTCAAGATGATATCAAAGACTACTTTATTTTCAAAATTTATGTCATTCAATATTTAAGAAACACTTGTAGTTGCAATTTATGTTACATGAGAACGTGAACTAGATTATAGCCCAAGGTAAAATATCCACGTGTCGTGAGAACGAGCATGGATGATTTTGCAGTTTCTTACGTTGAATTTTCATGGAATGACATAATTAAATAAAGTAATCTAATACTACTTTGAATTTAAGTATTCGTTGAATGACTTAAATACATGTAGTAAGTATTAACTTGAAATATTAATTGAAACCTGAGGTGGTGTTCATAATTACTTTAATTAAAAAATGTTTATGATTTTGTAAAGTCACAAACATGAAGTCTTTTAATACAAGACTTACAATATAAAGTAAGACGTTAACTTGCTATGTTTTAAGACATATGCATGAAGTCAATGAGGTGATCAATGACTTATAACGATAGTGGGATTATAATCGATATGTCTTTTGACTTGGTCAAAATACTTGTGTTATAGTACATGCAATTGACTTGGTAATTCTATTGTACCATTAAGTTTTACTTTGTTGGTAAATAGATGAGCCAAAGAGTAGATGGTTATCTTAATTATTGTTAGATTATCTTACAATATTAATTCTAATGAAATACCATAGTTTTATGGTATGTTCGCTTAGAAGAATCAAAATCTATTGGCATGTTTGATTCAAGATAACTATAGTTTCTTCCAAAAGTTATCAAGGTTAGTAGATTGAGTATAGATTGAATATACTCAATAAGACTCCAACCTAGAAGATTGATAAGACACCATTTGTTTATGGAATGTGATGAATCACATTAAGTCTTATAAATGAAGTTCAATTTGTTAAACTACTTGTATAGTGAGTTGTAACAAACTCGATGTCGTGAACTATCAATGTGTTTTGTAATATCCCAAAAGAGAACAATGTATTGTTACTTTACTTGCTAAACTATTTAAAGGTAATCTTTAAATTGTTAAAGGCAAGTGGGAGTTTTGTTTAGATCTTGAAAGATTGAATTACAAAATGCATAATCTTCTAAAATGCACTAGCAAATATCATGATGAGGCTAAACATGAAAATGATAGACCTTAATATGATGGAATTGTCATTCATAGATCCGCAAGGATATATCGATATTTAATATGTCGAGGAATATGAGTTACGTGATCATGGTAAGCCTCGTTAATCATAATGATAAATTTACCAAATGTTGTATTGTGGTAAATCAACCATACTATGAATGTAGAGATGTCGTCCATAGAGATAATCAACTTTAGATATTTGGTTTATCTTAATGAGTTTCTTCAAAGAATGAAAACCCTAGTGGTTTAAATCTTTGTGTAGGAATCATATGGAAAATATTGTACACGTATTTAATGCATGTCTAGTGATAATAATATTAATCATATTTAAGCAATTAACTATGATTGAATATTCTTTACTAGATACATTAAATAGAAGTATAAAGATTATAATAGTCATACTTAGTTTCATTGATGTGAAATTTTGACAATGAATATCAAAACTCTTTGTTGTGAATTACTTTTGCGAGGACGATAAGTAATACAAAGTAGTTTATGAATTCAAATAATCTTTAAATTTGTACAGATTGCAAGAATCCATGAATGGATATATGCATGCATCTAGGAGATGATTCTTATGTTTAATATTAAATCCATGTTTGATTTAATAATTAAAATAAAATTGCTCATAAGTATTCCCGAAGGCTAAGTGGGAGTATTATTTATTTTCTTAAATCTTATATGTTGTATGGGCAACTACATTCCACTTAAATTAAGTTTTAGTTGGGAATGAAACTGCTTGTAAGATTTGGAAATAATATATACAACCTTGGAATATATGTTTATAAACATATGCGGTAAATAAATGAGTCTAATAGAACATGATGAGTACATATCTTTGACAAGATAGTATATGAATGAGATCTTAAAGTCTAACTTGAAGATTCATCATGAACATCATGTTGTGTATAAGGTTGTTGTATCATGCTTGATTACAAGATGATTTAACAACATTGTAATATTTATGTTTGGATTTAGAATTGCATTCCACACCGAGTTGCTCCTGCATTCTATACAACAAATTGTTGTAATTGTCATAGTCAACAAACTTGAGGTTTGTATGACACCAAACAAATAAATATTCAAAGTTTACGGATGTTTAAAGAGCATATTGTTGTACACAATGATGCCGGTATAATTGAGATGACACTCAATTCTAGTCATGGTATCGTTGGTGATGACCATATTGACTAGTTATGCTCAATTAAGAGCATAGTTGCATTATACATTAAAGAATGAAGAATACTTTAAACTTTAAAGTTTTGAAAGATGATTGTCATATAAAGGTGGTTCAGTTATCACGCACCTTATGGAATGATATGACAATATCAAGATATGTAAATACATACAAGAAATTCAATTATTGAATTTTGAAATAAGTATTCTCAAAATTTTGTAGATCAAAGTTAGTTGAAATTATGCCTTGTCAACAAGTATGAGTTGCATGACTTGTGGCAAAATTCATTAACCGAGAATTATCATGCATTGATCTATTTAGTATTTGGATAAAGGATGTTAAACAATTATTATTTATAATGAATTAAAGTACGTATACGCTTAATTTCATTTATAATATTGTGTCCTATGTTTGCATGTTTAAATCCATGAATAACTTAAGTTATTCTAAATAGTCCGTTGTCAATCAATAACATGGGAATGATATTGAATTAAGACAAATCGAGTATTAGTTAGAATATACTTGAAAGTATATTGATGCGTAGCATGACTAATTTCGTATGATATTCAATGAATCAATATAGGACTTATCCCACCCACATGATGATACTTTATGGATCTTAGTCATTAAGTATATCATGAATATTTATCCTCCGACTTGAGATACAAGAGATATGTCATGAATGTAGTGCATTTTGTGAAGCAATCTAACGCTATACGTGAATCGGTAGTTATAAGGGTTGTTTTCGTAAGTGTTGCAAATTTATGAATCTCGCTTGTAGTCAAAATAGATTTGTTTCCTTCAAATTTATTTTGAAGTATAATATCTTCGGGCCCCTCGTAGGTTGTTAAGATGTTTGCATGGCCATGCCCAAGGTCTTCGGAATATGTTCGTAAGAATTGGTAATCTTAATCAATCATATAAAGCGAGAAATGTAATAGTTAATCGAGAAATGAGTAAGATCCATATTCTTATTAACATGGTATTAGAAATAAAGGATGAATATGATGATGAATCATCAAACTTGGTTTTTCCGTAAAACCATACACGAGTTGTAATCGGGGCATTGGCGTGTTGCTAGACGCTAACCAATGTCATTTCACGCTTTGTAAACATATCCAGTGGGAGCCGTTGGAAATGTATATATTTACAAACATGTGAATGTCCGGATTCGAACTCGTGACCACGGATTGCACACATTAGCGAATGAGAATTAAAGTTAATAATTAATGTTTATGTTTACGATTAATTATTACACATTAAGTCCAAGTTAACGATCGTTAAGTATTTAACGGAAAAATGACTAACGACCGTTAAATGGAAAAGAGAAGGACTAGAAATGGAAAACTTGGAAAAATTATGGGTCGGGCTGGGCTTTCCATCATGGCCGCCATAGGGCTTTACAAAGCCTAATCCCTAACTTGTTCCCAAGTTCACCTACTAAGTATATAAGGAGGGCTAGGTTCAGGGTTTCACACATTCACATCGAATTAACCCTAGATCTCTCCTCTCTAGTCCATTATTCGCCGAACACCCCATGTAAGGGGAGTTTGGTTTCGCTTTTCTTAAACGAGGACTTGTGTTAGATCTAGCAATCGCTGATTCGCTTGGTTAATTCACAGTGTACAAGAACGCGGTTGTAAGACATTATTCTTACACCAATAAGTACTTCTTTGGTTTGCTTTGCTCGAGGGTTGTTTTGCTTTGCGAGGGATTTGATATTCGCAAGAGGTACGCTACGATACTTTCGCTAATTAATTTATTTGTTATGATCTTAAGTCTTCACGCAGTACTCTTGATGTCTTTATGTTTTATTGTATTTTATATATCATAAACTCACAGCTTCTAATAGTGAGACACTTAGATTCGGAGCACTTTAGAATGATAATTCAATGAAAGACATCAATTGATTGAATCGATTAGCAAGTTTAATAAAAGTTATCATAAATTTGTGAATGAGCAAGAAGATAGACCGATAGTAGGTATACAAGAAAAGATTTATCGTGTGTTAGTACTTCAGTGAATCTCACAATTTTAAATCAACATACACACCATCAAGGAGGTATAAGTACTCTTTTGTAAGTGATGGTAATAAGAACGACGTCGTATAGCTTCTCTAGTTCAGAAGGAATTGGTGTAGTGAAAGATAGAGGGTATACACGAAAGATTCATAGCACGTTAATACATCAATCAATCTCACGATTCTAAAATCTAATTCAACATAAATGAGTACTCTCTTCTGTAAGTGATGACAGTGTCTAGTAACTTTTCTAATTTACAAGGAAACAAGGTCGTTGAAAGGAAAGGCATGAGACCTCAATAGTATAGAAAATACGATTCAGAGTTGGCTTTTGAGTGAGCTTTGATTTGGTGTGCATTAATCGAGCTTTCAAAGCCTCACCTCAAAAAAGAAAAAAAGTACTGGGGTGAGAGAGGCTCGAACTCTCGACCTCAGGATTACTCTTATTGCTATGAGACCTACGCGCTAGCCAACTGCGCCACCACCCCTTGATGTTTAACTAATTCAATTAGTTTTATGTTATTATCCAGAAATGAACAAAACAACATATGAAAACACAATGAAAAAAGAGTAACGCGTTAGGTAGGGTTCGAACCTACGACTTTCTGCTTAGGAAACAGACGCTCTATCCGCTGAGCTACAGACGCTTGTATGATTAAAATCTGTAATTAATTTATAAATCTCAAATCTTTTTTGGTTCAAATTTAAGATTTGTGTAAAACGAATTTAACTTTGTACTACTGTTGAAATAAATATCTTCTTCCTGTTGCAAGATTCATTTTCCCGACCTAATCTTTTCATTAAAGTGGTTTTAAGGAGACGATTCCTAGTCGGCTAGTCCCCACTTGTTCGTTACAAAGATAAAGAGCAACGTCTTTAAACGATCCATGTGAAGTTGATGTGAATCGCATGCACAAAACACAGTGTGACCAAAGACATGCCAAGTCCATTTTCAAGATAAAATGACTTTGTACGGTTGATGGCCTAGACGTGAACATTATACGTGGACCGTTGAGTTACTAGAATAATAAATTTAGAAAAAATTAATATATAAAGCAAAGTGAGCATTGTCTTGGCAAATCTTGTAAACTTTTTATTGCTATCATAAAAGGTGTTTTTAGTACTTAAAGTAATACCAACAATAGCAGCCATGAGCCATGGGGTAACACATACACACACATAAGAGAGAGCATACACTTTGTATATAAACAGCAAAAGACCACACTCCCAATGACAAGTGGCCACCTTCTTCCATCACTTTGAATGTCTTCTTTTCTTTCTAATTCTTCTATCTTTTGGGTTCATCCACGATCAGAGTTAGTTAATCCAAGCTCTTCCAATTTCGAGTCATAAAACGCATGATTTGATCGTCAAAAGGGTGAGTTTTGATCCACGAGCTACCAATCCAAGTAAACAAGTCACCATCCTTCGAATTCTTTGAATCAATATATTATTATATAGACTAATTCTTATCTATAAACTTGCTTTTCAAAATGAATATCTGATTATCTGTTTCAATTTTCATGGGTTCGCATGATATAAGAAGTTTGATCTCATTGTTCTTTCTTTGCAAGATTTTCTTGATTCTTGATCAGGTGAGTCTTTTTCAATATAATTGAACATGTTATGATTAATCAGAAGAAGTTTATTTTAATTCTGATTATATGATTAGGTATTAAAATCTTTAGGGCCGATTAAAGTAGCTATGACAACATTGTCTCTATCTTCCAATAGTATGAGCTCAAAGGTTATGCACGAAAACAAGGACTCAGATTGGACTGATGAACAAAACACATGGTTCGAAAGTGCTCGCTATATTTGATACTGAAACACCAGACCGCTGGACAAATGTGGCTGCTATGGTCCCGGGAAAATCAGAGATTGATGTCAAGAAACAATATGAGAAATTGAAAGCTGATATTAGTGAAATCGAGGCTGGTTTGGTTCCTGATCCTGGCTACGAAACCTCCTCTTTCAAAATAGAACTAGTGGAAGACCACGACTTCAGTATCTTCAGAAAACGACCTTCAAAGTTTAGACCTTTTGATCACGAGAGGCTAAAGGGTATCCCATGGACAGAAGAGGAGCATAGGTAACATTCAAGTTTCTGTGTTCCTTAATTTTTATATAGTATGAATAAAGATTAAATTTTGGTTATAAATTTGAAAACTTTCTAGACGATTCTTGATGGGTCTACAAGTTCATGGGAAAGGAGATTGAGAAGCATTTCCGTAACTTTGTAATGACGAAAACACCAACTCAAGTAGCGAGTCATGCTCAGAAATACTATGCAAGACAACATTCTGATGGTAAAGAGAAGAGAGACCGAGCATCCACGATATTACAATGACTAATCTCCCACAGAATACTAACTCTCCGGAAAGATCTCCTAATATGATGAATTATCCCTTTGATATTGCAAAATGAACATAAGTGGCGGAAATGGAATGAATATCAGAGTTTACAATACGGGCCTCCATTTCCAACCTTCACGGTACCAGATTCAAAGTTAAGGAAGCATAAGTTCGTATTTGTCATTGAAAAATGTTTATATCATTATATGTACTTGTACTTTGTTTGTATTCCAGTAGTTTGTTTTCATGTCTCTATCTTAGTGATTACTACCCTTACGATAACGAGATACAAGTCTGCATTTCAATTCCAAACCCGACAACATGAATGAAATCTTATTCCAATTCCAAAGAAAACGTGTATCTGTAAAATGGTAACAAACACACAACAAACTTCTTTACACCCACCAACCACCCTGGTGATCTTTTATTATAACAAGTCAAGAAGATAAGCTCCAAACGGATGCTACCAAACAATACAAAGACAAGATTGATCTCTACTAGGTGAGACACCAACCAACCTTACTACAATATCACTCAACACTAAACAACAAAGATCAAATGTGATTGATCTTTAGAACAATACTAACAATAGATATCAAAGTGATATCACTAACAGAAGAATACCAGACAGTGTGTGTAGAACAAGAGAGAATAACCAGATGAAGAAGATAATTAATCAAACCCTAGAAGAGGGTTGATTATATATAAACTGATGTTACATATCAGCCCTTCAAGATATCTTTATTATCAAAACTGATCTAAACTTGTATTAGAACAAATGAAGTCTTCAACTTGTCATTAATAGTCCTTGTATTTCTAACATCCCCTCTCAAGTTGATAGACTTCAACCTTGATCAACAACATAATCCTTAGCCTGTTTGCCTCTTTTATCAACATCACAATCCTTTGCCTGCTTGCTCCATCGAGAGATCCCCAAACATGTCAACCATACCAAGTTTTTGCACAATACACAATGTTGTTTTGACCAAGACACTTGGTAAAATATCTCTAATCTGCATGCTAGTATGAATCTTAACAGCTTTAATCACACCCGAAACTTTTTCTCTTACCAAATGTATATCCAATTCAAAATGTTTAGTTTTCTCATGAAAATCGGGTTAGCAAAGAATCAGATAAGCAAGACTATTATCACAAAACATCCAGTGCAATAAGCCTTTAATACCAATACTACTTAACAAATTGCTCAACCAAATAACTTCACAAGTAGTAGAAGCTAAGCTTTATATTCAGCTTCACCGAGCTTCTAGACAAAGTAGACTGCTTTTTACTTTTCCAGAAATAAGAGAATCACCCAAAAACACTAAATCCAAGAATGTATCTTCTAGTTATAGGACACTTTGCCCACCGCATCAAAGATAAGCTCTAAGTTTAAGATCGAAACTTTATTGAATTGTAAACCGAACCGTGAGAACCCTTAAGATATTTCAAGACTCTTAAAGCAACTTTTAAGATGAGACGAAAAGGCTTATGCATATGTTGACTAAGGCAATGTATCGATAACTAATATCCGCCTAGTATTAGTCGGATATATCAACTTCCCACCGCTTTTGATAGTTAGTAACATTATGTAAACCTTATCAAGATCACTTTTAGTAGTAGAAAACCCAAGAGAATACATTTTTCGACCTATAAGACATTTTATCATGATTGTTCAAAATAGTAGCAAACAGTAGACATCCAAAGACCTCAAATGGGAAAGATTTGGTTTCTTTTATATAACAACTCATAGGGACATTTACCATGTAAGATGATGATGGCAACTGTTTATAAGATATACAAGAAGCTAGAACACAATCGCACAAAACTTTAAAGGAATCCCCTTGAAACATAAGACTCTTGCAACATCGAGCAAGTGTCTATGTTTCCTTTCAAAGAATCCCATTCTCACGAGGTGTATGGACACATGAAGTTTGATGAATAATTCCAAGATCGAAAACATATCATTCATTTTCTTATTAACAAATTCAGCCCATTATCCGATCTTACGCTTTTATTTTTAAATCAAATTGATTCGTAATCAAGTGAATGAAATTACGAAAACACCAAAACTTCATCCTTAGTTTTGACTAAGTATATCCACACACTCTAGAAAAATCATCAACAATAGTCAAGAAATATTTGTATCCTTCTCGCTTGTAACTCTATAAGGGCCCCATAAGTCAAGATGAATAAGATCACCAATATTCTCATGACTTATGATCAGACAAAGGAAAAGGTTCCCTTGTTTGTTTTGCCCTATGATAGATTTCACAAACAGAGATAGTAGAATTCTTGGAAATACCAAGATCTTTTTGAAGAACAGATAGAACAGGATCAGCAGGGTGACCCAATCTATTATGCCAAGTAAGTTTAGACACATTATAAGATATAACCATATTGCAATCGACCTAAAGACAAATTAGGCTGCATGTCAAACAAGTAAAGACCATCGATCGACTACCATCCCCGCAGTCTCCTTTTCCAACTCGAATGTAACATTTATCCTCATCAAAACCAACAAACAACTTACTATCTCTAATAAGTTTATTAATGTATAAAAGGCTCACACAATATCCGAGAACAACCAACACATCATAAAGAGTAACATTATTAGTTAACTTCAAGTTTCCAACATGACTAATAGTGGCAAGAGTTCCATTAGGATGACCAACAGTAATTTTAAGACTAGTAATATCCACAATATTGGTCATACCAATAGTAGAAACAGTTAGGTGCTGATTAGCACCTGAGTCAATGATCCAACCCAAAGAGATAGTACTAACAGACAGACTAGAATTAGCAAAAAAATATCTAGAAAAGTTAACATTAAACCAGACATTTCCATTAAAGAAAGAAGCTCTACCTGCCATATTAGCATGTATGCTTCCAGAAGGAGTTTCACTAATCAAGGATAACAACTTCTTCATCTGTTCAGAAGTAAAACCAGAAGAGTTGCCAGCAGATGAAGAAGTATACTTATTCTCATTTTGTTTAACATCAGTATTAGCAGTATAGTTTTGTTTAAAAACATTTTGCTTATTAATGTGATTATTGTTTTAACAAAACCAGAGGAAACCCAATCAACTCATAGCATCCGTCAATAGTGTGTCCAATCTTACCACAGTTCTTACAATTCGTATTAGGATTAGGACCTCTATTAGCGATATTAGAATTATTATTAGTGCCCTAGTGTTATTATTATTAAACACTCTTCTATTGTTATTAAAAGACTTAGCAAAGAAAAGAAGAAGCATTAAGTTTAGACTCGTAAACACTAGAGGACTCTGCATCCCTCTCGGGACTCCTCCTAGATACAACAAAGATAAGCATCTTTCACCTCGTGAAGAGGATCTCTAGTTAACAAAGCGCTCTCACTGTGTTGATAACAATCATCAAGACCCATAAGAAACGCATCGCTTCATTAACCGATGCAGAACTAACTCAAGATTAGCATCACAAGTACATTTATGCTCACAAGTACATTTAGGTAATTTAGTGAGAGAATCAAATTCTCTCCATAATGAATTAAGTCTATGATAATAATCAAGAATGTAACTACCACCTTGTTTAATGTAATTAATCTTTTGTAATGATTATATATCACGTAACCATCAACTTTATCATATGTTTCTTTTAACTCTTGCCAAACAGAGCACATTTTCGTAATAAACCAATCCCATATAAACATCATGAGAAATGTAATTCATTATCCAAGTCAAGACTATAGCATTACACCTATCCCATTGAGCGCACAAAACATCACTAGTAGTAAACAACTCTTTAAGACAAGTACCATCCACAAACTATACTTATTCCTAGCTTGCAAAGCCAATTTCATAGCACCAAACCGATTCTATAATTTTCGCCCAAGAAGTTTAAATGGAATAAGAGCAGCCCACTATTATCATTAGTTTGAATATGAAGAGGATTACCAAGATCAAGGTTACTAATTAACACTTGAACATTACTACCACTAGGTTCATCTTCAATAGCCATAATAACCAGTTAACAAGAACAAACAGAACAAACAGTAAGAAAAAACACAAAAGACCACAAAAATCAGAACCAACAAGAACAACAAACAACCAGAACTAAACTACTCAATCAACTTCCAAGACTGCCCAATACCTATCCTCCTTCGACTTAGACACAACAATAAACTGAATAATAAAGAAAACAAATATAGCTACCACAACTCACACCCAAGATCAACCAAGAACCACCAAAGACCTGGGACACCGGAGTGGTATTCGTACCAATCAAGTTGGCGTGATCAAGGAGTTAATCGTCCTGCTTGCACCTTCTAGACTAAGTTAATGTTGTCTTAAGAGATAGATGATACTTACAATGATGAATAGAAACAAGAGATAACCAAGAATGGGCCCAAGAACACCGTGGAACTAAATCCCCAAACAACTGTAAATTGGGTTTCAAGAACCCTAATCAAGAATCCCATTAAGAATCACAAGATCTAGCCCGAATAGACTAATCAACCACTACCGTTAAGAAAACAGTTTCAATTAACCGATAACACCGTCAATTGCAAAACCCCCAAAAATTGTACGAAACCCTAGAAACCCTAGAATCTCAAAACCACCGGATCGTAACCTGATCTCTCGATACCATGTAAAATGGTAACAAACACACAACAAACTTCTTTACACCCACCAACCACCCCTGGTGTATCTTTTATTATAACAAGTCGAAGATAAGTCTCCAAACGGATGCTTACCAAACAATACAAAGACAAGATTGATCTCTACTAGGTAGACACCAACCAACCTTACTACAATATCACTCAACACTCGAACAACAAAGATCAAATGTGATTGATCTTTAGAACAATACTAACAATGATATCAAAGTGATATCACTAATGTAAGAATACCGCATACGGTGTGTGTAGAACAAGAGAGAATAACCAGATGAAGAAGATAATTAATCAAACCCTAGAAGAGGGTTGATTATATATAAACTGATGTTACATATCAGCCCTTCAAGATATCTTTATTATCAAAACTGATCTAAACTTGTATTAGAACAAATGAAGTCTTCAACTTGTCATTAATAGTCCTTGTATTTCTAACAGTATCTTTACTCCGCTATTCATGATCACGTTCACACTTAAGAAACCTTATTAGGGTGCCTTTCTTTATCAAAGTTAAAGCAAAGTTGGGTAGTTTCTGTTTAGTAAATAAAGAACAAGTTGAGTCATCACTTTATATGTTCACTACAATGCCATGTCAGCAGCTGACTCATCATCCACTCGTACCAAAATATTCATAATATTTAATATTTAGCTTTAGTTTGCTATTGGCATTCTTTACATCACAATGCATAGTTTATATGCACAGGAATACAACCATGTTGTGTTGACTGTTTGGCTTTATAATAGAGCTAGCTGAGTAAGAATTCCACAAGCATATTTTGTTAATGTTCTTTGGAATCAAATTTGCAACTTATTTATCTATTTTTCATTTAGTAACCATCCAAAATCTTTATATTTTTTGATTCGTAGAGGTCCCGTTAGCTAGTTTTGTTCCTTCTTATCGTGCTATTATTCTGTCTAATGTTCCAATTACCACTTGCTGGTTTGAGCAAGTCGTTATTCGGGATTAATTATAGATGAGAATGGGATAAACTTTTGACCATCAAATGGAACCTTAGATACTAATCTATGGCATATATTTGTGTTTCATGCTTTTGGTTTTGAAAGTGCTGTCATGTTTATGGCTTTAGACTTGGAGGATTTAACTTTAATGATGTTTCTACCTATATACTCCGTATAATGCATGAACCTTTTTTTGACTTTAGTCAACTCAAGATTTTGACATTTCCTTGACCATGGAGATTAAATTACTACATTTATTAATCATGGATTAGCTTTTAAAAGTATACTATTGCCAACAAAAGTGGGAACCATCTAGATGCTACCAGAAAATACCTAAATTATAGTTATCGAGTCAGGTTCTCCGGTTCTCCCTTCCTTATTCTTGGAGGTACATGTCAGATTGATGGTCATCTAGGTTTAGTTTCATGTGAGAAACATTAAATTGGTTAGAACTCAGAACTGTGAGAACCGATGTGAATCATGAGATTCTCAAGATCATTGCTATAAAAATGGTGCTTCGTAGTACATACTAGTAACCCCAATGTGATATCTTAACAAACCAATAACTGGCCAACGTATTATTTCAAACCAAACAGGCCTGTTAGGCCGGTTATAGTATTATACGGTTTGTGTAACACCCCGACCCGACAAGGGTAAAGATATCACAATACGGTTTCATATCAGAACTTCAATAACTATACAATAGCGGAAGCCTTTACAAAATATTCAAAAGAAAACATAAATAGCTAAACTTCCAAATAAATCTAAGATCTCTATGGTCAAATCTTGCTCTCAGCTCTACTCTCAAACCCAGATCACTATCCCATAAGCTCATCCCGAATGCTTAATACCGCCAGAAAAGAAAGTGCTTCGAGCTTACAAAGCCCAAATGAGATATAACAAAACGAAAACTAAACAAAACAGAAATGCAAACGAAACAAATGAAACGAATAACAAAGTCGTAGCGGAGTGAGCATAATGAATCATAGAAGATTCATGAACACAAACACACGTAAATCCGAAAGAACACATAGCAAATAAGAACAAACACATAGCATATTACGGAAACACATTAAATGACCAACATTCAAAGAATCAAGAAAGTAGAGTACATATAAGCCAAACGAAAAGTCTAAAACTAACGAAACAGTTCTAGAAATTTAACATGGCATTCATACAAATCAATGAAGAAACATTTAATACACTTAATGCAATATTGTAGCAATGAAACGCAGACAAGTCATGGCGATATAATAGCTAAACCAGTTCTCGATCAAATCCTAACCTTAGCAGATTTTAACATGGCGGTCACATATGCAGCAGATAATTAACCTATAGACAAGGTTTACAAATTTAATGAACCATCATACATGTTAACCTTCAAAACACTCAAATACACACTAGCACATTCATCTCATAGATCAACGATTCACGTAACGATAACAAATCATAATATCGGATATACAATCGTGTTTTAACGTATTAATCTTATCTTAGCATGGCAACTAATAATCACTTAAACAACACGTCATCAAGACATTCACTAACATATCATATCGAATACATAATATAAACACTGAAATACCAAATCATACGTAATACTTAACATAGAAGTAACAGATAAAGATTTAGTCAACTACCACGAGCCCAAAACATATCGATAACATATCATAAGTAACCATTGTATCTGAGGTGACCTCGGAATACCATATATAATATGAGGAGACCTCATAACCAATGGAGTAGCTAGCTCCCGAATTTGTGAAGACGCGTATTGCACACCTACATCATTCACCGGACAAATCATATCGTATAATGAT
The DNA here is from genome assembly GCA_022545495.1 of Chrysanthemum lavandulifolium. Taxonomy (NCBI): domain Eukaryota; kingdom Viridiplantae; phylum Streptophyta; class Magnoliopsida; order Asterales; family Asteraceae; genus Chrysanthemum; species Chrysanthemum lavandulifolium. The sequence continues at coordinate 96,793,158 of CM040244.1, forward strand.
CGATCTAGGATGCATCCATACGCCCTTCCTTACACCATCCGAGACGCGCGTAACATCACTCTCATCGCCCTAGAGTCATATCGTAGGTGCATCAACGATACGGACATGGAACCCCATGACTAGTGAAATATTTGGCTCGGGTGTCAAACTAAACTTAGGTCAAACAGATTGTCATAAATGACACAGATCATAAATTCATCATAAAGGTCAAACAGATAACACAACAGATAGTTCATATCAAAAGTTCATATTCAGATACTCAGAAATCAGAGATTATATAATAATCACATATCATACTTCATAATCAGAAATTCAACATTTAATGTTCACAATTCAGAAGTTCATAATCAAATATAGCAGGGTTCAACAAATGTGCATATCGGAGTCTTCGTAACACTAGTTCAAATCAGATATTGCATGGTTCAATAAAACAGAAGTTCAGATAAGCTACAGATCAAACTATCAGAAAAGGGTTCCTAGCAATGGCATCGGAAACCCTAATAAGTAAATTAGGAAAGCTAACGAAAAGAACATCATAAGGAACCTTTACTGAAAAGGTCAGAATATCTGTACCTTAGAGCAAATGAGAGGAAAGCAAACGAATAAACGAATACGAAGATGTAACGTCGCGTCTCCTCCAACGAATCTACACGGATTATGATTTATTTAATACTTATTAGTATAACGGATTAATCTCATTAATACTTTTAGAGTTGTCAGATTATTCTCATTTTTAGTGACGGACAGAATTCCAACATTTTAGAGTATTAATCATTTATTATCCAAACTTATGGGTTACAAATGATAATTGGTGAACTTAAGGGTTTAATATGATAAATATCTTATTTGAGAACTTATATGATCATCATTCATAGTATAGGGTTTACAAATATCAATAACGGATTTTAAGACTCTCTTTCAAAATAGTTTACATAATCTTTTATAACGTACATGATTAACCAGACTCACATGTAACATTGTTCGAATGCAAACCCTAATGAGACCATTCATGCAATACTTTAATTCATTATAACTCACGCATGTCCACGACACACTTAGTACTAGCTCATTTACTCTAAATCAAAAGCCATTAATGATTCCAAGACTTACCACTTCTCACATAAAATAACGAATCTACACACTTAGCTTTTAACCCTAATCAACTTCCTATTTATGTTCTAGGGTTTCCATACTTTTAATAACAGTTAATACGCATTTAATTCACATGTTACTTCTTTTAATGATTCTCACTTTGACCCTGAACGTATATGAAGACTCAAACAGAAATTAACTTAACTCACGATGTCCTTACGTAATTCATTTACACATGTCAACCCATATTTACTCGTAATTACATATTACACCTTTAACATCTTAAAGTATATGACCTAACCTTATATTATCAGATTTTACACTTTTAGCCCAAAGGTTTTAGAATTTACAAAACACACCCTTTTAAATTAATAACAATTCGAATGGCCCTCTAACTATCCAAAATTACACGTTTAACCCCCATACTTATTTTTATACGTTTAGTACCTTTATTTTAATGTTCACAAAAATAACTCTTAAGTTTCAATATTTACAAAACCAACCCAAGACTTTTATGTAGAACCGATTTATGCATAATTCAAGTCCAAGCCCTAAACCTAAGTGTAACCCATCATTAGCTCATCATTAATACTTCATTTATTGCCCTTAATAATAACAAGAAAACCCTAGTTTTTTTTATAAACCCTAATCGTCCCTTTTTAAATACTTTCCTTTTCATGTGCGATCGAACCATAAAACCCCAAAAATTCACACAAGCTTCAATTCACAACCATGTATTTTATTCAGGTCTTATAACATGTAATAGCTTGGAAAAATAGATTCATGATCTCTAAAATATTATACACCCATTCGTTATATTTATACTCTTTCTAGGGTTTTAAATCAAATTAATTCCATACGACTTATAAAACATGCATGGCCAATTTTTATGTGTTATATGTGACTTGTAGGACTGAAAACAACATTAGGAACATACCCTTGATGAGCTTGAATCGTTGGAACAAAAGAAGCACAAAACTAGCACTCGTCGAAACCCTAATCGACCCAAAAACTACCCACGCTCAATCCAGCAGCTTTGGAACTCGAACACTATTTTTCTCACCTTCTTCACCTTAAATCTCGTCCAAGAAAAATGGTCTCAAGCTCTGGAAACTGGAAGTCGACTTTTTGAGGGTTTTGGGAGTCGGTTTGGGTTAAATCGACAATTAGGGATATAGGGGAAACCGTATAATGTATTTATATGGGTTTTACTATTTTTCTTGTGGGCTTTAATATGTATTGGACTTAAAATAAATGGTCTCTAAATTTTATAACTTATATTGGGCTTTTATTTAGTTTTATTTCTTTTGTAAAATTAATTTAAATATATACGGCTTTATATAAAAACACAAAACGAATTTTATAAAATTATAAACTATAAAATTTACTTTTTACAAAGTCTTTAATATTTATTTGGCTCATGAGTGATATCTCTTAAAATTTTCTGAATTTACATAGCTTATTTGGTACTCTTTAAATTAGTTATTCATACTTTTTGATTGTAGGGGTATTTTGGTCTTTTTGTGAACTTTTGAAATTCAGGTATTACAATTCTTCCCCTCTAAAAGAAAATTTCGTCCTCGAAATTGGACAAGGCGTAATGTAATGTAGAACTAATCGGATTTGAATTTCTAGAATATAACTAACGTTAATCTTATTTCTAACAAATGAATTTCTTATCGAATATTTGAACTCATACTTATTCGTAAATCATATCAATAGTCGAATACTTATACTAGATAATTATATACTTATCGAATAATGGTGGAGAACAGATGAGACGCAGAAGTCAAACGACAAATTCTAACTTATTCAGATATCAAACGATGAGGACATCAAATGCATAGACGGAATAAATACTATCGGCCTCAATAGTCGCAGTAAATATGGGGAGACATATAAGGTTAAGGTGGTCATAGCAATCTATAGGTGCGCATGCATCATAACACTTGGATTCCAAACGATAAAACTTATACGTAACAAATATCGACGAAATCTCACAAATAGGTACAATTCAAACGAACATGAGAAGCACCAAATAATGATACAAGTCAAAGTCTAAACACACAACAATCAAAGGCATTTCCTGACGTCAGATACCTTCAATAAGTTCGATTATATGATCTCAGATTATTACGTTGATCAAAGGCCATAATACTTGCATCACATAACAAGTTCTTATTGTCATTATATTCGGTCTCGGGTCATGACAAAACACATAACTAATATCAAAACAAAACATACCACATACAGATAACACACAGATAGCAAGTAACATACTATAACAAACCAGATACACATAAGTATACCATCATGATGGCCATACTTCATTCAAGCGGTAAAATAAACAACATCACTAAGAAAATAAAAAATAGCGGACAAAACTTATGAGGACTAACGGAAACTTAACGACTCTAGCAGAAAGAAACAATGACAGAACTATACTTTCAAAATTTTGTTTTATTACCATTAATCAAACAAAATTTGCGAGAATCGCTTAAGATGAACTTCCAAAACAAAACTTATAAATCCCAGATTCAAACGTCAAATGAAAACAAAGGACCTAGCTCAAAATCAAACGCCGTAAAATTCTCATAGGAGGACAACTAATCGTAGCGCAAATTCCTATTCTTGTGTCGGATTAAACCTACCAAGAGTCAGAGGCTCCAAACCGAATCCACCTCGTATTCTTCCTCATGACTTATTACTAATGATCCGTAAAGAAAAGTCGATATACCGTAATGCTAAACGATAAAACTTCACGATTCACACCGAGTTCGAACAAATCGGAGAAAAGCAATACGCATCGAATCACTTATCGAATATCAAACCGACTTGAAACTCATGACAAACGAATCGAGTGACATAAGTCGCGCCCAAATCATATGAAGTAGATGAATCTTCTCACCACCGGTTGAATCTGCCTCCGCCTCTTGGCCTTTGGTTGGTCCATCCAACTTCCTCCAACAAGATCCCGATGTCTCCCACAAGACGGCAATGAGTGTGGCTTCGCTTCACGAACCTCTCCACTGTGGATCATTGCAAAGAACGCAGGTTGGCACCATCTTCTTTGGCTCCACGGGTAGTCTCCATCTAACGATCGACAAACGGACGAGCGAAAACAAAATAACAAAATTTGATGCGAACAAAGGAGGGCCAATTTAGTGAAGGTAAAAGAATATCAAGTCAAATCGAACGACCATCAAAAGGAATCGAAAGATATCCGAATGCACGGAAACCTAATGTCTACCCACTTCTCACAGTCATAGCCTAAGCTCTAAGGGTCCTAAAACCTAGAGCTCGATACCATAATTGTAACACCCGACCCGACAAGGTAAAGATATCACAATACGGTTTCATATCGAAACTTCAATAACTATACAATAGCGAAGCCTTTACAAAATATTCAAAAGAAAACATAAATAGCTAAACTTCCAAATAAATCTAAGATCTCTATGGTCAAATCTTGCTCTCGGCTCTACTCTCAAACCCGATCACCTATCCCATAAGCTCATCCTCGAATGCTTAATACCCGCAGAAAAGAAAGTGCGGTGAGCTTACAAAGCCCAGTGAATAGATATAACAAAACGAAAACTAAACAAAACAGAAATGCAAACTGAAACAAATGAAACGAATAACAAAGTCGTAGCGGAGTGAGCATAATGAATCATAGAAGATTCTGCGGAACACAAACACACAGAAATCCGAAAGAACACATAGCAAATAAGAACAAACACATAGCATATTACGGAAACACATTAAATGACCAACATTCAAAGAATCAAGAAAGTAGAGTACATATAAGCCAAACGAAAAGTCTAAAAACTAACGGAAACAGTTCTAGAAATTTAACATGGCATTCATACAAATCAATGAAGAAACATTTAATACACTTAATGCAATATTGTAGCAGCGGAAACGGCAGACAAGTCATGGCAGACATAATAGCTAAACCAGTTCTCAGATCAAATCCTAACCTTAGCAGATTTTAACATGGCAGGTCACATATGCAGACAGATAATTAACCTATAGACAAGGTTTACAAATTTAGCTGAACCATCATACATGTTAACCTTCAAAACACTCAAATACACACTAGCACATTCATCTCATAGATCAACGCATTCACGTAACGATAACAAATCATAATATCAGATATACGAATCAGGTTTTAACGTATTAATCTTATCTTAGCATGGCAACTAATAATCACTTAAACAAATACGTCATCAGCACATTCACTAACATATCATATCAGAATACATAATATAAACACTGAAATACCAAATCATACGTAATACTTAACATAGAAGTAATGATAAAGATTTAGTCAACTACCACGAGCCCGTAAACATATCGATAACATATCATAGTAACCATTGTATTCGGAGGGTGACCTGAATACCATATATAATATGAGGAGACCTCAAGTAACCAATGGAGTAGCTAGCTCCCGAATTTGTGAAGACGCGTATTGCACACGACATCATTCACCGCACAAATCATATCGGATAATGCATCGATCTAGGATGCATCCATACGCCCTTCCTTACACCATCCGAGACGCGGCGAACATCACTCTATCGCCTAGAGTCATATCGAGGTGCATCATCGATACGGACATGGAACCCCATGACTAGTGAAATATTTGGCTCGGTGTCAAACTAAACTTAGGTCAAACAGATTGTCATAAATGACACAGATCATAAATTCATCATAAAGGTCAAACAGATAACACAACAGATAGTTCATATCAAAAGTTCATATTCGTGATACTCGTAAATCGTAGATTATATAATAATCACATATCATACTTCATAATCGAAATTCAACATTTAATGTTCACAATTCAAGTTCATAATCAAATATAGCGAGGTTCAACAAATGTGCATATCGAGTCTTCGTAACACTAGTTCAAATCGATATTGCATGGTTCAATAAAACAAGTTCGGATAAGCTACGATCAAACTATCGAAAAGGGTTCCTAGCAATGGCATCGAAACCCTAATAAGTAAATTAGGAAAGCTAACGAAAAGAACATCATAAGGAACCTTTATCGAAAAGGTCGAATATCCGCACCTTAGAGAGCAAATGAGAGGAAAGCAAACGAATAAACGAATACGAAGATGTAACGTCGCGCCTCCTCCAACGAATCTACACGGATTATGATTTATTTAATACTTATTAGTATAACGGATTAATCTCATTAATACTTTTAGAGTTGTCGATTATTCTCATTTTTAGTGTGGACGTAATTCCAACATTTTAGAGTATTAATCATTTATTATCCAAACTTATGGGTTACAAAATGATAATTGGTGAACTTAAGGGTTTAATATGATAAATATCTTATTTGAGAACTTATATGATCATCATTCATAGTATAGGGTTTACAAATATCAATAACGGATTTTAAGACTCTCTTTCAAAATAGTTTACATAATCTTTTATAACGTATATGATTAACCGTGACTACATGTAACATTGTTCGAATGCAAACCCTAATGAGACCATTCATGCAATACTTTAATTCATTATAACTCACGATGTCCACGACACACTTAGTACTAGCTCATTTACTCTAAATCAAAAGCCATTAATGATTCCAAGACTTACCACTTCTCACATAAAATAACGAATCTACACACTTAGCTTTTAACCCTAATCAACTTCCTATTTATGTTCTAGGGTTTCCATACTTTAATAACAGCTTAATACGCATTTAATTCATATGTTACTTCTTTAATGATTCTCACTTTGACCCGTAACGATATGAAGACTCAAACAAATTAACTTAACTCATGATGTCCTTACGTAATTCATTTACACATGTCAACCCATATTTACTCGTAATTACATATTACACCTTTAACATCTTAAAGTATATGACCTAACCTTATATTATCGATTTTACACTTTTAGCCCAAAGGTTTTAGAATTTACAAACACACCCTTTTAAATTAATAACAATTGAATGGCCTCTAACTATCCAAAATTACACGCTTAACCCCATACTTATTTTTATACGCTTAGTACCTTTATTTTAATGTTCACAAAATAACTCTTAAGTTTCAATATTTACAAACCAACCCAAGACTTTTATGTAGAACCGATTTATGCATAATTCAAGTCCAAGCCCTAAACCTAAGTGTAACCCATCATTAGCTCATCATTAATACTTCATTTATTGCCCTTAATAATAACAAGAAAACCCTAGTTTTTTTATAAACCCTAATCGTCCCTTTTTTAAATACTTTCCTTTTTCATGTGCGATCGAACCATAAAACCCCAAAAAATTCACACAAGCTTCGAATTCACAACCATGTATTTTATTCAGGTCTTATAACATGTAATAGCTTCTGGAAAAATAGATTCATGATCTCTAAAAATATTATACACCCATTCGTTATATTTATACTCTTTCTAGGGTTTTAAATCAAATTAATTCCATACGACTTATAAAACATGCATGGCCAATTTTTATGTGTTATATGTGACTTGTAGGACTGAAAACAACATTAGGAACATACCCTTGATGAGCTTGAATCGTTGGAACAAAAGAAGCACAAAACTAGCACTTTCGTCGAAACCCTAATCGACCCAAAACTACCCACGCTCAATCCAAAGACTTTGGAACTCGAACACTATTTTTCTCACCTTCTTCACCTTAAATCTCGTCCAAGAAAATGGTCTCAAGCTCGAAACCGGAAGTCGACTTTTGAGGGTTTTGGGAGTCGGTTTAGGTTAAATCGACAATTAGGGATATAGGGAAACCGATAATGTATTTATATGGGTTTTACTATTTTTCTTGTGGGCTTTAATATGTATTGGACTTAAAATAAATGGTCTCTAAATTTTATAACTTATATTGGGCTTTTATTTAGTTTTATTTCTTTTGTAAAATTAATTTAAATATATACGGCTTTATATAAAAACACAAAACGAATTTTATAAAATTATAAACTATAAAATTTACTTTTTACAAAGTCTTTAATATTTATTTGGCTCATGAGTGATATCTCTTAAAATTTTCTCAATTTACATAAATTTATTTGTGACTTTAAATTAGTTATTCATACTTTTTGATTGTAGGGGTATTTGGTCTTTTTGTGAACTTTTGAAATTCAGGTATTACAGTTTGCGTTGTTTTGAATGTAAACATAGAATAGATGTAACCACTTAGGTTAAAAAAAAGCTAGCACCTTTTTCTCATGTACAAAGCCTAAAATGAATAACACAATACTTTCTTATTATATAAGAAAACACACAAGTAAACTAACAATTCTTAGTTGTCAACGAAAGAAACATTTGAGCTTCAAAATTTGTTTTCGTGTTGTGAATCATTATATTGTCGCTTCATAATAACTGCAGGAACTAACAATTAGAGATTCAAAATTTATGTGACACATTGATGTCCAAAAGAGATATAGAAAAGTAGGTTGAGAAAGAAGGTTTCGAGAAACACATGCACCAATGGTCAATTCTATAATATAAACACACAAACTCGTATCAACTACTATTATATGTGTACACACTCAGTTCAGTTCAGTCTAAACCGCAAACGAAACTATTGATACAGTTTGATGATAAACCCGCAGACCAAATTATGAAGTCAAACTGCCTAATTTCCTTTGGTTAGAGTGAGGATATCGCTAGATTAAATGTGTCGGACGATGCAAGAGACTCACTTTGGGCGGCCTGCATTTACTTTAGTGAAGGTACCTCCTCATTTACAAATATACACATCTCTACTTATGTTGAAATGATAAGGCATCAAATCTAGTTATGATAAAACTTTGACCAAGTTTTGTTTAACTTTGTTCCATTCCATGGTTGGCAGTTCCTAAACATACAATAATATTAGAAAAATTCGTTATATTTCCTAAAGCGAAAATGATCAAATGAGCAAGGTGATATAACTCTGTGTATGTGGTGCAATCTAAGTTGAACAAGTTTCTAGCTCTAGAAAATTCTTAGCCCATGAATTATATAAACTAAGAATTTGTGTCCCATAATGAAGCTTACTATTGGTATCCTAATGGGTACTATACTAACATAGTGGTTGATACTACAATATAAGGATCGTCCACAGAAAGCCAAGACTAAGTGCCCATACACATAAATATCCACTCTGCATTTCATGCAAAAGTTACACATATTTGCAATATAAAATAGTATATTATGTACTATTTAATTTAACTCAACTTTTATTTGGAGTATGACAAAGGCCCTCACTTCATAAAACAAGTTTTCAATTGGAGAAACCTTTCTGCAAGTTGCATTAGAAAGCACTTACCTCCACAACTTTATTCTGTTTTGATTCATTTTTCTTAGTGGATATGCCCCACAAAAGTTAGAACCTCATAATATACACTCTTTATTTTTATTTTATTTTTTTTCTTCATTTATTTCATCTCAACATCACTTCAGTTATTTAGTGAGGAAGATATACACAATGGTTTTGATTTACCTTCTTGTCTGCAGACAAATCAAAATATATATAATTAACTGGTTTACCAATTTGTTTAGTGATGTTAGAAGTACAAGCATATGAATGATGAATTGTGTGTCACATTTGTACTTGTGACAAATTTGATGCAAGGGATCTCCACTATGTATATAATAATACTGTCTTTGTTCATCCTAGAGTAATATAACTGTCACTTTTCGGTTAAAACAATGATTTTAAGAAAGTGACTACGTACGTACGATATATAAAGTTCCACGTCGATATGTCTTTATCTTAATGAATCCTTATCCTCTATAAACTACACGTACCTAAAAATTGCGAAAGGGATCAAGTTTGGTGACACAACGAAACATGTGCACAATGTTGATGATATCCTGTTAACGGTAAGTGGTAACAACTAACAACCCCACTTTTTAAAGAACATCCAGAAGCTATTAAGATTACAAAGTGCAACAAACTTATTACATGCCAATCAACATCTTTGTAGGAAATACAACAAAACCAATAACTTATACAACAACAAAAGAGAAAAAGTATTCAAAACTTGTGGAAAACATATCTACATGCTTATTCTTCAAGAACCATAACTGCATTCAATGGGATAACAGAAGGTGGGAAATCAGTTCTTGGTCCTGCCAGAGAGTAGTATGCTAGAATATGAGCAGGATGTTCGACTTCTCTATCTTCACCAAGGAGGACCCGTCTAGAAGGAATAATTTCAATATTCCAAAACGGGCGCACCATTGCTAAAAGATCAAATCCATAATTAGAGGACCCCCTATACCCTTGTACCCAAAGGTATCTTAAAGACCTTAAATGTAAAACAGCAATAGCCAATGCTTGTTCACTAAAACAGCAACCCTCACTTCTAGTTTTTGTAGATTAGGACACCCTTGAGAGAACCCTATAAGCCCTTCATCAGATTGCCCAAGATAACCTAACAACATCCATCTTATGTTATGACTATTTTGACCAATATAAGTCAAACCAACGCCGGTCAACCCTCCTGGTCAAGATATAGAGCAAATCTTTTAGCTTTTGGCAGCCACTTAATAGAGCTCGGACCCCATTGTCAAGGGGTAAATCTGTAATTACCTCTTCTTTATCTAGCAAGACCAGACGGAAATCACAAAGTTTTTTTAAGTGCATACCCATGACTTCTAGAGCTGTGTTTGTGATATCAGATACATATACAGCAATGTATTCCAACTCTATGCAGCCTTGTGCTATGGCTGTTAGACCTATTTGAGAAACAATGCCTTCTTCATCTTCCAATTCTTGTTCATCAGCACCTCGCTCTATTCTAAGCCGCTTTAAATTCTTGCAAACACGAGCAAGAACTTCCAATCCCCTGTCTCCAATTACGTTCCTGGTCTGTTCACAAGCATGACACAATAAATGGATATATGTATGAACTTTGTTTCAAAGCTCAGTTGCCACTTGCATTCACAATTTGAATGTTTGGATAAACCAAGTCTGCTTCTCGTTATCTAATTTGAGATGCTTTTTTATTTCTACTTCACAAAACGACTGTTTTTTATTTCACAGAAATGTACAATATTTATCAATTTATCAAATAATTTTTTAAATAAGGAAACTTAGAGAAACACCTAGACATTTGATTATCTGATTATTACAGCAAAACAAAAACACAACCATATATTATTTTCTATAATGTGTACTATTACGAGTCACGATCATTATTTAATACTCTTCCAAAACACAAATCCAAACACGAAGTCAATCAGCATATCATGCTAACACGTACTAATAGTTCATAACATGGTAAACAGTAATGTGCAACTGATAAGTAAACAATCAATCCGCATCTCTTAGAAAATAAGGTCACAATGCAAATCAAACTGCAAATAAATTTTTCATCCCAGAGACAGTATATTGGGAAAACAAAATTAAAAAAAGGATGAGGAAATTTTACCTCAAGAACTTCCAAATTGGGACACTTCGGGAGCAAGATGCAATGATCCTCCGTGTCAAGAAGAGCATAGAGGAGATCCAACTTTTTAAGCCGGGAAGCAAAGGGATATACAATGGGCATCTCATCCGAACTCATGTAGTTAAAACCTAATCGGCATAATCTTGGGGGATACGAGACTGACCCATACTGTTCAGCTTGTCCATTAAAGCATCCCCCACCAAATTCTTCTAGTGACACAGCAGCTTGAAAGAAACCAACAAGATCCAAGATTTCACAATCACCTATTTTGACCGAGACTAAATCCTTGCAGTTTCTGGCTATGAGTTCAAGATCTCTAAAATTAACTTGGGAAAGATCCGTCATGTAAAAGTTTAATGTTTCAAGAACCGTGTTGTTTAAAGCAAGCTCATGTAGCCACTCTCCATCTGTTTCTATTACTTGACTTTCTTCTAAGAATAAGGTATTGAGGTTCCTGCAATATCGTAAAGTATACAATTTTGCATCATCAACTATAAACTAGTCACAAATTAATAATCTAGAACCAAAACCGCAACCCAGTGATGTAAGTATGACCCTCCATAACAATACGTCACATCACGCACTCAATTAATGGAAGGTTTAAAAGACAGTAATAAACCCTTGGTTATACATATAAATTCTGTTTTTGACATTTTCTACGGCGTATCCTACAAAAAATTTAATCAGTTGCATAAACAATGTAACATTTCAAATTCTCTAGAATGTGTCTCGAAAGTTCCTATTTGTGAACTCAACTATTCATCTACTTATACCATGTATCTGTCATTACATTTTCATTAATGAACATCAAACTATGCAATTAATTCTTCAAACATGTTGCTCTCCATACTAGATAAACATATATAATGAAGAAAAAGACCTCAAGGTAAACGTGACAAGGAGTATTAAAGATCATTGGAACACTTGGTTTTAGGACATTATATGCAAAGGCTAATAAGGTACCACGGAGTGAGTCGGCTTCACCATCGAGTAGCACTCGGTAGTCGGCTACACCATTCCGCCCAATTCGGGTACCATAAATCGGGTATGAAATCGAGCTCTGCCGCTCGATTTCAGCTTATTTTTTTTGTCTTTTGTGAATATTAGTGTTAGGGTAGTATCGGGTACCACCCGTCCACTTAGAGTAGTATTAGGGTAGTATTGGTGGTAGTTTTGAGTTGGAAGATTTTTATTGGATAGAGCGACGCAAGACCTCGTGGTATTAGGGTATGAAACTTGACTCCTCCTCCTAATGATCACAAATCACAGCTTGCAATTAGACAAGTTAACCAAATTGACAGCTCTAAGTCAAAAGTACTACATGCCAATAAGTCAAAATTTTGACTTTTGAGCTTAAACTTGCGGCTAATTATTGACAATGATAGTAACTTGTTAAAGGTGCTTAAAGATTTGATCATTACAAAGCTACAGATAGAAAACTGTGTACCAAGATCCCCGTATTATATACATTTGAAATGTAATTGCATTAAGCTTAAAAGGAAACAATGAATTTTTAATCACAATATAATACAATGAGCGTGTATCGATTTGTTTATTAAAACCGCTTATACTTTTCAAAATAAGCAGAGGCAGATTATTAACACTAACAAAATGCATTGCTAGAAGATAGTGTTTAAATCTGCTTCTGTTTTAACGAACCACAATAATTAAATGGGTGAAGGCTGAGAATACGTAACTAACTTTCTCAAATATACCGATGTACGTAACATACAAATTTTATTACTTTTGTACGTAAATAACTTTCAAATTATGATCAATGTACGTAATGTGACCGGTAACTACAAGTTACCAGGTCAAAAGTTTCAAATTATTATCAATGTACGTAAATAACTTTCAAATTATGATCAATGTACGTAATGTGACCGTTTTTCTTACGTTTTGTCCGTTTTTGTTCCGCTTTCGTCCGCTTTTCTTACGCTTTGTCCGCTTTTCTTACGTTTTGTCCGCTTTTCTTACGCTTTGTCCGTTTTGTTCCGCTTTTATCCGTTTTCTTACGCTTTGTCCGCTTTTGTTCGTTTTGTCCGCTTTTCTTACGCTTTGTTCGGGCCGTCCGCTTTTCTTACGTTTTGTCCGTTTTCTTCGTTTTGTCTGCTTTTTTCTTCTGTTTTGTCCGCTTTTCTTAAGTTTTTGTTCCGCTTTTGTCCGCTTTTCTTACGCTTTGTCCGCTTTTGTTCCGCTTTTGTCCGCTTTTCTTACGTTTTGTCCGCTTTTCTTATGTTTTGTCTGCTTTTGTTTCGCTTTTGTTCGCTTTTCTTATGTTTTGTCCGCTTTTCTAACGCTTTGTCCGCTTTTGTCCGCTTTTTCTTACGCTTTGTCCGCTTTTGTCTGCTTTTCTTACGTTTTGTCCGCTTTTGTCCCGCTTTGTCCGCTTTTCTTACGCTTTGTCCGCTTTTCACGCTTTGTCCGCTTTTGTTCCGCTTTTGTTTTTTTCTTATGTTTTGTCCGTTTTCTAACGCTTTGTCCGTTTTGTCCGCTTTTCTTACGTTTTGTCCGTTTTTGTTGGTTTTGTCCGTTTTCTTACGTTTTGTCCGTTTTCTTCGTTTTGTCCGTTTTCTTACGTTTTATCGTTTTGTTGTTTTTGTTCGTTTTCTTATGTTTTGTCCGGTTTTCTAACGTTTTGTCCGTTTTGTCCGTTTTTCTTACGTTTTGTCCGTTTTGTTAGTTTTGTCCGTTTTGCTTTTGTCCTTTTACGGAACAAAACGGACAAAACGTAAGAAAACGGACAAAACGGAACAAAACGGACAAAACGTAAGAAAACGGACAAAACGGACAAAACGTAAGAAAATCGGACGAAACGAACAAAACGGACAAAACGAAACAAAACGGACAAAACGTAAGAAAAACGGACAAAACGAAACAAAACGGACAAAACGTAAGAAAACGGACAAAACGTAAGAAAACTAACAAAACGTTAGAAAACGGACAAAACGTAAGAAAACTGGACAAAAGGTAAGAAAACTGACTAAAATGGAACAAAACGGACAAAACGTAAGAAAACGGACAAAACGGATAAAACGTAAGAAAACGGTCACATTACGACATTGATCATAATTTGAAAGTTATTTACGTACATTGATCATAATTTGAAACTTTTGACCGGTAACTTGTAGTTACCGGTCACATTACGTACATTGACCATAATTTGAAAGTTATTTACGCATAAAAGTAATAAAATTTGTATGTTACGATATCGGTATATTTGAGAAAGTTAGTTACGTATTCTCAGCCTTCACCCTAATTAAATAATGCTATGTTTATTGTTTTGCAATTCTACTTATTATCAATTTAAGAGGTAGACAGCTTATTTGACTCTTGAATTAGCAGCTAGCCACAAAATGTTTGCTTACATCCAAACACTTAAAGGTCAAACTTTCTGTTGTATTACATCAACAAGCATTATCCATATAAGCACTTTTAGAGAGTGTTTGGGATTGCTTATTTTTCCTGCTTATCTATATCTTTTTTAGCTTATAAGCAGTTGACTTATCTGCTAAGTTTGGGGTAAAATAAGCAGCTTGGAACATTCTTATTTCAAAGTGCTAATATTTAACTATCGTTACTTTTTTACCCTCATATCTAACATAAAAACGCTTTTAACAGATTTTTAGCTCTTTAACTTTATTTCGACTAGTAGTCAAGAATTTAATTCTAAGACGAACTTGAAATAAGCAAAACGAAACATTAAATCCTCAATTAAACACCCTCTTAATAAGCAATAGCAAACACAAAAGTAGTAAGTTTGCAACATCACAAACTAAGAATTGAGCAATATCACATCAAAACAAATTCACTAAAATACCTGCAACACCGACATATATGCTTCAACCCATCAGTCGAAAACCCCGAACACTTATCAAGCTTAACAATTTGCAAAACACCACCACGCGCTTTCGCAAGCAATTCAAGATCACCATCATAAACAATCATTCTCCGAAAATGAACCGCTTTCAAACACGAAAACGACACCGCAATCTCCTCAACCCAAGGCTTCACAAACCCACCCCAGTCCTCAGGAATCAAGTTATACATAGCAGCACGTGGCTTCCTTTCAGCTTCAAACTTTCTAAATTTGGAAACCTTTGTAGTAACTGTTTTGGTGTTGCTGCGTAACATAAAGCAATCATGACATGTTTACGTGTTTGTGATTCTACCTCGTACCCTCTTTTGCATACAAGTGATACAGATTGTCGGGTGAGAGTGTCTTGTATGTATGGAATCACACACTGAACACAACGTAAGACATGTTATGTGTTGGGTTGTTACTAGATTTTTTGTAAAACATTGACAACTAGCAACGCTGACCGACACTCAAACTGACAGAAAAACATGAAAACATGTTTAAGGATGATTTTCAGGAGATTAAGGAATAGTGTGTTTGAGGGTGTGAGGAGGATAGATATTGACGGCGACAGTTGGAAGGGTTTGAGTGGGTGTCGTTGGGGAGAAAAATGGAAAGTTTTGAGTAAAAGGTTAAAAAAGTTTTGGAGTTTGTAAGGGGTAATATGGGAAATTGATGAAAGATTATGTGATGTGAGATGTTATGTTCTTACGTTTCTTGGAGTTAATATCGATGGGGATAACGCGACAAAGCCATCGCTTCATTGTGTTACCTCCTTTACGTGTCTGCAGTGTCACGCGTTGTTATTTATTTTCAAACTTTTCTTCAGTTTTCCTGGTCATATATTTTTTTTCTCGCAACCACTTTCCCGTATTACTCCTTTCACTTTTCTAATTTATCATAGTCTCTCGACGGGGTGCTAATGTTCTTTGAGTATTAAACCCATGTCACCAACAAAAGAAAAGGCAAGCCGATCTTCCTTGTGTTGGAAAATTCCCATCTTCACTTCCCATCTTCACTAAGTATAAAGCATAAGTGATGTAGCGTGGGGTGAAGAATAAACCGAGAACCGACCGAACCGGAATCAACCGAACCGAATCAATTTTAGAACCGCGGTCCGGTTTCTGCTCTTCTTCTTACTCTTTTTGCCGGTTCGGTTCGGCCCGAATCATGCAGATCGGCTCGGAATCAAGAACCGACCGACTTTAATAGCTTGTAAACATTTTATAGCTATATGAATTCTAAAAAGTACTTGGTATGGCTATAATGTACAGTGTGGTCTCAAAACAAATGACTTACTAATTAAACTTGTGTTTGTATATATATCATACTAACATGTAACACGTTTTGATTCCACAAGTTACTTGTTCATGATCATTAATGGAAAATTCTGATTATGATTCTTATATATATATCATACTAACATGTAACACGCTAAATGAATTTTGATTGGTGTGTGATTTCGTATTAACATGTATTGTTCTTCTTTTTTTATCAAAATTTCGGTTCTAATGGTTAGAATCGAATATTCGAACCGAACCGGGCGTATTTACTCGGTCCGGTTCTCGGTTCCTTGTTCATGCACTTTTTCGGTTCTCGGTTCTCTCGGTTCCGGTTCGGTTCCGTCCGGTTCCGGAACCGAGCTCACCCCTAATGTAGCGTTAAAATTTTATCTAGCTGGCTTTCCAACTCCTATTGCAAAACACTAATCAACAAGAGACGACACACAATAATCAACAACTAGGTTTTATGCAATCATGGGCAAATACTATTAAATTTAGCCTAGCATAGTAATGAAAATAAAAGCAATTAAAGTAGTCAAACAAACAATCACAAATAAACATAATTAAATGATTGATTAAATAGCTTATCTATACTACCTTATAACGATTTAAGATTCTAAAATTGAAGACTTAAAAATTCAATTACTACTCCTCTTTCTCAAACAATTCATTTACTCTCACATTTACTCTCATCATAAACAACCCATTTACTCCTCATTCTGTAACTCCCACATAAAGGATATAAAGACAATACAAGCCCCTTCTCTTCAAAACCTAAATCATATCTCTACATATTCACAACATCGCCACAAACACTTCCGCCGCCACCACTTCCTCCTCCGCCAACACAATCCGCAACAACCACCCTTTATGTAGCATTACTAATACTAAATTAAACTTGCAACCAAATACTAAAAATTCACAAGACTCATATGGGTTCCAAACCGATCGCGATAAAACTCACACCACTCGACCAAACACACCGAATAAATGATTACCACGCGAAAGGTCAAGAACATGATTTAATCCGTAATTTATTTCCACAAAAAGAAATTTATACAGCGTTAACACATTATTTCATTAAATTGTCACACTAATCATTTCAAAATGTTTTTATCGAGTTTACTTCCACGAAGACCATGAATCAAACGTACTCACCGGTTTTTAAATGAAACATAACACGACGGTCACGCCGCCACTTACCACAACGAGATGGAAAAAATAAGAGAAGGGGAAGACGACGGTGGTGGCCGTGTGATGCTCACCTCAAAACAACCCGCACCGAATCTTTATATTCAAGATGTACCACGCGTGAGGGTTCTCACAACAGCGAGATTGTATAGAAATGACCACGAGGGTCGATTATCGCTTGAGAGGTGGTGATGTGATGAGATGGTGGTGATAACGGCGGTGGTGGCGCGAGTGGCGTTGTGGTGGGAGCCGAGGGCTCAAAATCTCCGAAATGATGTGGGTTAACCGATCTATCGAATCGGCAAGAAAAGATTTCACGGAAAATTTTCCCGAATGGTGGTGGCGGACGACGGTGGTGGTTGCCGGAGAAGATGGTGGTGGCGAGTAGAGAGAAGAGAGAGGAGTGTGTGTTTTATGTGTAGAAAATGATTTTAATAAGAGTAAAATGGGTTTATATATGGAGGGAGGGACTAAAGGTGTATAAAATGAAATGTTTTAGACTTTTGAATCTGAATTTTGAATTGTGTTTAAATTTTAGAAATTGGACTATTGGGCTTTCTAGAGGTAGATCTACTTTTAAAAAGTAAACGCGTTTTACACTAAAATTGAGAAATTAGTGTTGTCTAGAATGTTAGAATCTTGAAAACAACATCTAACAAAGAAAACGCTAGAAAGGGAAAACAATAGATTCAAGAACTAATATTGGCAATCATCTAATTTCTCATTTTTAGGTGCCTGCAAAAGGTACAAACATAGCACGTCAAGAACTTTAAAACGAATGGACGGTAGACGTGGTGGAATGAAGATACAATAGTTAAAGAAATGGATTTTGGACATGTAATATTTTTACAAATATACAAAACCTTTATGGATTTTCTAATGATTTTTATACACGATCAAAACTTAGTAGCGATATTTCTATCTCTTATAATTGTAGCGCTTACATTTTCAAAATATGAGCTTGAATTTATGGTTATTACAATATTAATTGACTATCGCCGTTTGCACCATGCCAATCACAAAACATTTCTTTGAAGTGGTTCCTTAACTCTATAGATACGCTCGATAGAAAATTATTTGTTGCCAAAATATAGTAAAACCTAAACACATTGCTAATTTATTGTAAAAATGTAATAATTTAAATACGCAATTCACCGGAAATTTAAATACGTAACATTATTGCTAGAAAAAATATATAATGAAAATATTTGCTCATTAAAATCTTAGTCACAGGATACCCACCGCATTGCGCTGGTACCGCTAGTCTTCTCAATACATTGAGTTCTTAGGGCCAAAAGGCCCGGAAAACCACTTAAAAGTGCTAGGGTTTGGACTTCCAAAGATATACCAAAGTTGCACACTTTACATTGAAAATAATGCGAAAATATATAGATTTACAATTGTGACGGCTTCACTTGTTAAGTGTGATGCTGCCAGCTCGCCATTTCTAGGGTTTCGTTATTGCACCAACTTAGTTGTGACGGCGTTGCGTTGGAGTGGTGATGTCGTCAACCTTCATAAATTTAGTCTTGACACCATCAGCTTGAGGCCGTCACAGGAGCCTATATGGTCAGCCTCACCTAGGTGACGACAAAAGTGGTTGTGACGCCGTCACGAAGCCTTCTTCGTAGCGGTTTTTCACAATGTTCTCATTTTCTTTGTTTTACCGTCTAATCGAGCTCAAAGTTCTTTCTTTTCCAGGATTTGCTTCCCAAGTACATAAAATTGAAATATAAACGATTTAGGGTAATAAATGATCAAATATATACGAATTTAGAGGATAAATGGCCTCTTAAAAACGTATGAAATTACACCTCAGTTGCATTTTTGCATACACTTTTGTTCTGCCATCTTTTGATCATCGAAAATATAAATAATATAAATAACTCGGGATTTATAATTTCATCACTACACTTGCATTTTTGAATAAATATAAACTAACTAATGACCCGAATTGCAAAGATCAAAACATGTGGATTACTAAAACGTTAACGTACATATGAAGGTAATAATTTGACGTTCTTCCCCATTACTCCATAATAAATAATACTAACATAAGTCCCAATCTTCCTAAAACTGTATTTATAAAATATGACTTAACTTAGCAACTATTTAACCAACTAGACAATTAACTAAGGGTTTAACATATATGTTGTACAATAATGCACTAAAAATAAGTGCATACAAGAAAGGCTAAGACAATTTGGTGGAATTCTAAGTGGTAAGATTTTTGTGCTAGCTATATAAATCATATCCATGAGACGCTTTATTAAAACTAAAGTTTCACTTGTAAATGTCATAAAAAAATTTACTCGCTAAAATCACCTTTACAAGTATTTCTTTTGGTTTATTACATAATTATTTAAGAACAAGATATATAACAAATGCATGTTTGGTTTCTAAGTGCTAGTCCACGCAGTTTGAGCAAATGACGATATCTTCCTACTAATAATAAGAAAAATAACATCACCAAAAACCACAATAACAACATTTGTACTTTTCAACGTGTATAAATCTTATTAGAAATGAATCGTAAGATTTATAGTAGAATAGCTCACGGTAAACTATTCGGTTGATGACAAATGAAACACTCCTATTGGAACGACTAGTTGTAGTTAGCTTTGCTTAGTTCGTTCCTAGGAGAGGGGATCCTATCAACTTAATGCTAATTAGCACTTTATGTATTTATTTAGGATCTCTACTTATCTCGGTTACAAAGTGTCATTTAAATATGAAGGAAAATACTGTGATGTACATGGGTATAGTGGGTCACCGACCTTTGAGTAGACATCACGTGCTTAGTGAACTAGGTTAAGCGTGCGTTTGGTTTTCCAATGCTGACAACCTTTTGTACCCAAAGTCTTACTTTATCATCCTTAGATAAGACTTTTCACTTATATTTCCAAGAAGTTTCCCGCTCATTCATCAGAGACTAAGTTTCCATTCTGAGAAAAGTCTTCAAGGTCAAAGAGACATTTGTCAGACTCAGTGCCTCTAGTGTTGCTTGTAGCTCCTTATACCTTGCTCCCTGACACCACATCAATTTACAAAGTATTTCTTCAGTTGGTCTTCGACAAGGAAAAGGGAGATACGTGTGATAGGAGGGCACAGTTTTCCCTGAAGCTTGGCTACTGATTGAGCTTTATCAAATCTCCCTTGATTTCTTTTATCAGTGAGCTACATTAATGCGTGGGTTCGGGGTCGAAAAGACTTCCTTTTCTACGAGCAATTTTTTCAAACATCTAGGCAGTGAACCTAATCGTTGTAGTGTAGTATGGGGTAAACCCATGGGATTGATTCGTCCTCTAGGGGAATAGGAATTCTAGAAAAAGATGTGTGACGAGAAGGTGAGGTTGAGGGAGATTCTTTTTAGTCTTTTTATGATTTTTTTTAAAGCAAGGTAAATATCTCGGGGTATGAGAGTGGGGGGTGGTACTTCTACCGATTTTAAATACTTTTTATAACTACTTACTAATTAACTACTTGAACTAAGGATAGATTATGCTAATTGTAGATGTGCTCGTATGATGATTAAAAATGTGTTTACTTAGATGTTCTTACTCCATAGTCATCTCTTATTGTTCGGCTGAATTGTCATATCCTCATCTTAATTAGTGCGTTGTATTTCGTTTGGTCATATGGGGTGCTTAATTCTCTAGTTCTATTAATTGTAACTCTCCTTTAGACTATCTGGGATCGGCAAGTACAATAGTATCTCCCCCGAATACTCTACTATCCTTAAGCTACAACTCATGCAATAAACACAACGAATGGCCTAAGTGCACTCTTAAGTTTTTTTGCTATTTAGGATGTTCACGCTCGCAACAATTAAAGAAGAAACCAGTTTTCCTTACTCTAGCGTCTACCAATTAAGACAAGAGACAACCTAACAATAATTAACAACTAGGTTTCATAGATCTAAGCAAACACAAGGATAATTTAGCTACTCATGTTAAACAAGCAAGCATACACACATACAACCGAATACGGGTAGACATAATGATAAAATGGATAAACAAACTTATCTTATGATGTAAAATAGGTATGGAACTCAAGAATACTTTGCCCAAGTCGAACTACAACTGAATTAGGGTTTGCTCTCCAAAGTTCTACCTCTTTTAAAATAGAAAAATCGAATTCTATATAGAGTTACAAGTGCGACGACGCCACTTTACTAGTGGCCGCCAGTCGCCGTCATTAGGGTTTCGTTTGGGGCCAAGTCATCGTTGGGACAACGCCGCTTGATGTGTGATGCCGTCGGTCTTCATGAAGGACATCGTCGACATTGGTTCTGGGCGTCGGTGTGGAAAATGAGAGTTACGCCCGTAGTTTAGGCGCGACCCGTCAGTTAGGAACCGAATTTGTTCGAGTCATCATGTGCAATTTGATCAAAACTTATATAGGGACGTCACCTTTGGTTAGGGCGTCGTCAAGTCCGCTTTGATATTGACTTTGCCATTTTCTTCATGTTTTCGCTCCTTTTCATCCAAATATGCTTCATTCCAAGATTTTGCTTCCAAAAGACCTAAAATGTGAAAAGAAATTATTTTAAGTAGTAACAGATATAAAATGTGTCAATTAAGGGCTTAAATGACCCCCTAAAAACGTATGTGTTGGGAATTGTAGATTTGATGATTACAAAACCACGAGCAGAAATGAAGAAAGAAGAAACAATGAGGGCCTATTATGTAATAGTTAGCTTAGCTTTACTTGTAAGCTAAGATTAGGGTTTTTGTGTAATCTCCCTATATTATATAAAGAGGGTAGGCGTCTAGGTTACACTCATCCTTTCATTTCATTTTATAGTAGACATCTCCTAATGAGAGTCTAAGAAAACGCATAGAGCGTAGTAGTTATAGTAGTTGTAGTAGTAATAGTTTTTATATTCAATAAAGAAAATCTTATTAGTGATATTGATTTTGTTCTTAATCATTCCGTTCTTTTCATTCAATTGATATCATTGATACCCTAGTTGAGTCCAGATCCATGGATTCTACAATTGGTATTGTTGGGAATTGCAGATTTGATGATTACAAAACCACGAGCGAAAATGAAGAAAGAAGAAACAATGAGGGCCTATTATGTAATAGTTAGCTTAGCTTTACTTGTAAGCTAAGATTAGGGTTTTGTAACCTCCTCTATTATATAAAGAGGTAGGCGTCTAGGTTACACTCATCCTTTCATTTCATTTTATAGTAGACATCTCCTAATGAGAATCTAAGAAAACGATAGGCGTAGTAGTTATAGTAGTTGTAGTAGTAATAGTTTTTATATTCAATAAAGAAAACCTTATTAGTGATATTGATTTTGTTCTTAATCATTCCAATCGCTTTCATTCAATTGATATCATTGATACCCTAGTCGAGTCCGATCCATGGATTCTACACTGGTATCGAGCCTCGTGGCTCTCGATCTAGGGTTTATAAGGTTTTCGTAATTAGGTTTATACCCTAATTGTTATGTAGCAGCAGATGTAAAAGGCAGCATACATAAAGGAGTTTTCAGAAGAGCAAATATGGTGATGGTATGATTGGGTTTTGACGATTACTGTTCTATCAATTTGGGTTTATGATTGACGCAAGGTTTATTAATTCTACCTCGTACTAATTAATGAATCACAAATTCATTCTGGTTTAATTTTTTTTGTCAAACGAGCTGAATCTTTCTTTTAGGTCAGAAATTGCAGCTTGATTGGTTCACATGGGTACTACATGTGGGTCACCGATTGAACAGTATCGCATATGTTTTATAGGTCCAAGATTATTACTGGTCAGTGCATACTCACGTGAGGTTGTAGGGGACTCATCTCTGATTGAATGTCACATGAGGTACTTATCATACACGAATGAAATCTACAATATTATATTGATACAAGATATTCAATGTGGGGATCAATTAAGTGTCTCGAATATCACGTGATAGGGCATTACTGTTCGGAACCCACGACTGTTTATTTGTTTGAACGGTCACAATGCTTGGATGACATAATACTGGTCTCAAGATAGCGAGTTGATTTGTTGAGTCTTGTTGGAGTCTTGACTTTGTTGGTGGACACAGACTTGAAAAGACATACCGTGTCTGGGTGTTGGTGTTTCTACCGGGTTGCATTAGTTTGTCTTGATGGTTATCATTCCCGCCGGTTGATTATATTGGTTCCTGCCGATAATTTCAATTCATGTTGGTTATTATTTGGTTCCTACCGATTACTTATTTGGTTTCATTTGCTAGTATCGGTTACTCTTGATTGGTTTCTACCGGTTGTTCGGAGTTCCTACTAGTTGATTAGCGCGTGCTTTATCATATCTCAAAGTGCGTGATGAACACTTTTGAGATAACTTGTTCAGACATTAATGGTGTGACAAAGACTTGATGAATCTAGCGAAGGGGTGAGATCTATAGATTAAAGGTACTTAATGCGCACATTTTCTAACACTTTAAGGAGTTACGTTGTAGTGCTCAGTGTTAGTGAAGGGGTGTAATCTACAGATTACATGTGCTTAATGCTCACATTTGCTAGTGTCTCATCTAAGTTTGGAGTCACATGGATAGTACAAGATATAAGACGCATGCGTTGGTGTTCCTACTGGTTCTCCATTCGTACTAGTACACTATTTTGATGTTGCTGCTGATTTGATTTTTCTGCTGCTGCGATTTATTTCTTTTTCTTAAAAAAAGGTATGGTTCCTATTGGTCGTTTTTCTGCTGTTTGATTCAGTATTCTAGGCTCAAAGACGCCCTTGGATCTTGGACGATGTGATGCTTATGGCTTGGGTACTTTCATTCATTTGGTTTGGTGTTTATAAGTCGTTTAGAGCATAACATAATGATGTGGTGCGATGGCTGGGACCATACACATTATTATATTTTGATTTGGTCTGGGAGGGATCAATGGGCAGTTATGATGTGCGATGGCCGAGACCACACGATAAGTGAGGTGTAATAAACGATCTTGTTTTTGTTCTTAATCATTCCACTGCTTAATCATAGATCTCACCCTTTATTCAATAAAGAAAACCTTATTAGTGATATTGATTTTGTTCTTAATCATTCCATTGCTTTCATTCAATCGATATCATTGATACCTTAGTTGACCTGCATCCATGGATTCTACAAGATGTTTTAAATCCTTATCAAATATCCCTACACTTGGAATTTGCTTTTCCTTAAGAAAATATGCTTTTAGTCAATCAATTTATAAGTTAGGAGGCATGAAGCATTGGTTTAAGATAGTATACAACACGTGCAAGCCACAATAGTCATAACAAGCACAAAATTATATACTAGCACCTCACAATTGGTGTTTGGATTCTCTTATCTCTCGCTTATATGAAATATAATATGAATGGAAATGGAAGATAAACACTCATTACCCGGAATAGTACATAGATTACCACGAGGCTTGAGAATAGATCAAACCTCCACCGCTTTGGCGTAAGCACCTAGGAATAACTATCTAAGAGGTTTTACAAAGGGTTGTAACGTTAGGCTTAGGGTAGGCAAGTAAAGGGTTTTGTTGGATAGGGATATTTAGTAGTGGCAAGTCAAAAATCTTATGTTACAAGCATGTAAAGCGTGCGTTTCTAAGCCAAGACTCGACTCACTAACACTAAACAACTAATACAAATAAACCGTAAAAACGCTTATTCATATTTAGCGATCTCTTTGTGTTTTGTTGATAACAACTATAATTTATCATAAGTAAAATTATAAGGATACATGTTATTTTTATAAAGTATTTACATTTAGTCATTTACATAAAATGTTGTAATAGTTTAATAGGATGAGTAATATCCAAGACCAATGACCCATACCCATGGAGCTAATCCATAACCCATGACCCATGACTCAATGTCTAGATACATTGTATCTTGTTGGGTATCCACGACTCATACCCATGACCCATTACCCGATTTGCAACCCAAAACCCAGACTGGTTCAACCCATTCTGCTGGATCCTTTGGATTGCACTAGCCAGATCCCTCTGGGGAGGGATCCGTGGGAACCGGGATACAATAGATATTTTTACCTATAAATAGTGAGCCATTTCTTCATTGTTACTCATCCCTCTTCTTACAAACTCTCTCATATATTACTTCTGTTGGAATCACTCCTAAACTATATTTCAAGTGTTTGTAATTAACATGTAATAGGTTGCTTAATTAGGCTTTTATGTTTGTATTAAAGGCAAGGCTTATGTACAAAGCCCATAAGCCTTGGCCCATATCTAATAAGGAAAGGAAGGGAACTTGTGTGTTGCCCTAGTTCCTTTCCCTATATAAAGACATGTAAACCTTCATTTGAAGGTTGGTTGTTCATTTCACACATAATACATTATGCTTAACCTTTGTTTACTTTCATACGTGTGTGTGTGTGTGTGTGTGTTTGTTTATCCGATCACCGTATCTATATTTCTTACATATTGATGCTTGTGTTACAATATGGTGACCTAACGATGGTATCATTCGCCATCTAGTCGAGTGAAACACTTTTGTTTGTTTTTGAAGTTTTTTTATCTATACGCGTGGGTTTCGTGTTTTAAACTTTCATACGCATAAAAGCTCAAATTTTTACACTTTGAAACTCAAGATTTTTGTGGTTTAAGGTTCATTTAGTGTTAAATTTTAAGTTTTTAACATCAAGTTTGAAACTTTACGTGTGTAGAATAGTTTTTGAGCTTGGTTTTGATCATGTAGTTCTGTCTACGTGTAAGGAGAAAAGTTGCTTTAGATCATCAAGTTTAAAACTTTTGTGTTATTTTTGGTGATATTGAAGCTTTTTCATCGTTAAAATCAGGTTTCTAAACACTTTTAAGCATAACAATCAGTTTTGGTGATAGTTGGTACTTTGTACTCGTAACAAAACCCTAGTTTTACTCGTAAGCTCCAAGGTCTACGATAAGCAAAGATCTCGCGAAGCGCTTCATCATTTGATCTTCAAGCTATTAGTTTACTCGGTGTTTTCTTGCTTGGATAAGCCCGAAACACTTCAATTTGGATATCTTTACATCGGTATAAGTTTAAAGGATTTTGGGCAAACCCTAGTTTTACGCCTAAGCTTCAAAACTTACGCGTATCTTTCTTTACATAAGCATTTTCTTACGCCTAAGCTTGTCTCATAAGGATTCTACTACTAAGTCTTTGGTTTACGCCTAAGCTAAGTTTTTTCCTCAAGTTTACGCTTAAGCTTTTACTACGCGTAACTTTCTCTTTTACGCGTAAGGTGGGTTTTTATGCGTAAGGTGATTTCTACGCCTAAGCTGGTTTCTACGCATAAGGTTACTTCATCAACATTGTTTCATTCGACTACAAAGATCCATCATCAACACAAGTTTCAAGATGTCTCAACCACCATACTCTAGCTACTTTCCTCATGTATATCCTCAACAACAACAACAACAACAATTCTATCAACAATATCCTCCATAATCTCCACAACATGCAACAATTTCAACAACAATTTCCTCAAGGAGCAATTACTCTTCCACCAGAAATGGTTCCACCAAACCCTAGTCAACACGTACAACATTACACATACTTTCAAAATCAGTATCCCGCCAAGTATGCTATGAATGTTACAACACCAAAGGAACCGTTTTGGTTTGCAAAGATGTGTGAAGCTTTAAGTAGCCAACAATCCATTCATGAAGCTGGATCCCTTGAAAGACCTCCAATGCTCACTCCCGGAAACTACGATCAATGGGTGATAAGGTTCTTTAGGTTTTGTGATCTAAAGAAGCCACATGGAAAGTTTCTAAAGAAGGTCATCCTGAAGGTCCTTTTCGATGCCTACTCTCCGCATCTTGAGATTGAATGTCGCTCCACCGAGAGATGATATTACCAACGTTGTCGGTCTTGATCAACTTACTCTTGACCAACTTCTACACTTAGAAGCCGATGAACTTGCAATGCAATATATCCTTTTGGGATTACCCAATCCGATACTTCGTAGTGTTGATGCTCAAGATCGCTAAAGCAATGTGGGAGCATATTCATCTTCTAATGGAAGGCATAGAACTCAATCAAGAGGACATTGAATCCAAAATATACTTAGCATATGAACACTTCATGATTGAACCGGGGAGACATTAGAGTCATATCATCATCGGTTTTAGACATCATCAATGACTTGGTAAGACATAATATCATTATGCCAAGGATTGCGACAACACAAAGTTCCCGAGTAGTCTTGGTCATGATTGGGAAAAGTATGTTATTTTCATCCGTCAAGCAAAGAATCTTCATCATGCTATATACGGATTGTTGTATGACTATTTGAAGCCCCACCAAAAGGAAGTTGACAAAGAAAGGATCTTCCGTAGTCCTCGCTCACTTTCACTCGAATAATCAAACTCTAGCTTTGTGGGCTCAGCGTGTTATCCTCAATTCCCGACTTTGCCAACAACCTTCACTAACCTCCACAACCAACCGCCGTATCACACCATATGATCCTCACAAGAAAATCAACTGTTTCCATACAACAAAGAACAATGATCAAGTACTTTACAAATGAATCTAATGAGGATGCGAAGCTTTCGATGCATTGCAACAAGGGTTTGTCATGATTGCAAGAGCCTTCGACCGATATTCTAACAAATCCAACAATCGCATTCGCACCTCATCCAACACAAGGAATCAAGTCGTTGTTAACAACGGAAGAGTTGAAGTTCAAAATCGTAGTAATGTTCGTCGGATGGGAAGTGGTCAAGGATTTAATCCTTATGGAAGAAATAACACGGGTGCTCCACAACAACAAAGGTTTAAGTGGTTGATCGTGGAAATGCTCGGATCGGGATTAATGGTCTCTAATGTTATAATCAGAATGCTAAGGGTCATCCGCTAATGCATGCCCAAAGCCGAGGATAAGAGGCAACGCTTATCACAAAGAGGCTTTACTCTTGCTCTCAAGGATGAAGTGGTGGAACTCTTACCAACAAGGAAAAGAGCTTCATGGCAAATGCAGATTCCGATGATGACATGGAGGACTTGCGGTCTAATGCCAGCGATGATGTTAATGGCAAACATGCAACATGAGTGACACAGCTCCAGTATGACACCGATGGCTTATCTCGTGTACCGGATCAAACTATATTTATTATCGATCCGATATCTCCGCCAACATCTCGCATCCGACGAGGATCAGAGTGTTCAACATGATCCGTCTACATCTCATTCCGATGATAATAAAATAGATCATGTAGTTATATTTGACGATCAAGATGACCTTATGGTTAATATTGATAATCAAGTTGACTCTGTGGTTATATTTGAGGATCTAAATAATGATCAGGTTGAGACTCATGTTAGGATTTAGTAAATCCAGAATATAAAGAGTCGGTCACCTCAAGTATATGTAATCGTTAGAAAGCTCGTAGTCGAGATTATTATAAGTTAAGTAGTATTTAGTTTAAGTAACATCGTGGAGGACGGACGAGTCTTTACCCATCCGTATGCCTCGATCCATGCCCGATAGGTGGCGATTTATGTAATGACTATAAATACTCTACCTCCCAATGTAGAGAGTTGGAGCTCATAATAAGACTTTTCTTTCTCTTACTAAAGTTCCCTAAACCTCTAACTTTCTCTCTAGAACTCTTTGTACGCCTATTTGATCTTATGGTTTAGTGTGTTTATGAAATCCAATATGTTACAAATGGTATCAAGAGCCATGGTTTGATCATCTCTTACATATCTTTGGATTAGTGACTTTTAGGTGGTTTTAAAGTTTGAAAATGTTTAGTGGTTTTGCATCATTTGGATCATTTCTAGTGTTAAAGTTTGAAACTTGAGTGTAGTTTTGTGTTTAGAATCATTGTATGTGCTTGGGTTTTGATTTGTTACGCTTGAATCATCGTGGTTGGGTTGTTTTGGATTGAAAAGTGGTGTTTATGTGTTTTTCTTGCTAGCGACTTAAGCCACGAATAAGTTATCTCGGTAGCGACTTGCTTTGTAATTTGGTAGCGAGTTGTAGTTGAAGGCCTTAGCGAGTTGAGCTAGCGATCGCTCATTGAGACAAGTCGACAAACAAGACACTTAGTGGAGTCTCCACTACGGTAGCGACTTGGTGAAAGTTAGCGACTTGTACTTAAGTTTGTTAGCGACTTGGTGTTAGCGATTTGGTGCTTAGCGAGTTGCTCTTTAGCGACTTGACAACTTAGCGACTTGGTGCTTAGACTTCTTGTCAAAAATTTTGCTAGCGATTTGGTGCTTAGCGAGTTGCTCTTTAGCGACTTGACAACTTAGCAACTTGGTGCTTAGCGACTTGTCGTCAAAATTTTACTAGCAACTTGGTGCTTAGCGACTTGGTTCGAGTTTTCTTAGCGACTTGGTTGACTCGTCATGCAATACTGGTTTTCTCTTGATTTAGTAAAATCCCGTGAAAGAATCTATTTCCGGTTTAATCGAGAGTTATAAAATCCCGTTTAATCTGTCATCATGTCTACCAACGTTCCTACAATCATCTCCACTGCTGTCGAGGATGTTCAAGCAATTGGTTCAGATACTCGTCCACCAATGCTTGACGAATGACTACGACTCTTGGGCTCAACGAATCGATTGTACTATCTTGGAAAGGAAAATGGAGTCAAAATTCTCAAATCCATTGATGAAGGACCGTGACGGGTTGAGACTACTAGAGACCTAATTGATACAAATTGAAGATGGAACAATGATCTATGGAATAGACGGACCAAAGACATATGATGAGCTCGATGATAAGGAGAAAAAGAGTTTTGATGTCGATATCGTGGCTTCTAACATCGTACTTCAAGGTCTTCCAAAAGATATCTACAAGTCGATCAATCACAACACCGAAGCCAAGGCGGTGTGGGATAATGTCAAGATGCTTCTCTCGGGTTCTGAATTAACTATGGAAGACAGAGAATCACAACTCTATGATGAATTTAAATACTTCAAGATGAAACCAGATGAGAGTGTCTATGAGTACTATGTGAGATTCCACAAGCTTATTAATGATATGAGGAACATCGAATGACTATGCCAAACATTCAAATTGAACTCAAAGTTTGTGAACAACATGAATCCCGAATGGCACAAGTTTGTCACCTCAGTAAAGCTAACCAAAGGATTGAAGAATACAAACTATGAGCAACTCTATGCCTTCCTCCTTCGAATGAGAGACATGCTATGTTTGAAAAAGGATTCTTAATCGCTCAAAACCAACCAGGAGAGACAAACTCATCAAATGATTCAACCGCCTTCTACTCAAACATCGAATCACAACCAAAGCCTCACAAGTCATACCCATGGGTAATGGTAATCACAAACTCATTCCCGATCCTATGTTCAAACAAGTCGATCTTGATGCACACGCTGAAACTTCATTAATCAACCGGCTCTCCCGATTAGTCAAAACATGAACTCTCTTCCACACACCAACAACAATCTCGAACGCATCCAATCCACACAATCAAGCCACTTCGAGAGATGGGAAGGTTATGGTGCAGCCGGTTCAAGAAAGGCAAGACGACAAGCAAGAGGTGGAGCTGGTAGAGGTTATCTTGCAAATCGAAATAGGGAAGGAATGGAAACTAGGGTCCAACAAAGCCAATCAAATGTTACAATTGTGGAGGTGAGGACACATTACAAGGAACCGACATCGCCAAAACGCCTCGTAATGCCGAGTACTTCAAGGATAAGATGTTGCTTGTGCAGCTCGTGGATAATGGTGCGACTTTGGATGAAGAGGAGTTGTTGTTCTTGGTCGAGGAAATGCTAAGACATATGATGCATATGTGGATGAGCAACCAATTCGGAGATAGGCCATAATCATCGAATGCCTTTCAAGTAGCCGATTGTGATGCATACGACTGATGTTGATGAAGAACCCACTACACAAACCATTTTCATGGATAGCATTTCTCCAATGGTCTCTCCTAAAGTCTCTTCATCACCACAAGTCGTTCCATCCAAAGACAAAATCATTTCGAGGTATTAAAATTATACGATGAAGTTGATGAGCAAAAGATACATAACAAAGTACAATCAATCTGTAATTATTGAGTCGATATTGAAAATATGGGTAATATCAATGTTGTCCCATATGGTCAATATGTGAAACAAAGTGAAAGAGATATTGTACCAAGTGATGTATCTTATGCGAACAATAATGACTATGCTTTTGATTTAATACATCGCACGCGCCCTCGATGATTCGTTATTTCTAAACTTAATGCTTTTAAAGAACGTGTTGCTATTTATGAACAACGTGCTAAGTTTGAATTAACCTCCGTGAGCGAAATGGATGACCAAATGCGTAAAACTATTAGAAAAAGTAGGTTTAGAGAAGAAGTATTGAAACAAGAGTTAAACTCTTTACAAGATAAGCTTTCTAAAGCTGCTAAGCAAAACAAGAACTTCAAGAAAATGTTAAAATGCTTAAGCAAGAATTCAAAGTTAAGGAATCAAACTTTTGAATGATTTTTCTAATCTAAAACCTTGAAGAACAAGCTTGAAAATAAGTTGTGCGTACAAGGAAATACCATTCGTGACCGCTCACTTAATCACTAAGCATAGAGTCTTAGCGATAAGCATAGCATTCCCTTGTTGAGGAACCAAACCCGAGGTCATTAAGAAGGCTAGAAATGATCATAAGGTTATTTATGATGGCAATGAAATCCTTAAGCCTAGACAGAAACCTAGTTGCGTTAAGTGCCTTTGAGGAATATAAGAAATCGATGAAGTCACTAGGAAAGATGAACAAGAAACTAGATGATCCTAAATGTAAAGAGAAGAAAATAAATATCACACCCCATGATTACAAAAAGGAGAATTGGATTTCCTTGAACATGTTTAAGCCTCAGACGTTGTTAACACCAACAAGTGTTCGGAAAAGGATTTAGATAAGCAAAAGTCGAGAATCTTGTTGTAACAAACCCCTTTAGGAAAATGCCTTCACGATCGTATCCTCCCAATACACCAATGCATTTAGTTCCTAGGACTATTGCCACTAAAAGCAAGACCTTAATCACCATATGTTATTTTTCAACTATTTGTTGATTTTGAGAAAACTTGTAAGAAAAGGATGACACCCACCGGTATAATCGAAGGGAAAGGGTTTTGAGCAAACAAAAGAATGTTATTTAATCGAAGTCATGCCTTTCTTTAAACAACTAAAAGATCATTTTGAAATTCTTAAATGGGAATGAATTTAGACATTAAAGAAATGGAAAAGGAATTTGATGCAATGATAGTTGAGGTTAGTGACTATGAGCGTGCACTAAAATATATAATGAGATTGAGAGGAAGAACTTGCATACATTGAATGAGACTCTTATTACCGAATGTGTTGCTCAAGATGTGTTTTCATCGCTAAATTGTTCCATTAATGCTTCTCAATTTCATGAATTATCTGTTGCCCTGAAAGTCTCCCATGATCGTGTCATTGAGCTTGAAAAGACTAATTCTAAACTAAATGAGAAAATTGAATGGATGATCACGATAATTTGGTTAAATATTTTCTAAACTAGAGGTTGAGCATTTTAATTTACAACTAAAATATCAACATCTTAAAGAAAATATCAAAACTTCAAATATCAAGACATCCTCGGATGCTCCGAGTTTGATGCGCTTTTCAAATTAACAAACGTGATGAACAAATTCAAGCTCATTGTAACACGATCAGAAAGTTGAAAGCCCAAATCTCACAATTAAAGGGTCAAAAGAACAATGTGACTGGCTCCCAAATGCCTCCTCCTTTAGATTATCAGAATTCTCAAACGTTTCATCTTCAAAACTTAGTAAATGCATTACAAAAGGAAAACGAAAGTTTTTTTTGAAGAAAATGAAAAGGTTAAACGTCACTTCAATGAGTTATTTGAATCAATAAAGGTCACTCGTAACAAAAATAACGAACAAATAGCTTCATTGCAAAAGGAAATTGAGAATCTAAAGAGCCAAGTAAAAGGGAAAATGCCAATGACCAATGGGGAGAATGGTGTATCAAAGGTTCACTTGTAATAAATATGTTTTGTCTGTGAAATATGTTCCTCATCTTAGGAATAACAAACTTGCAATTCAAACATATTTCTCATACCTTAAGGATTGTCTAGAATGTCTCCGTGAGATTGTTGAAGAGGATAAGTTAGAGAAACCACTTGATAATGCAATTGGGCATGCATGCTTATATGCCGAACGATCTCAAGAACTTCTAGAATGCTTAATCACAATATGCCCTAAGTCCTTAGGTGAGAGAGTTAATCATTTGATTCCTTGTTCTATGCCTAGTGCCACATGAAATCCATTCAATGCCCAATGTCATGAATGTGAACCTTAGTGTGCCTTCAAGTAGTTCGATTCCGGATCCGTTAGTGCTAAGAAAGTGAACTCTAGTGTGCCTTCTAGGAGTACAAATCCCGAACTTCTTGTGTTAAGAAAGTGAACCTTGTGTGCTCGCATGTAGTTCGGATCCTGCACATCTAAATAGGAGATGCAAAGAGTAGCAAAACCAACTAATGTTCCCATTCCATCTACGAGGAGTAATCGGTGACATTAAAGCGAGCAAAGGTCAAAGTCTCAAGACAATACAAGGAATGATAGGACCTCATAAGCTAAGAATGTGCATTGGAAGAGTAGAAGACCAACCTAGGAACTTTAAGTTTGAGTTTAATAAAACGAATCATGTTGATTCTAGTATTAGCCATAGGCGCATCTTGTAATTAATTCAATTCGATACTATTTGCAAACCTTGTAATGATGTCTCTTGAATTCGTTACTTATCATGAATGTGGTGTGAATGCTTTGTCTAATGCGGTCAAATCCCCGCTAATATTGTTAATGAAAAAATCATTCTAAGAAGGCTAAAAGGCAAAGGCAAAAGAAAGTTAGAAAACAAAGGAAACCCACAGGAAGAACATTTAGTAAGATAGGTTATCAATGAATACCGTTGGCCATAAGGTTAATCGACAATGCCCACTAAAAATGGATGCCTCTTGGTAGAAATATTCCCTTAAGAAGTGAACATACTTTGAATAGGGCTAATGAGACACTAGTACCGCATCTATTCATAACGATTCCTTTACTTCTATTTCGATGTGGGTGTTCCAATCATCACACTAACCAAATGGAACCCATTCTTGCATGGGGATCCCAATTATCCGATTAGCCATTCTTGTCTCGTGTTCAACTACGGATCGCTCAAATCGCTCGTGGTAATCGGACTCAGTCGCTCCAAGCATATGATTTGGAGACCGGTCGCGGCTCATGCGTGAGTAAATTCATCGGGACGATTAGATTCGTGAACCACCATTTTGGAGCTATTATGGGTTATGGAGACTATGTGGTTGGTAAAAGTGTGATTTCCGGTATATTATGTGGAAGGTCTTGGTCACAACTGCTTCTCGTTGGTCAATTATGTGATTCCGATCTAGAAGTGGCTTTTAGAAAACATACTTGCTTTGTTAGAGAACTTATGGTGTTGAATTATTAAGAGGTACTCGAGGTTCTAACCTATACACCATCTCTATCGATGACATGATGAAGTCCTCTCCAACTCGCTTGATATCAAAGGCTTCTAAAACAAAGTCTTGGTTATGGCATCGCTGTCTCAATCACTTGAACTTCTAAGCACCATAAACAACCTTTCGAGAAAGGATCTTGTCGAGGCTTACCAAGATTAAAATATGAAAAGGATCATCTTTGTTCAGCTTGCCAATTGGGTAAAAGCACGAAATATGCCCACAAACCAAAACCCACAAATTCCGTAATGGAAGTTCTTCATACCCTTCATATGGATTTGTGCGGACCAATGAGAGTCAAGCGATAAATGGGAAGAAATACATTCTAGTAGTTGTTGATGACTACTCTCGATTTACTTGGGTAAAGTTTTTGAGGACAAATGATGAAACTCGGATGTCATCATCAAACTAATCAAACAACTTCAGTTTGACTCAACAATACGATCGTAATTGTTCGAATGCATAATGGCACGAGTTTGTCAACAAAGACTTAATTTAGTTTTATGAAAGTGTTGGAATCACCATCAAAGAAGTGTTCCACGAACTCCTCAATGAGCGGTGTAGTTGAAAGACTAAATCGAACTCTTGTAGAAGCCGCAAGAACAATGCTTATTTATTGAAGGTTACATTGTTTCTATGGGTCAAACCATTACCATCGCATGCTACACCCAAAATCGTTCCCTTATACACACTCTCATGGAAAAACTCCATATGAACTTGTTCATAAACGAAAACCTTATCTCTCCTACCTTCGTGTTTGGTGCTTTGTGCTATCCAACAAATGACGGTCAAGATTTAGGTAAATTAAGAGCAAAGGCGATATTGGAGTTTTTGTTGGGTATGCACCAAACAAGAAGGGTTACCGAATCTACAACAAGAGAACCCGAAATATCATGGAAACAATTCATGTTACGTTTGATGAGCTAACAGGTCAAATGGCTCTGGACAACCCAGCTCTGACCCGCTTCAAAATAGTCCCATTGGTTCATCCCTTGTACCAAATTTCTCTCCACTATTCCATATGTACCTCCAATCAAGATGATTTGAAGAAATTGTTTGATCCGATGTTGATGAACTCTATGAGCCAAGTGCTATTGAACCGCAATTCCACAACAGAGGTCGCTCATATCCTCGAGAATGAAGACAATCCTTCGCCTCAATATCATTAAGTCAAGAAGCACCGCCGATAACTCAATCTCATCAACAAATCATCAATCTTGAATGTACATCATGGAACTGCTTGGCATCAATGATGAAGTTAATCCCTTTGCTACTCGAAAATGCTCCATTTGAAAACATATTTGCTCACGAATCATCATCGAACCATCTTTTTCGTGCGACATCGACTC